>LR738709.1:20165152-20215377 GCA_902687465.1 Secale cereale
TTATGGGAAATATCATGTGATTCGATTATGTTAATGTTGTTGGGAGTTGCCACTAGTGAAAGTATGAAGCCTAGGCCTTGTTTCCACCATTGCAATACCATTTGTGCTCACGTTTACCACTTGTTTGCTTGCTGCACTTTTTATTACAGATTTATATTACTTTGTTTTGCCATCCATATCACTTGCCATTTAACATCTCTTCGCCGAACTAGTGCACCTATACATCTAACAAGTGTATTAGGTGTGTTGGGGACACAAGAGACTTCTTGTATCTTAGTTGCAGGGTTGCTTGAGAGAGACCATCTTCAACCTCTACTTCCCTGAGTTCGATAAACCTTAGGTCATCCACTTGAGGGAAATTTGCTGCTGTCCTACAAACCTCTGCGCTTGGAGTCCCAACATAGTCTACAAGAGTAGAAGCGTGTGTAGACATCAAGCTATTTCTGGCACCGTTGCCGGGGAGGTGAGCGCTTGAAGGTATATCTTTAGATCTTGCAATTAAATATTTTTGTTTCTTGTTTTTATTTCACTAGTTATGCTTATGGACAACCCTGTTATTGGATCGTTGCTTGCGGGAAGACGCCCCACACCAGTGGTGGTTGCTCCTCCCCCTACTGAAATTGTGCCCTATGAAATACGAGCTGGTATTATCGATCATGTTTTCGCTAATCGTTATGCAGGAGACAGACATCCCGGTGAACACTTGCTATATCTATCACAACTATGCTCATTATTTAAGCTTGCAGGTGTATCAAGGGAGTTTGTCATGAGGAGATTGTTCGCCGTATCACTTATAGATAAAGCTTCAGATTGGTATAAGCTTCTCGATAACTCGTACTTGCTTGATTGGCAAGAGCTTATGTCTCTCTTTTACTCCAAGTTTTATCCTCTTCATGAAGTTCATGAGAATAGGAATTATGTTTATAATTTTTATCCTCATGACGGAGAGAGCATAGCTCAAGCTTGGGGGAGACTGAAAACGTTAATGCTAAAATGTCCTAACCATGGGCTCCCCAATGATATTATTATTACTAACTTCTATGCGAGGCTCTCTCGATAGGATAAAGATTTGCTCGATGCTTCCTCTACGGGTTCTTTCACAAACAAAAAGATTGATGCTAAATGGGAACTCCTTGAAAGAATTCAACGCAACACTAAAGATTGGGAGATCGACAAAGGTAAAGAGTCAGGTATAATTTATGAGTATAATTGCATTAAGTCCTTTGTTGAAACTACAAGTTTTAATAAGTTTAGTGCTAAGTTTGGGCTTGATTCTCAACTCCTTGTTAATTTCCTCAAATCTATTGCTTCACATCTTAATATGCCTAAGGAGGATTGGATCAAGTATCATAAACCTTTTAAAGAGACTTGCAAAGAAAATGAAATTGTTCATGATGATTGCAACATGCATGATCCAATTCCTAAAAATGAAGTTTTATATAAGCATGTTAACTTTTGTGGAGTGGATAGACCTTGTGAAAGGCCTGTGATTGAAGAAGATAAGTATTGTAAGCAACATAAGCATGAAATAACAATCACTTGGGTCAGAGATTTAAATGAAATTGCTAGAGAATTGTGTGACATTTATCCTTTTACTTGTGAACTTTGCCGTATAGAGGGTCACTTTAATTTTCAATGCATGAACTTTCAGAACATAACTGTTAACCGGTTGTGTGATAACATGATCACCTCTGATCTTTATGATGAGCTTATGTTATTTTTGATGTGTGAAGAGTTATCAGAAAATACTTCTTGGCTGGATGATAATGCCATAGGAATAAAAACACTTTGCAAAATTGCCATCTCTATTGTGTTGTTAATTGCCATGAAAATGATTACATAAGTAAGATTAGAAAGGAGGGAACTTTACCAAAGTATAAAAATGTCTCTTATATTTCTGCCAATGTTGAGGATATCGCTTATCGTTATCGTCTCGGTCAGCTAAGGATTAGAGATTAATCGGAAATCGGACGATTAATCGATTTTATCGGTCGACTATTAATCGGATAATTTGTTTCAAATATCAGGTTCTCAACACTAAAATACGTTATATTCAACACCAAAACAATATTTGACAGAAGTGTTACCTTGATTTCTAGCCTTTGAATCCTCGTATAATGGCAAACAAAATAAGACAATAGTACAGATTCGATAACAAGGTCCACAAAACATAAATAAACATAGTTTTTACAAACATAGTGTTACGAGTAGGTCCGATTTATCGGTAGATTCCCGATAAATTGATTATCAGAATGATAAATCGGTCCAAAAGATAAACGGCAAAGATAAGGCATAATCTTATCGGTCACCCCCCGATTAGCGATAAATCGGAAGATTAATCGGTGAATCGGAAGATTTCTTGAACAGTGATTTCTGCTAATAAAAAGGAGAGTTCCTCCCAAGTTTCCCCCATTGTTTCTAATGATAAACCAGGATATGTGGAGAAGCTTCATTTCCAACCACTCCCTCCTAAGGTGAAGAAGAAGAAAAAGAAGAGGAGGAGGAAGAGGAGCAAGAAGGAAGAAGAATGGGTATCAACCTGGCCTGAGCATATTCCTCCCATCAACTTTTATCCTAACGATTGTAAGTTTAAAGAAGAAGGTGAAGTTTATTGCCTTAATTATCATCTTGATGATACGTCCGTAGGTACTATTGAAGATGATTTTGATTATGATATGCATGTTACTTATTGTGATTGGGAAAATGATGATAATGCTACTTATGATCTTGAAAGTCTTTTTGGTACCAACTCTGAAAGTGATGATATGGGAAGCTCTAAGCTTGGGGATGATAGGATTGCAAGTCCTTTACCCACTAGTGATGTGATAATTGATAATTCTTTTGCTAGTAAGAATAAAGACAACATGTTTACAAATATAGTTGCTAGCAATGATAATGCTCTTCTCTACCATGATGATGTTATAACTCCAATCTATAGTGATTATAAAGGTACCTATGACATAAGGAGAAATTATCCTTAAACTTGTCATAATCATGGAGGGAATTACTCCCTTGTTGAACACAACCCTCCTAATATACAATTAATCTATAGTGTTCAAGTTGTTTATGATAGTCCTACTCCCACTATTACCAATGAGAAAGATTATGCTTATGTGGAGAGTAAGATTACCTTTTTGCATGTGGATCATGGTAACAATGCTTTATGTGATGCTTATATTGTTGAGTTCATCCATGATGCCACTGAAATTTATAATGAGAGAGGGAGACTTGGTTCTAAAAATCTTAATAATAAGAAGTTTCCTCTCTTTATGGTGAATACTTTGAAGTTATGCTTGTTTTGCCTTCCTATGCTAGTTGCTTCGTGCTTCAATGAATTATTCTATTGCAATATTCCTATTCATAGGAAGCATGTTAGGCTTAAATGTATTTGGCATTTCCTTCTTGATGCCCTCTTTTGTTCTTCAGCTCTTATTCTTACGAGAGCATCATTAAAGTCCTATGCCTAGCTTAAAGGCATAAAAGAAAGCGCTTTAGGGCGGCAGCCCACAATGAATAAAATTTTATTTTGCTTTTGTTGTGTCTTGATGTTGTTACTACAGTAGCATCATCATTGTATCTTTACTTTTCAGCTTTGTGCCAAGTATAGCCTCTGATTGCTAGAAAGTTCAAAAGTTGTGAGGTGCTGTCCAGGAAACAGATTCTGTCCTTGGATAGAAAAATTTGTATAAAATCACCACATCATCCTTTTGGTCTCAATTTTTTCGACAGTGTGCTCTATATAATTGTCTTTCGTGCGTATGTTTTGAGTTTTTTGATTAGAGTTGCAGAAGTGCCCCGAACAAATCATTTACTACCTGCTGTTCTGTTTTTCACAGATTCTGTCCTGTTTTGCCTTTCCTTCAGTTTGCAAACCAAGAGCTTGCTTTTTCTTTGCAATAACCTTTTGGCAATCTTGAGAAACAGTAGATCTTCAAGAATATCCTTATTTCCAGCAAGGAACAATTATTTTATTATGGGTACTAACCTCGCTAATCAGATTATGATGAGTTATGTATGAAGGGAGTTTTCAAGTGTGCGAGGGAAGATGATAAAAAGATTCAGGAGTGTCAAGCGCTCAAGCTTGGGGATGCCCCCGTGCACCCCAAGAAATATTCAAGGAGACTCAAGCGTCTAAGCTTGGGGATGCCCCCGTGCATCCCCTTCTCCATCAACATTATTAGTTCGTCTTTCGTTCCGCTATATTTTTATCACTTCATGTGTTATGTGCTATGCTTGGAGCATCTTGCTTTTAGTTTTCTTTTTAGTTTTTCATAACGAGTCGGAACTCAGCATTCCTTTGTGTGGGAGAGAAACACGCTCCACTTCTACCTAGAACATAACATAGAATTTTCATGTCTATCTCTGCTGTGTGTGTTCTTTGTCTTTTAATAGTTACTATCATGCTCTACTCTTAGTATTCATGCTTTTCTTTTCGAAGAGCTTTTGTTTAGTTGGTTGCTTGAACTCTCTTTAATTATCATGCTTATCTTATTAAGAGAGTTTGCTTCCGTGGCATTGGTTAATATGTCTATGATAAACATGCTACGTGCATAATGGCGCTTAGTAGTTCAGGTTTTCTTACGGTTAGTCTCAAATAGCTGGGGGATTCCCAATGTGTTATTGGAGTACCAACATGATTTGTTTGCCTATGATGTGGTATGGTTTAGTAATATCTTCCTTCGAGAATTTATTTTGATTGACTTGGCGTATGCTCACGCATATTTAAGACTGGAAAGAAAGTCTGTCAAGCCTTGATGGTCTTTTATTTCTGAGTAGCGATATAACTACCATGCATGATGCAATGTTGCTTTGTCGCTCTGCATGATTATGACCGTCATTGCTCTCTTAGTTGGTCGCTCCCAGTCTTTTGCTAACCTCCACCTGTACTAAGCAGACTAACTTTGCAATATATAGCTCATGGGAAAGTAGCTTAAAAACTATTGTGGTAAAGAATATGTTGCCTATGTATTTTATTTCTTATAAGTTGCTTGCTGAGCGGTAACCATGTTTCTGGGGACGCCATCAACTGTTACACTTTTGTTGAATATCATGTGAGTTGCTATGCATGTTCGTCTTGTCTGAAGTAAGGGTGATTTGCCGTGGGTTGAATGAGTATGCATATTGTTAGAAAAGAGCATTGGGCCGCCAACCAAAGCCATGTATCATGGTGGAAGTTTTAGCTTGGACATTAATCCTCAATCTCTTATGAGAATATGCTTATGCATTAAAGGGGAGTCCATCATCTATTTTCTATGTTGTCCCGGTATGGATGTCCTCAAGTTGAGATCTATCAAAAACGAGAAATCAAATGCGATTTATCTCCTTGGACCTTTGTACAGGTGGCATAGAGGTACCCCTTTGTGACACTTGGTTGAAACATATGTAATGCAATGATAACCCATGGAAATCCGAGCTAATTAGGACAAGGTGCGAGCACTATTGGTATTCGATGCATGAGGCTTGCAACTTATAGGATGTCTTATGCATGACACATATGAAGTACTACTACCGTTGACAAAATTGCTTCTATGTTTTCAAAATAAAAAGCTCTAGCACATAACCATTCTTTTACTTTTATGTTGAGTCTCCACCTTCTTTTAAAAGCACCAACTACTGAGAGCATGATTGTCATTCTGAGTGTAATGTGCATTGTCCCAAAGTAGCATTGTCTTTTGCATGATTGTGATATCGTTTATTTTGAAATCATTGTATCTAGTCATCACTTAAACCTTGAAGGTGCCCCTGCATTTATGTTTTGCTTCACTAAAGGGGGCAAGCTAGATATCACTTTATCATATTTGCACATCATGTTCATTGCAAATCTTTTTGATGTTTCAGTTTCATATTGTAAAACTTTCAGTCCTTTGTGATTTTCTCATGAGGCAACTTAATTACTATAGAATCATTGTCTCAGTAAGCTTTTGTCATGTGACTATGAAAAAGTCATATATGGTTAATAGCATGTCACCACAGAAATTATTCTTGCTATCATTTTCCTACTCGAGGACGAGCAGGAATTAAGCTTGGGATGTTGATACGTCCAAAACGTATCTATAATTTCTGCTTGCTCCATGCCTCTTTTGGGTGATATTGCTATGATATTTATACACTTCCATACACTTTTGATCATATTTGGACTAACCTATTAACTCAGTGCACCCCAGTGCCAGTTTCTGTTTTCGGCTGTTTTTGTATTTCAGGTTTTCACATTACGAGAACTGCCAGGAAAAATCCAGAAAAAATATATAAAAAATCAGCGTTCCAGAAGCTACCGTGCGGCCAAAGTGCAGCCGGGGGGGACCCACAGGGGCTCCAGGCGCCCTGTGGGCGCCCCCCCCCCCTCGGGCCGCGCCGGGGGGGCGCCTGGGCCCCCCGAGGCACCTCCGATGCCCCCCTTTGGCATATATTTAAAGCGTGTCGAGGAAACCCTGATTCCGGACCCCTTTTCTCCAGACGCGATTCCGATCTCCGCCGCCATCTCCATCAAGCTTCGGGGGACCAGAATTCCTGCGCCGGCACCCTACCGGGACGGGGAAGTGCCCCCGGATTCATCTCCATCGACGTTGCTTCCTCCCTCCATGATGCGGGAGTAGTTCCTCCTCGGGGCTGAGGTTCTTACCAGTAGCTATGTGGTCAATTCTCTCTCCCATGATGTGATCTTCGTTGTGATCATAGGCTATGTTAATCTAGGGTGATCCCATGATATTTCCCCTTCCTCTATGTATTGGATTATGTACTCACTTGTCTTTATCTAGTATAATCCCCGAGACCAAGGTGACAGCGGTCTATTGGACATGGATTAGAAAAGTATTTTCATGAGTGATTTCCTCTCTTGTGTGTTGATTGAAGATTGAGAGTCTCTTGGTGCTTGTCTTTGACTATCCTTTAGATATGTTGTGGTGATTGTGGGACTCTCTTTGGATGGCCGCGGTGACATTGGGAAATCCTTAGATTGAGAACTACGAACTTTAAGGTGTGCTTTTGTAGCCCTACATAATTCTCGTCCTCTCTTGACCACGAAGGAATGACCTCCGAGTGTGTCCCCTTTGCATGTTTTATGGGAAATATCATGTGATTCGATTATGTTAATGTTGTTGGGAGTTGCCACTAGTGAAAGTATGAAGCCTAGGCCTTGTTTCCACCATTGCAATACCATTTGTGCTCACGTTTACCACTTGTTTGCTTGCTGCACTTTTTATTACAGATTTATATTACTTTGTTTTGCCATCCATATCACTTGCCATTTAACATCTCTTCGCCGAACTAGTGCACCTATACATCTAACAAGTGTATTAGGTGTGTTGGGGACACAAGAGACTTCTTGTATCTTAGTTATAGGGTTGCTTGAGAGAGACCATCTTCAACCTCTACTTCCCTGAGTTCGATAAACCTTAGGTCATCCACTTGAGGGAAATTTGCTAATGTCCTACAAACCTCTGCGCTTGGAGGCCCAACATAGTCTACAAGAGTAGAAGCGTGTGTAGACATCAGCCGCGCATGAGGACAAACGGCAAGCTTATGCTCAATTGCTTTCCTGGGAACGCCGGGGATGTCAGATGGTTGCCAGGCAAACACATCGACATTCGCCCGCAGGAAAGCAACGAGCGCGCTTTCCTATTTAGGATCGAGCGTGGCACTGATGGTGAAAGTACCACCAGTGCCGTCCTCCTTGGCGGACACCTTCTTGGTTGCAGGTGGAGCTGCCATTCCCTTCTTGCACTTGCCGGTGGAGCTCGATGGTGCGTCCTCGACGACAGCGCAGCACTCCGAAGAGGTGCGTTTGCCGGAGTGGGCCCCAGAGCTCTTGCTGGACTTGGTCTTGTCCTTCCTCCCGGGAGCTTCAGCGGCAAGTGTTTTGCTGTCTGTGGCGGCTGCTGCGTCCCGGTAGATCTTGTCGGCGCAGATAAGCACGTCCTTCTTGTCGCCGGGGACAGAGATGACGCTTATCGGCCCTGGCATCTTGTCGGCGCAGATAAGGATCATGTTGTAGGCGTAGTTAGAGGCTGCCATGAACTTGGCGAGCGCTGGACGGCCAAGTATCCCATTGTATGGCAATGGGATATCGGCAACGTCAAATGTGATCCTCTCAGTCATGAAGTTTAGCTCTCCGCCAAAGGTTACTGGCAATGTGATCTTCCCCTTCGGCTTGCTCTTTCCCGGGTTGATCCCTTGGAACGTGCCGGTCTCTTCGAGCTCGCTGTCGGGGATCTGCAGCTTCCGGATCACAGCGGAGGAGATCAGGTTCAGGCCGGCCCCGCCGTCAACCAGCATCTTGGTGACCTTGAGGTTGCGGATGGTTGGCGAAACCAACATCGGCAAGCACCCGACCGCAGTTGTGTGGTCAGGGTGGTCCTCAATGTCGAAGATGATGGGCGTGCTGGACCACTTCAGGAGCTTGCGCGACTCGACGGGTGGCTCTGCTGCATTTACTTCCCGCACCCATTGCTTGAGTTGGCGGTGGGAAATATGCAGAGAGGCACCTCCATCGACGCACAGAACTTCTGTGGCCTTCTGGAACTCCTGCTCGATGTTGTCTCCGTCGTCCATGTCCTCATCGTCGTCTTCGTCCTCGTCCTTGTCGCGGCCGCGGGGAGGTCTATCTCCTTGCCGCTGCTTTGGCCTTGCCGCGGCGTCCTCCCCGGCCATTGAATGGCCGCTTCTTGCCGGACTCTCCTCCACCTCCCTGGGCCTTCTTCTTGTCACGTCGCTCGTACTCAGCCTTCTGCTGCTCGACGAGGTATTCGACCCTCTTGCAGTTCTGGAGATCGTGGCCCTTGGTACGGTGGATCTTGCAGTGCTGCTTCTCAGAGCCGTCTTGCTTGTCGGCGGCGGCTACAATGGCGGCTTCCTTGCCGGAGCCACCAGCCTGAGCTTTCTTGGCGCCTGCCTCCTTGCCGGACTGCTCGACAGCTAGTACTTCCTTGTTCTTCTTCTTCTTATTGTTCCGCCGCCGGTTTTTCCTTGCCGGGGCGGCATCCTCACTGTCCGTTCCTCCTGCTCCAGCATCCTCTTCGGGGAGTCTCCTCCCTTCTTCAGCGCGCGCGCACTTGTCGGCCAGGGCATAAAGCTCACTGACGTCTCGTATCTTGCACATCGCCATTTCCTCCCTCATGCGGCGGTTACGCACGTTCTGGTGGAACGCGCTAATAACCGCGGCAGGGTGGACGTCCGGGATGTTGTGTTGGACGCGGCTGAATCTCTGGATGTATTTCCGTAGGGACTCTCCCTTCTTCTGGGCAAGTATGTGGAGATCACTTTCCTGGCCATGGGGCTTGTGGCCGCCCGTGAAGGCGCCGACAAACTGGTGGCACAGGTCGGCCCAAGAAGAGATGGAGTTTTCCGGCAAGTGCATAAGCCAAGATCTAACGTTTGGCTTAAGCACGAGCGGGAAGTAGTTCGCTAGTATCTTCTCGTCTCGTCCCCCGGCAGCCTGCACCGCAATGGTGTAGATGCTGAGGAACTCCGAGGGATGGGTCTTGCCGTCGTACTTCTCGGGTACGTCGGGCTTGAAGTTCTTCATGCTGGGCCACTAGACTTGCCGCAGCTCACGGGTGAACGTAGGGCAACCTGCCGCGTACGGCAAGTCACCTGGCTCGCCGGGCGCGTGCATGTCGACAGCGGTCCCAGTGCGCTGGTCAAACTATCGTCGCGCTTCTCTTCGACGCTCGATGTGAGTTCGAGCGTCTTCTTGTCGCCTGTCGTCGAGGACTTGGCGTTGATCGCGGCGAGCTCGTGGAGCCGACGACGCCGTGGAGTCGTCGTCGATGTTGATCCGACGAGTCGGCGATTTCTGCTTCCGCGGCGGGGAGTGCACGGTAGTTGCACCCCCGGCGGTCTTGTCTCCATCAGCCCGCGCCTGGCTGACTTGCCGCGGCCGTGACGTCGCCGGCTGCTGCGGTGTGTCGTTGTTGGCGAAGGCGATGAGGCTTTGGATGGTGGCCCTCCAGTCTTCGGCCTTGTCTGCCGCTAGAGGGAAGTCGAGGAGCAGCTGAGCTCTAGCTAGAGCTTCTGCTAGAGAGGAGGGGAGCGGTGGCGAGCAGTGCGAGGAGTGAGATATGCTTGGACTCCTAACCGCGTTAGAAGGAGCAGGTTCTCGCCCCGGCGACCGTGCCTTGCTCGTGCTAGCACGTTGGCCTTGAGCGTCTCGCGACCCGCCGACTTGTCCTTGACCCAGCAAGCGGATGGTACCCTGCGTACCACGCCGCTGCCGTTCCGGCACCTCCTGAGAGGGGCGCGGTGCATGCAGGGACGCCGAGGTCTTGGAGTGGGCTCGGTCGTCCGTCTTGTCCTTGGACTTGGCGGCGCCGTGAGTTTCCTCGCCGGCGTCCGTCCTTCCGCCAGCGTCTACCCCACCAACCATTGGTTCTGGTGGTGGCGGGATCGACGCGGACGGGCCTCCTACCTCCGAAGCTTTCTTCTTCGGCGGCATGTCGATGAAGTTATCGAAGTTGATGAAGTTGCTGAAGATTGCGCCCGCGTGAACGCCGGATCAGGTTCGCACAACCTTGACGCCCCCTACCTGGCGCGCCAAAGATGTCGGGGAAACTGGTCGCCCACGAACACCTATGGGACCGGAGCCCCTTTTCGGTACGGCAAGGGAGCGGAGGATGCACAAAGAGCGGACCGAGGCGCACACGCGAGCAGTTTACCCAGGTTCGGGCCGCACGGATGCGTAAAACCCTACTCCTGCCTTGGTTTGTTATTGAGTTCTTGGCTCGGGAGCAAGAAGATCTACAGTGCTTGAGACTAGCTACACCGAGCGTGGGAGTGATCGAGAGTTCGGAACCCCCCCTACGTTGTGCATGGGCCTCCTTTTATAGGTCAAAGGGGTCACCGACAGGTGGCAACGTAGGTGAGGGTAAAAACATAAAAGTGGTGGTAGTTGTAACAGTGTTTTGTACAGTGGTATATACCTAACCCTGACGGCAGGGGACAAGGGCATTGAATGCCCGTCGCCGTCGCCCCCGAACAGTGCAAAAAGTGTCCGTTAGGGCGTCTCCGTTCGCCACGACGGTAGCCTCGTCATCGTGGCTTGCCACCGTGTCCCCCAGGCTGCACAGCCTTCCACCATGTGCCCCTGGAAGGGCCCCAGGGAGACGCGTGGCCAGATGAGCTGGAGCGTGGGCACACAGTGGAAGCTTGCCGCGGCAAGTGCCTTACCGCGGTCGCTACCTTGCCGCGCCCGGAAGCTTGTCGCTCTTCGGGCCTTGCTGGGGCGCGCGATGCGCCACGGCGAGTCTTCTGAAATGCTATGCTCTGTCCTTCCTGGCAAGCTCCTCTTGCCAGGGTCTTGTGCTAAATGTATGGTCTTGAGCCTGGTACGGCCTTCCCGGCAAGCTCCTCTTGCCGGGGCCTTGTTCCTTTAACTTGAATACTTTGTTCTTGAATGGTTCTGAAGGATCCAGAGCGGGCCTTGGCGGGCGCGTGCCGAGCCCGACCACGGGACGCTGCTACTGCCCGTGCACAAGTCGGGATACTAAGGTACCCCTACTTTAGTACACCGACATTCACGATATTTATGTTCATGGTGATTTATATCCTACTCATGCTTGCATTCATTGTTGATTAATTTTAATGCATGTTCATGACCGTTGTTGCTCTTTAGCTGGTCGCTTCCCAGACTCTTTCTAAGCCTTCACATGTACTAAGCGGGAATACTTCTTGTGCATCCACTTCCATAAACCCCAAAGTTATTCCATATGAGTCCACTATACCTTCCTATATGCAGTATTTACCTGCCATTCCAAGTAAATGTGTATGTGCCAAACTCTAAACCTTCAAAAGAAATTCTATTTTGTATGCTCGAAGAGCTCATGTATCAACTAGGGTTGTCTATATCTTCCATGCTAGGTGGGTTATTCTCACGATGAGTGGACTCCGCTCATCATTCACGAGAAAATGGCTGGTAACCGGGATGCCCAGTCCCATGCTCAAAATCATAATAATTAAACAAAACTCCCCCAGGGTTGTTGCTTGTTTGGACGGTAACCCGTGGATTCGGCTGGCCCTGGAGTGTGCTTGTTGGTGGTTGGGGGAGTATAAACTTTACCATTCTGTTTGGGAACCGCCTATAATGTGCATAGCATGGAAGATATTGAGATTCTTGGTTGTTATGTTGACAATGAAAGTATACCGCTCAAAATGTTATTCAATCTCTATTTAAAAATCGAGCTCCGGCACCTCTACAAATCCCTGCTTCCCTCTGCGAAGGGCCTATCTATTTACTTTTATGCAAAGTCATCATCCTCTTATCAAAGAGCACCAGTAGGAGAGCACCTCTGTCGTTGCATGTATTACTATTAATTTGCATTGAGTATGATCATGACTGGATCTCTTTTACCATGAATTACAATGTCTAGTCAGTCCTTAATCTTTAAAGGTGCTCTGCATTTATGTTTTGCGGTCACAGAAAGGGCTAGCAAGATACCATCCCGTTATATCATATCATGATTGTTTTGAGAAGTGTTGTCATCCGAGGTTTATTATTATTGCTCGCTAGTTGATTATGCTATTGATGTGAGCAGTCTTGAGACCTGAAAGTTATTGTGAATGTGGTTAGTTCATGATCTTGTTGAAAACCTGAATGCTAGCTTACATATTTACAACAAGAAGAGCAAACAGACTTTGTCAAAGTTTTTCTTCATCACTTTCAGTTTATCAACTGAATTGCTTGAGGACAAGCAAAGGTTTAAGCTTGGGGGAGTTGATACGTCTCCAACGTATCTACTTTTCCAAACACTTTTGCCCTTGTTTTGGACTCTAACTTGCATGATTTGAATTGAACTAACCCGGACTGACGCTGTTTTCAGCAGAACTGCCATGGTGTTGTTTTTGTGGAGAATAAAAAGTTCTCGGAATCGCCTGAAAATCAACAGAGAATTATTTCAGAAAATATAAAAAATATCTGCAAGAAGATCCACATCGGGGGGCCCACGGGCTATCCTCGAGGGTGGGGGCGCGCCCCCCTTCCCAGGGCGCGCCCCCCTGCCTCGAGGGCACCCCGATGCCCCACCGACGTATCCCCAGGTCATATATATTCCGTTTGATGGAGAAAAAAAATCAAGGAGAAAGAATTATCACGTTTTACGAGACGGAGCCGCTGCCAAGCCCTAATCTCTCTCGGGAGGGCTGATCTAGAGTCCGTTCGGGGCTCCGGAGAGTGGAGATCGTCGCCATCGTCATCATCAACCTTCCTCCATCACCAATTCCATGATGCTCACCGCCGTGTGTGAGTAATTCCATCGTAGGCTTGCTGGACGGTGATGGGTTGGATGGGATCTATCATGTAATCGAGTTAGTTTTGTTAGGGTTTGATCCCTTGTATCCACTATGTTCTGAGATTGATGTTGCTATGACTTTGCTATGCTTAATGCTTGTCACTAGGGCCCGAGTGCCATGATTTCAGATCTGAACCTATTACGTTTTCATGAATATATGTGTGTTCTTGATCCTATCTTGCAAGTCTATAGTCACCTACTATGTGTTATGATCCGGCAACCCCGAAGTGACAATAATCGAGACCACTCCCGGTGATGACCATAGTTTGAGGAGTTCATGTATTCACTATGTGTTAATGCTTTGGTCCGGTACTCTATTAAAAGGAGGCCTTAATATCTCTTAGTTTCCAATAGGACCCCGCTGCCACGGGAGGGTAGGACAAAAGATGTCATGCAAGTTCTTTTCCATAGGCACGTATGACTATATTCGTAATACATGCCTACATTGCATTGATGAACTGGAGCTAGTTCTGTGTCACCCTAGGTTATAACTTCTACATGATGAATTGCATCCGACGTAATTTCCCATCACCGATCTAATGCCTACAAGCTTTACCTATATTGCTAGTTTCTTATTTACTTTGTTGCTTATATCACAAAACTACAAAAACATTATCTTTACTTTTATTGCTACTACCGCCACTATCGTATTACTGTGCTACTAAACTATCTTGCTGCAGATACTAAGTTTCCAGGTGTGGTTGAATTGACAACTCAGCTGCTAATACTTAAGAGTATTCTTTGGCTCCCCTTGTGTCGAATCAACAAATTTGGGTTTAATACTTTACCCTCGAAAACTGTTGCGATCCCCTACACTTTTCGGTTATCATAGGCGAGTCCCTCGCACCTGCACAAACAAATAAGGACTTCGCAGCCAACGCTATAAGGGGTTGTTAATCCCTTTACGGTCACTTATGAAAGTGAGATCTGATAGAGATGATAGTTTATATTTTTGGTTTATAAGAGCAGCAAATAAAAGCGGTAAAAGTAAAGTAGATGTAGATTGATATGTTGAGAATAGACCCGGGGGCCATAGTTTCCTCTAGTGGCTTACTCATGATAGCGATATTCTACGGCGGGTAAACAAATTACTGTCGAGCAATTGATAGAAAAGCGAATAATTATGAGACTATCTAGGCATGATCATTGTATATAGGCATCACCTCCGAGACAAGTAGACCGAAACGATTCTGCATATACTACTATTACTCCACACATCGACCGCTATCCAGCATGCATCTAGTGTATTGAGTTCATAAGAACAGAGTAACGCCTTAAGCAAGATGACATGATGTAGAGGGATAAACTCAAGTAATATGATATAAACCCCATCTTTTTATCCTCGATGGCAACAATACAATACGTGCCTTGCTGCCCCTACTGTCACTGGGAAAGGACACCGCAAGATTGAACCCAAAGCCAAGCACTTCTCCTATTGCAAGAACTATAGATCTAGTAGGCCAAACCAAACCAATAATTCGAAGAGACTTGCAAGGATATTATGAGCACACAATAAAATTTCAGAGAAGAACCAAATATCTTTCATAGATAACCTTGATCATAAACTCACAATTCATCGGATCTCGACATACACACCGCAAAAAGAGATTACATCGAATAGATCTCCTCGAAGACCGAGGAGAACTTTGTATTGAGATCCAGAGAGAGAGAAGAAGCCATCTAGATACTAGCTATGGACCCGAAGGTCTGTGGTAAATTAATCACAACTCATGGTGAGGGCGATGATGATGATGATGAAGGCTTCTGTGATGGATCCCCCTCCGGTGGAGCTCCGGAACAGGCTCCAAGATGGGATCTCCACGGGAACAGAAGGTACGACGGTGGAATTAGGGTTTTCTCTTTGTTCACGGAGTTTTTGGGGTACGTGGACTTATATAGGAAGAAGGAGGGCACCGGGGGAGTCACGGGGGCCCCACGAGGCAGGGGAGCACGCCCTGGGAAGGGGGCCGCGCCCCCCATCCTCGTGGGCCCCTCGTGGCTCTTCTAACGTGGTTCTCAAGTTCTTCGTGCGTGATTTTCTTCAAAAATATCTCTCGCGAAGGTTTCATTCCGTTTGGACTCCGTTTGATATTCTTTTTCTGGAAAACCCTGAAATAGGCAAAAACAGCAATCTGGACTGGGCCTTTGGGTTAGTAGGTTAGTCCCAAAAATGATATAAAAGTGAATGATAAAGCCCATTAAACATCCAAGACTTCATAAATAATAGCATGAAACAATAAAAAATTATAGATACGTTGGAGACGTATCTAGCATCCCCAAGCTTAATTCCTGCTCGTCCTCGAGTAGGTAAATGATAAAGAAAGAATTTTTGATGTGGAATGCTAACCAATATAGTTTTTCAATATAATTCTCTTAATTGTGGCACGAATGTTCGGATCTGAAAGATTCAAGATAGAAGTCTATATTGACATAAGAAATAACAATACTTCAAGCATACTAACAAAAGCAATCGTGTCTTCTCAAAATACTATGGCTAAAGAAAGTTATCCCTACAAAATCATATAGTCTAGCTATGCTCCCTCTGCATCACACAAAATATTCATATCATGCACAACCCTGATTTCTGCCAAGCATTTGTTTTCATACTCTATCTTTTCAAACCTTTCAACTTTCATGCAATACATGAGCGTGAGCCATGGATATAGCAGTATGGGTGGAATAGAGGTGGTTGTGGAGAAGACAAAAAGGAGGGAGATAGTCTCACATCGACTAGGCGTATCAACGGGCTATGGAGATGCCCATCAATGGATATCAATGTGAGTGAGTATGGATTGCCATGCAACGGATGGACTAGAGCTAAATATGAATGAAAGCTCAACAAAAGAAACTAGTGGGGGTGCATCCAACTTGCTAGGTCACGAAGACCTAGGGCATTTGAGGAAGCCCATCGTTGGAATATACAAGCCAAGTTCTATAATGAAAATTCCCACTAGTATATGAAAGTGACTAAACATGAGACTCTCTACAATGAAGAACATGGTGCTACTTTGAAGCACAAGTGTGGAAAAAGATAGTAGCAATTGTCCCTTCTCTCTTTTCTCTCATTTTTTTAGGGGCTTTCTCTTTTTTTTATTAGCCCCTCTCTATTTTTTGGGCCATCTCCCTTTTTTATTGGCCTTTCCTCACATGGGACAATGCTCTAATAATGATGATCATCACACTTTTTATTACAACTCGGTACTACAACAAGTATGACTCTACATGAATGCCTCCGGCGGTGTACCGGGATATGCAATGAATCAAGAGTTACATATATGAAAATTTATGCATGGTGGCTTTGCCACAACTACGATGTCAACTACATGATCATGCATGGCAATATGACAATATGATGCTTGTCATATGAACGGAACGTGGAAAGTTGCATGGCAATATATCTCGGAATGTCTATGGAAATGCCATGATAGGTAGGTATGGTGGCTGTTTTGAGGAACAATATGGTGGCTGTTTTGAGGAAGAATATATAGTGGGTTTATGGTGCCGGCGAAAGTTACGCGGTACAAAAGAGGCTAGCAATGGTGGAATGGTGAGAGTGCGTATAATCCATGGACTCAACATTAGTCATAAGAACTCATATACTTATTGCAAAAATCTACGAGTCATCAAAACAAAGCAATCAACGCATGCTCCTAGGGGGGAGGTTGGTAGGAGTTAACCATCGCGCGCCCCCGACCTCCACACAAAGGTTGGCACTCTACAAATACCTTATTCTCTAACTTCGTCACATAGCGGTTCACCATACGTGTATGATACGGGAATCACTAACCTTAACACAAGTATTTCTCAATTTCATAATAACTCCACTAGCATGACTCTAATATCACTATCCTCATGTCTCAAAACAATTATCAAGCATCCAACATCCCATTATATTCAATGCACTTAGTGTGATTTTTTTTACTACATTGACATTGGATGTTTATCATGTGAAGACTAGTTTCTTTAGCCTAAACACATTACCATGCTGTTTTAATAGACTCTCAAAAGGATATAAGTGAAGCATGAGAGTTCAACAATTTCTACAAAATATTACCACCACCGTGCTCTAAAAGATATAAGTGAAGCACTAGAGCAAAAACTATTCAACTCAAAAGATATAAGTGAAGCACATAGAGTGTTCTAATAATGTCTAAGCCATATTAACTCTCTCAAATAGGTGTGTCCAGCAAGGATGATTGTGGCAAACTAACAAGCAAAGACTCAAATTATAAAAGATGCTCCAAGCAAAACACATAACATGTTGCGAATAAAGATATAGCTCCAAGTATAGTTACCGATGGATGAAGACGAAAGAGGGGATGCCTTCCCGGGGCATCCCCAAGCTTAGGCTTTTGATTATCTTGAATTTACTTGGGGTGCCATGGGCATACCCAAGCTTAGGCCTTTGCTACTCCTTGTTCCATAGTCCATCAAATCAATACTCAAAACTTGAAAACTTCACAACACAAAACTTAGACAAAAATTCTCGTGAGCTCCGTTGGTATAAGAAAGTAAACCACTACTCAAAAGTGCAGCAATGAATTCATTCTTTGTTTATATTGGTGTTAAACCTACTGTATTCCAAGTTCTCTATGGTTCATATCCTCCAATACTACTCATAGATGCATTGAAATAAGCAAACAACACACGAAAAACAGAATCTGTCAAAAACAGAACAGTCTCTAGTAATCTACAGGTTTCGCCTACTTTTGGAACTCCAAACAATTCAAACTAAATTGTTAAATTTGCGGAATTTGTCTACCAATCATCTGCAAAAAGAATAAACTAAAAATCATGCTCCAGTAAAATCTGAAGACCACTTTAGCGAGCGCTAACGATTCTGTTTTTCACAGCAAGATCACATAAACTTCACGCAAGTCTTCCCAAAGGTTCTACTTGGCACAAACACTAAACAAAACATGAAACCACATCTAATCAGAGGCTAGATGCAATATTTATTCACTAACAGCAACAAAAACAAAAAACATAAAATTGGATTGCCTCCCAACAAGCGCTATCGTTTTACGCCCCTAGCTAGGCACGATACAAGATAAATCTAGGTATTGCCATCTTCGGAAGGCAATCCATAAGTGGCTCTCATGATAGGTTCATATGGTAATTTTATTTTCTTTCTAGGAAAGTGTTCCATGCCTTTCCTTAATGGAAATTGGAATCTAATATTTCTTCCTTCATATCAATAATTGCACCAATCGTTCTAAGGAAAGGTCTACCAAGAATAATAGGACATGAGGGATTGCAATCTATATCAAGAACAATGAAATCAACGGGAACATAATTCCTATTGGCAACAATAAGAACATCATTAATTCTTCCCATAGGTTTCTTAATAGTGGAATCCGCAAGATGCAAATTTAAAGAACATCATCAAGCTCATGGAACCCTAACAAATCACACAAAGTTTTTGGGATAGTGGAGACACTTGCACCCAAATCACACAAGGCATAGCATTCATGATCTTTTATTTTTATTTTGATAGTAGGTTCCCATTCATAATAAAGCTTTCTAGGGATAGAAACTTCCAACTCAAGTTTTTCTTCATAAGATTGCATGAAAGCATCAACTATATGTTTGGTGAAAGCTTTATTCTGACTATAAGCATGCGGAGAATTTAGCACGGATTGCAACAAGGAAATACAATCAATCAAAGAGCAATTGTCATAATTGAATCCCTTGAAATCCAAAATAGTGGATTCATCACTATGCATAGTTTCAATCTCTTCACTCCCACTTTTAGCAATTTTAGCATTAAGATAAAAAAAACTATGAATCATTGGGACACCTTAAAGCAGAATCATCTCCAATCCTATCTTCATCAAGATTTATAATAGAAAACGAGGATCTAATAGGAGACACATCAATAACTTTCAGATCTTCATCTTTATTTTCATGATCTTCCGGTTTAGCAGCCATCTTATTGATCAAGGTGGACTGTTTATCCGAAATTTGGGCAATAAGTTCTCAAGATGAGCAAACTGAGATTTTAAGCCATAAAATTCCTTAGACATTTCATCAAGGTCTTTATTCATATATTCCATAAACTTTATCTGTTCTTTAAGCTCACTCCTGAAAAAGTCGTTATGCTCAAATTGTATAGACATAAAAAATGTCTAACATTGTTTTCAATCTCCTCCAGCCTCTTGAGGTGAGGGTCAACACTAATAGGGAGAGCCATAGTGACAAGCAAGCAATCCAACACACACAAGCAAACAAGAAGCAAGCGAACGATAAACACACGACGGAAGAAGGGCAAATAAAACGGCAAGGGTGAAGTGGGGGAGAGGAAAACGTGAGGCAAAAAATGTAATGCGAAGGATAAGGGTTTGTGATAGGTACTTGGTATATGACTTTTGCGTAAGACTCCCCGGCAACGGCGCCAGAAATTCTTCTTGCTACCTCTTGAGCATGCGTTGTATTCCCTCGAAGAGGAAAGGGAGAAGCAGCATAGTAGCGTAAGTATTTCCCTCTGTTTTTGAGAACCAAGGTATCAATCCAGTAGGAGACAACGCGCGAGTCCCTCGCACCTGCACAAACGAATAAGAACTTCGCAGCCAACGGATAAGGGGTTGTCAATCCCTTTACGGTCACTTACGAAAGTGAGATCTGATAGAGATTATAGTTTATATTTTTGGTATTTTTGGTTTATAAGAACAGAAAATAAAAGTGGTAAAAGTAAAGTAGATGTAGATTGATATGTTGAGAATAGACCCGGGGGCCATAGTTTTCTCTAGTGGCTTCTCTCATGATAGCGATATTCTACGGCGGGTAAACAAATTACTGTCGAGCAATTGATAGAAAAGCGGATAATTATGAGACTATCTAGGCATGATCATTGTATATAGGCATCACATCCGAGACAAGTAGACCGAAACGATTCTGCATCTACTACTATACTCCACACATCGACCACTATCCAGCATGCATCTAGTGTATTGAGTTCATAAGAACAGAGTAACGCCTTAAGCAAGATGACATGATGTAGAGGGATAAACTCAAGTAATATGATATAAACCCCATATTTTTATCCTCGATGGCAATAATACAATACGTGCCTTGCTGCCCCTACTGTCACTGGGAAAGGACACCGCAAGATTGAACCCAAAGCCAAGCACTTCTCCCATTGCAAGAACTATAGATCTAGTAGGCCAAACCAAACCAATAATTCGAAGAGACTTGCAAGGATATTATGAGCACACATAAAAAGTTCAGAGAAGAACCAAATATCTTTCATAGATAACCTTGATCATAAACTCACAATTCATCGGATCTCGACAAACACACCGCAAAAAGAGATTACATCGAATAGATCTCCTCGAAGACCGAGGAGGACTTTGTATTGAGATCCAGAGAGAGAGAAGAAGCCATCTAGATACTAGCTATGGACCCGAAGGTCTGTGGTAAACTACTCACAACTCATGGTGAGGGCGATGATGATGATGATGAAGGCCTCCGTGATGGATCCCCCTCCGGTGGAGCTCCGAAACAGGCTCCAAGATGGGATCTCCACGGGAACAGAAGGTACGGCGGTGGAATTAGGGTTTTCTCTCTGTTCACGGAGTTTTTGGGGTATGTGGACTTATATAGGAAGAAGGAGGGCACCGGGGGAGTCACGGGGGCCCCACAAGGCAGGGGGCGCGCCCTGGGAAGGGGGGCGCGCCCCCCACCCTCGTGGGCCCCTCGTGGCTCTATTGACGTGGTTCTCAAGTTCTTTGTGCGTGATTTTCTCCAAAAATATCTCTCGCGAAGGTTTCATTCCGTTTGGACTCCGTTTGATATTCTTTTTCTGCAAAACCCTGAAACAGGCAAAAAAACAGCAATCTGGACTAGGCCTTTGGGTTAGTAGGTTAGTCCCAAAAATGATATAAAAGTGAATGATAAAGCCCATTAAACATCCAGGACTTCATAAATAATAGCATGGAACAATCAAAAATTATAGATACGTTGGAGACGTATCAGAGAGCATCATGAAGAATATGACTAGCACATTTAAGCCTAACCTGCTTCCTATGCATATGGATTTTGTGAGTAAACAACTTATGGGAACAATAATCAACTAGCATAGGAAAGAAAAACAAGCATAACTTCAAAACTTTAAGGACATAGAGAGGAAACTTGATATTATTGCAATTACCACAAGCATATGTTCCTCCCTCATAATAGTTTTCAGTAGCATCATGAATGAATTCAACAATATAACCATCACATACAACATTCTTTTCATGATATACAAGCATAGAAAATTTACTACTCTCTAAGCAAAAATCTTCTCATTCGGAATAGTGGGAGTATCATAAGAAACTCGAATACTATAAATTGTTTCCACATTAGAAGAGTAATTTTCAGAAAAAGGGTAATCCTAATCATGACAAGTTTTATAAATATAATCATCACTACTTTTTATAGTATAAGTGTCATCACAATAATCATCATAAATAGGAGGCATGTTATCATCATAATAACTTTGCTCAACAAAACTTGGGGGCTAAAAATATCATCTTCATTAAACATAGCAGCCCCAAGCTTGGGACAAACATTAATTGCAGCAAATAAATTCTCAAACATGTCATTCTCATCAAACATAGCATCCCCAAGCTTGGGCCTTTTCATATCATAAGCATAATCACTCTCATCATTAATAGTATGGTCATCATTAATAGTATGGATAGCACCGATAGTATAGCAATTATCATCATCACAATGAGTAATAGGAGCAACATCATTTGGAAGGGATACCTTTTTATCTTTGCTTCTCCGTCTTTTCTTTTTCTTCTTCACATTAAGTATGGGTTTAATCTTCTTTTTGGAGCTCCTTATTAATGAAATCGGTTGAATAGAAGGCTCCTCCTCATTACCTGATTCATTATAAGAAAGACTAGGAGGATATTGGGAAATCTCTTTCCTTTCATTACTATTCCCTTCATCTTCTATTTGTTTTCTTGTCTTTATGGAATGGGCAATATAAGGATTTTCAATGCAATTCACCGCACAATACATATAAATTTCCTCTAGATCAAAATCAAGAACTTTATCAAGGACAAATTCTGGAAGATTCTTAGTTGTACGTTTGATTTCTTCATAACCCAAAAGCAAACTAAGTTCATTATGATGTGCAAGGGAAATCAAGTCATCACAATTTTCGGACACGATTCGATCATGAAACAATTTGCATTGGGGATTTAAATGACCACGTTCGTTGCAAAGTTCACAAGTACGGCTAAGAAAATTTAAATTTTCAGCACAAGCATCTAGCATTTCTTGCAACCATTTAGTTTCTAAATACTTATGCCTCTTGCAAAATCTATCTTCCCTATTTGGTGTGTACTTGCAAACTCTATGCACTCCACAAAAATTGACATGCTTATATGAGATATTTCAAAGAACTTCAAAGAGTGCCCCAAAGTTTCTACCGGAGAGTCAAGACGAAAACGTGTGCTAACCCCTATGCATAAGTTCACAAGGTCACTGAACCCGCAAGTTGATCACCAAAACATACATCAAGTAGATCACGTGATATCCCATTTTCACCACAGATAAGCACATGCAAGACATACATCAAGTGTTCTCAAATCCTTAAAGACTCAATCCGATAAGATAACTTCAAAGGGAAAATTCAATCCATTACAAGAAAGTAGAGGGGGAGAAACATCATAAGATCCAACTATAATAGCAAAGCTCGCGATACATCAAGATCGTGCCATCTCAAGAACACGAGAGAGAGAGAGAGAGAGAGAGAGAGAGAGAGAGAGAGAGAGATCAAACACATAGCTACTTGTACATACCCTCAGCCCCGAGGGTGAACTACGACCTCCTAGTCATGGAGAGCGTCGGGATGATGAAGATGGCCACCAGAGAGGGATTCCCCCTCCGGCAGGGTGCCGGAACGGGTCTAGATTGGATTTCGGAGGTAACAGAGGCTTGTGGCAGCGGAACTCCCGATCTAGGTTGTTTTCTGGAGGTTTCTGTATATATAGGAGGTGTTGGAGTCGGGAACAAGTAAGGGGGTTCTCCGGGCTGTCCACGAGGTAGGGAGCGCGCCCAGGGCCCTCGTGGGCAGCCCAGGAATCTTCTGGTCCTCCTCCGGTACTCCATGGGCTTCTTCTGGTCCAAAAACATCCTCCGTTCAGTTTCAGGTCAATTGGGCTTCGTTTGGTATTCCTTTTCTACGATACTCAAAAACAAGGGAAAAACAGAAACTTTAACTAGGCTCTGGGTTAATAGGTTAGTCCCAAAAATCATATAAAAGTGTATATAAAATCCCATAAAACATCCTAGAAGGATAATATAATAGCATCGAACAATCAAAAATTATAGATACGTTGGAGACGTATCAAACTCTCGAATACCGGAGGAACGCCTTGTGTGCTATCAAACGTCATAACGTAACTGGGTGATTGTAAAGATGCTCTACAGGTATCTCCGGAGGTGTTTGTGGTGTTGGCATAGATCAAGAATAGGATTTGTCACTCCGAGTGTTGGAGAGGTATCTCTGGGCCCTCTCGGTAATGCACATCACTATAAGCCTTGCAAGAAAATGACTAATGAGTTAGTCACGAGATGATGCATTACAGAACGAGTAAAGAGACCTGCCGGTGACGAGATTGAACTAGGTATTGAGATACCGGCGATCGAATCTCGGGCAAGTAACATACCGATGACAAAGGGAACAACGTATATTGTTATGTGATTTGACCGATAAAGATCTTCGTAGAATATGTAGGAACTAATATGAGCATCCAGGTTCCGGTATTGGTTATTGACCGGATATGAGTCTCGGTCATGTCTACATAGTTCGCGAACCTGTAGGGTCTGCACGCTTAACATTCGGTGACGATCGGTATAATGAGTTTATGAGTTTTGATGTACCGAAGGTAGTTCGGAGTCCCGGATATGATCACGGACATGACGAGGAGTCTCGGAATGTCCGAGACATAAAGATCGATATATTGGAAGCCTATGTTTGGACATCGGAATGGTTCCAAATGAGTTGGGGCATTTACCGGAGTACCAGGGGGCTACCGGAACCCCCCGGGGAGTGTAATGGGCCTCATGGGCCTTGGGAGAGAGAGGAAGGGGCAGCCAGGGCTGACCGCGCGCCCCCTCCCCCTCTAAGTCCGAATTGGACAAGGAAGGGGGTCGGGGCCCCCCTTTTTTCCTTCCTCCTCTTCCCTCCTTCCTTCCCTCCTACTCCTACTCTTGGAAGGGGTGGAATCCTACTCCCGGTGGGAGTAGGACTCCCCTTGGGGCGCGCATAGGAGGCCGGCTCCTCCCCCTCCTCCACTCCTTTATATACGGGGGTGGGGGCACCCCATAGATACACAAGTTGATCATTGATCTTTTAGCCGTGTGCGGTGCCCCCCCCCCTCCACCATAATCCACCTTGATCATATCGTAGCGGTGCTTAGGCGAAGCCCTGCGTCGGTAACTGCATCATCACCATCATCACGCCGTCGTGCTGACGGAACACTCCCTCGAAGCTCTACTGGATCGTGTGTTCGTGGGACGTCACCGAGCTGAACGTGTGCAGATCGCGGAGGTGCCGTACGTTCGGTACTAGGATCGGTCGATCGTGAAGACGTACGACTACATCAACCGCGTTGTCATAACGCTTCCTCTTACGGTCTACGAGGGTACGTGAACGACACTCTTCCCTCTCGTTGCTATGCATCACCATGATCTTGCGTGTGCGTAGGAAATTTTTTGAAATACTACATTCCCCAATAGTGGTGGCATTGTTTGGACCTAATACTTGCGATCACCCAATGCTGAAGACACTGCTCGGATCCTAGCACAGAATGCAGCAAGAGAATTTCCTGGGATGCTTGGAAGCATCGACTGCATGCATTAGAAATGGACGAACTGTCCATTTGCTTGGTAAGGGATGTACAAAGGCGCCAAAGGCGGTTGCAGTGTGGTACTTGAGGCAGTGGCCACACAAGATCTCCGGATTTGGCACTTCTTCTTTGGTATGCCAGGAACTCACAATGACATCAACGTGCTGCAGTGCTCCCCTGTCTTTGCCAAGCTTGTTGAAGGTCATGCTCCTCCGGTGAACTTCGAGGTCAATGGTCGGCACTACAACAAGGGGGTACTACCAAGCTGATGGCATCTATCCGAGATGATCTACGTTTGTGAAGACCATCTCAAACGTTGTGCCAAGAGGCAAGAACTCCCACTTTGCAAAGGTTCGGGAGACTTGCAGAAAGGATGTCGAGAGGGCATTTGGTGTTCTCCAATCTCGATTTGCTGTTGTCCGGTACCCCGCTCAGACCTGGTTGAAAGATCAAAAGTGGGAAATCGTGACTTGATGTGTCATCTTGCACAACACGATCATTGAGAGGGAGCAAGAAGAGTCAGTGTTTGACACTGAACCATATTACAAGTAGGGTCCTCTTGCGCAAGTTTATCACCAGCTACTGGCAACCTAGACTGTCTTCCTCAATATGCGTCAGGAGATTCGAGACCCATAGGTGCATCAACAACTACAGCAGGATCTGGTGGAGCAGCTATGGAGGCTCAAGGGCAACGCCTAGCTCGACGTGTCATGAAATATGAGTTTTTATTTGTTAAACTATATAATTTGTATTGAACTATTTGATTTCTATTGATTTTCGCGATGAACTATGTGATAAAAAAACTATTTTAGTTGAATTTGCGCCGAACCACGGCGAATATGGACCGTTTTGCGCCGATACGAGGCCAATTTTTCGCCGAAACTAGGCCGAAAACCGGTGACATTTACACCAAAAATGGATCAATATCGGCGCCCGGGAACCAAATCACCCCAACACCGATTTTAGCGCCGGCTCACTCACAGGCAAGTTCCAGGGATATTTTTCTAAGAGTTGTTAGTGATAGACCAGGCCCGCCACTATAAAACTACAGGATAATAAAAGCAGGTTCCAAAGATATTTTTGCTTCCTCGTGTTTCGTCACCCCAAGCACTAGGAAGTCAGATCATCTGACGTACTACGTGGACACGCTTCCAGCTTGTACCGTGTGATGTCCCGGTCAAGCGAAAGCTACAGCCATGGCTGCTTGTCTCATTGTCTCCTTTGAAATTTAACTCCAGTCCACACCAATTCAGGACGTCTAAAATTGCATCTCCCAGTGATGGCTTAGCTGGTTATTTCATTTGCAGCAGCACGCACATTAGAAGATACAGTTGCAACACGGACAAATGAAACATTACAGCAAGCAGTAGCCGGAGAGTGACAGATCAAGTGGCAGTGCCATCTACAATGTCATCAACTCATCCAAAGGCAGGCAGCGCCGCAGCAGCAGCAGCCAAAGTGATGGCGATCCAAGGACCGGACCACCCTGCCGCCGCGCTGCCATTAAACAACAGGCATTAAGGGCCAAAAATGGCCGTGATCCAACGCACAGGACACCGGGGGGGACAGCGCTCACATGCCACGGCATGGCCGCGGCAGGCCAGAGTCAGAGATCATTGGTCTGTGAAGCAGCAGCAATGGCAGCTCTCACAGTCCGATCAGATCTCTGCATCATTCACCAACACCAGACTCCATGATGAACAGCTCCACTGGACTATATGCATTTCCGAGATTGGCCGCCAATTCCAAAAGTACAGGTCAGACAAACAAAAGGATGGGTGGAAACGGAGGATGCTTATTTGGTTCCTACCTAGAACTTCCATGGGATTTTTCCTCTTCTCTTCTCATCGTCTGGGGTTCTCAGAAGCTGGGGGATCCAAAATATGAGCTCACTGGCAATTGTCCGTCTTGTGTGTGTGTGTGTTCTGCCTCGGTCACGGATCGTGCTCGGGCTTGTCCATCGCAGCAGCGCTGTCGCTCTCGGCCATCCGGCTCGAGCCGCGGGCGATCTTGGAGATGGCCGACGACAGCCCCTTGAAGCTGCTGCTGCCCTCACTGAGGTTGTGAGAGCGCCGGGACCGCCGGTGCGCGAGCTGCGGGGAGGCTGGCCTGTCGGGGTCGCCGTCTGTTGTCCGGGTCTGGGCCACCACCAGCCGCGAGATGCCGCCGCGGCAGAACGGGCAGGCCGGTGACGGCAGGGTGAGGGTCGCCGGGTTGGGCTTGTTGTGGCAGCACAGCGCCAGCGTGCACGGCGCGCACATCTGGTGCCCGCAGTCTTGCACCTCGATGGTGCACGCCTGGTCGAAGCAGATGCAGCACAGCTCCGTGTCACTCACCTGCGCACAAATGAAGATGCATCATCAGTCCCACTAGCCAATGAGATCATCTATTGTGTAACTGAAATCAAGAATCGGATGGTACCTCCGAGAACATGTCGTCGTCGATGTGATCATCGTATTGCAAAGGGGATTGCGGCGAGCACTTTGCGTCCTTCAGGATCTTCTTCTCCCTCTCCCTGTTGGCTTCCATCAGAGCTGCTTCCAGCAGAGCTTTGGCTTCCGGGTCGAGCTCGCTGATGAACTTGAGCGGGGACGGCCACACCATAGGCTCTGCCGATGAAGGGTTCAGCAATGCTGCGCATGCCCCATGGTTGCGCTTATGTGCCACCACATAGGGAATTCTCCTGGTGGGACAACAACATTTGTCATAAGATTTCAGCAGGACCACTATGGTAAATTCATCTAAAGTTTGTTATTAGTGGCAGGCTCGGTGAACTTTCCGAATATGGATTCAGCAAATGCATAGTGAGTTCACTTGTTGAGTTCTACTGATTACCAACAGAGCAACTAAAACTGTTCTGCTATATACACCAACAATGTGCAAGGCAGACTCATGGCAGGGATCTAGTTCTCACCCAGCAGAGTCCCTTTGGAGCCGATCAGCTCCCCAGGCAAGCAGCTTCCGGATGCAATCCAAGTCCCCGCTGCGAGCCGCCAAATGCAGCGACGTGCTACCAGGGAAACTGCAACAAGAACACATCAAAATCAGCATTTTGCATAACCAAATTCAGCTGATCCCCCTAAACTGACAAGGCTGGCACGGATCGGCAACATTACCCATATGATCCGGTCAATGCCGACACGATGGCGCCGTTCTCCAGCAGCACCTGCACGCAGCCCGCCCGGCCCTGCCTGGCCGCGAGGTGCAGCGGCGTGGCGCCGTGGTCGTCCCTGACATTGACGAACCGGGCGAACCCCCTGCGAAGCTTCGACAGCAGCAGGTGAGCAGTCTTGCCAACTACTGTAACAGCCAATCCGGCATTAGATCTAGGGAGCCAAGAAGAAGTGGAGCGAGGTCCCACTCACCATGAGGCGGCCACCGGCGTGGTCCGCGCCGTGGAGAGGATGGCGTCCAGGCAGTCAACGTGGCCGTAGTAGGCCGCGTGATGGAGGCAGGTCCGCGCGTGCACCGAGTCAAACATCAAGATCTGATTACGCACACATAATTAAGCTCATTTAGTGAGTGGATTCTGCGGGCGGAACAGCGGGATAATGAGGCTGCAGATCTCTCTTTTGCTCACATTTGCGCCGGCCTGGAGAAGCTTGAGCACGCAGCCGATCTTGCCGTGCATGGCGGCGAGCATCAGGGCAGTCTGTAGGACAACAAGACAGCGAGAGAAACGGGTGAGATTTTGCAGGAGCTTGTTGGAGATTACGCCGGCGACGGGTAGAGGGGGGGAAAAAGGAGGCGATTTTGAAGCGGGATCTCGCACCTGCTTGTGCCGATCCACCGCGTCCGGCTGCGCCCCGCGGTCCAGGAACATGGAGAGCGCCTGCGAGGAGGAAGAAAGCTCAGAGACCAGTAGAAAGTGGAGGGGATCCAGTGATCCATGGCTGCGCTGGCGGGGAGGGAGGGAGGGAGGAGCTGCCGTCGGATGCTTGACGGACGGACCTCGAGGCGGCCATTGGCGGCGGCGATGTGGAGCGGGGAGAGGCGGTCGTAGAGCGTGGCGCGGCGGGCGAGCGAGGCGTCGGCGGCGAGCAGCGCGCCCAGGGCGTCGAGGTCCCCGAGCTGCGCCGCGCGGAAGAAGTCGTGCTCGTCGCCGGTGCGGGCGCAGCTCACCCCGTGCCCCATGGCCTCGTCCCTGCGGCGGTGGCGGCGGCGGCGGGGGAGGCTCCGGCCAAAGCTCCTCCCGCCGCCGGCGAAGTGGGTGGGTGGGCACTGCGGAGTGGGAATGGGGAAAGGGAGGCGCAGCCTCTTTACGCCTTTTTATTATCGGGCCATCCTCTCTCCTCTCTGATTTTAAATTTTTTTTTTGTTTTGAAAAGAAAAGAGAGGGAAATATCCCGTGATTTCACTCAAGCTGGTCGTTGGGATCAACCCACATCATGTGACGAGCAAACAAATTCCAATGCATATATTTATAAAACAAATGTATTATTATTATTTTTTCACGATCACAAACATGTACATACACCTCGTCATTATGAGGTATGTATGCATATATTTCCTTATGAGCACCTTCGAACAACCAAAGTCTCCGACTTCAAAAAATATTTTGCCTTTATGAGAAACAAAGCTTGAAATTGAAGATTTGATCTCTCGTGGGCTGAATATAATCATTGTTCTCCTAAGCACTCAATCATAGGTTGGTTTTTAATATTAAAATTTTTACGATAAACACCTATTACGATGCAATACGTCCAACTACATACACACCCGGCGTCTATTGAAGGTGAATTGCAAAGTTGATATCACCAACCTCCCAAGAAATCTGATCATTGCTTTTTCAAGCAAACCATCAAGTCGATTCTATTACCATCAATAACGAAATGGGACACACTAATCGACGGATCAATCACCTACGACGCACCCGAGCCGCCTCCTCCTCCTCCAAAACAAAGTTAGGGTTTGTGCCTCTCGCCGACGCCGCCACAGGTCTGCCTCGTCTCCAGTGGCCTGAGGGCCATGGGGGCGCGGTGGATCTTGGCAAGGGCCGGCGGGATGGCTTCGTTGTTAGTCGTTCCTTCGAGTTTTGTCAGGGTTTGTGTCCTGCTCACGAAGACGGGACGGCGGCGGACCCCTGAAGATGGAATAAAGCTCTCATCACCTAGCCCTCATTGCGGTGATGCGTCTACATCTTTGGTGGATGTGTGGAGGTGTGTTTCCAACGGGGTGGATTTGCTCGGATCCGGTTGTTGTTCGTCTATGTTCGAGTGTCTTCGGCTTGTATTCTTTCGATCTACGGTATTCTTCATCGGCGGCGGTTGCTGTTCTGGTGCGCTAGTCCTATGGGTCCTTAACACGACGACTTCCCAACTATCTACTACAACAAGTTGTGCCCGACTCCGGCGAGGGAGGGGTGATGACGGCGACGCGCCTTCGGCTCGTTTCAGTGCTTATAGTCGTCGCTAGATGATCTATGAATCTGGATGTATTTTTTATTATTCTGATGTTCATTATACTGTCGTGATTGAAGATGAATAGATCGGAAATTTTCTCGATAAAAAAATGGAACACACTAGCTCATCCAGGTTGACATAAAAGTGTGTATTTATAACTAGTTCAAAATACTATGTAGTCCCTTTTCCATGATTTTTTTATGCAGACCATTTTTTCTTTTTGAAACATTTTGTTCGGTTTCCTCTTCATGAAGTATTTCCTCTTCATGAAGTAAATCTTTTTCGACAAAGGGAATATATTAATATCGCGAAGATACCAATTACACCCGGCCTCTGCAACAACGCAATACCCTACTGGCACTACGGATGCACACAGCCAAAATAATAATAAGAAGAAGCTAAAAAAGAAAAGTCCCGCTACAGTGATCTAGTCCTTGAAGCAGCAGTACAAACACCACCGAGACAACACCTGAAATCCAAATTCTCCAAAAGTGACGCCTCCAAAAAGGAAAAAGTGCACAAGCGCCGTCGTCGCCCGATCATAGATCATAGGTTTTCACCCTGAAGAAAGTCCACACTCTCAAAACAATGTCTTCAAAAAGACCATCGCCAGGCACAACCAATTAAGGCCAGACCTTGGATTTTCACCCTGAAAGGTAAGACCTTGAACTTCTCCTGTGTTGTCGCCCCCACTTGCATGTCGCTGCTACGAGTCATGAAACACCAAGCAAATTCCTCATCACCGCAAAGACTCGAACCATCTTTACTAGTCCTCGGATCACAGCTTCCATGACATTCTCTGCCTCTGACTTCATCATGAACCGAAAAAGACATGTCCCATGATGGCAACAAGTAGAAGAGCTTCGTGCCGCTCCCTCCAGAAACCAATTGGTCGGAAAAAACATGGGTGCGCGACCGAATCCCATCCGATCCAGCAATCTCCAGGCATGAGGCGCCCATGGGAGTTCACCGGCGGAGCCTTCCGGAACTTGACACTCCGGCCAGATCAAGGACGACAAGCATCAAGCAGATCTTCGTCTTGGTGTGAGAGGAACCCTAGGACCGCCACCTTAATTAGGCAGAACGACGGCCCCCACGCCGTCGCTCGCCGGCTCCCAACAGCAGTCCGTCGTGCCGCCCTCGCGGCCACAACGGTCGCCAAGGTCGCCGAAGAAGACCGAGGCCGCCGCCCTGGCGTCCCTCTCCGTCGCGTGCACCTCGACGTCCAGGGCCGCCGATCTACAGCAGTCGGAGTTCCCGTCGCATGGGGATGAAAGGTCATCGCCGCCACCCGCCATGCGAGGAGATGAAGGCCCGCCACCGCCTTCAGCCACGCAGGCTTAGCCCGGTGGCATCCTCCGGCGGCGGCAGGGGACGGAGATGGAGGGAGCGGGGCGGCGGCTGCTCAGATTTAGATCGCCCGTGCCGCCCCCTGGAGCGGCGCGAGCTAAATATCCCCTCATATTCACATGAAGTAAATCTAATATAAAAAACTAAGTCTTCTATTATTGTAAGTACCTTCTCTCGGAAGTCTCCTCCCTCTTCTTTCGGTGGTGCTCGGGCCGCATAAACCACCACTGAGATAGATGCTAATTTGGTGCTAAAAAGGAAATCATATGCTAATTAAGTTGCTAACCTTCTATAGTACATCTGTCTTATATTTTGAGACGGGGGTGTATAAGAGATTGCATGATAACCTCTAGCTCTAAAATAGGGAGGATGTGTTTCTCGCTCAGGTGTTTCTTATCCTGTGAGTTGTCCGCTTGAGATTTTGGATTGGCTGTTGTGGTGGATAATGTTGGGCATCTTCTGTTGGGTGTGCCATGTTGGCGAGAGTGATCGTGGCTCTGCGTGCGTCGTGCTTTCGAGAGGGCATGACCCTGTTTGTATCGGTTTTCGCCCGGTTTTCCATAATTAACTGGGCAACTGCCTTCTTCTTTATTAATGAAAAAGGCAAAGCGTTTGCCTTCGTTTCAAAAAAAAAAAGCTCAAGATAAGGGCCTCTTTGATTCGTAGGATTTTCAAAACGCAGGAATAGGAAAAGCGTGGGATTGGGATGGCATGTCATCTTGAATCCTATATGATTCTATTAGTGTTTGATCGTGCACAGAAAAACGTAGGATTCTTCCAAAGATGTTAGAGTGGATTGAAAATTCCCTATAAAATGTAGTGCAAATAAATTCTATGGAAAAGTTCCTATGGTTTACAATCCTATGAATCAAACAACCCACATAGGAAAAAATCCTAAGGAATTGAATCCTTCAAAATTCCTTTGAAAATCCTTTGAATTGAAGAAGCCCTAAAAAGGGTGTGCACTCAATTGATTCGGGTCAACACTTTATCCGGTTTCTGCAATGGACCCACTTTTTTTAATCTTCAAATGGAGAAACTCTTTTCTAACTTATATGGGCTAAAAGTTAGGGAAAGTTCTAGTCCAACAAATGTTACCAAAAATGCAGGAAAAAGGTATCGTGAAAAGGTAACGTGTAATCTCCAAAATCGAAATGGGGTCATCACTTTTCAAACTTATATAGTTGATGCACCAATCATGAACTTATTAGGTGTGGTGTGAAATGATTGTATTGGACGTATTTGTGGGGTTTGGTACGGTACGGTGTTGGTGGGTGCAAATCATTGCAAGTGGTGGGTAATTCCCTACATTTGTTCTTCTGCAAATGGTGGGTGCAAGGTTGCGTAGGTGGATGACTCTGCTTCGTTTTTTGGGTGCAGTATCTTGCAAGGTTCATGCATGGCTCAAATGGAAAGAAAGCTAGTGTTTGTAAGTGTCGGTGTTGGATCCTTTCCGATTCTATTTCGCCTACTTTTTTCTTTGTCAGAAATGTAAACAAAAGATATACTCATTTGTTGATTTTTTTTTACAAACCTTTTCTATTATTATTACTCTATTAGGTCAACAAATATCTTGTGTATAGTACTCCATTAAAGAAAGAAAGGATCCTAATATCTTTTCCCAAAAAAGAAAGGATCCTAATATCTGGGGAACGTTCTCCCGAGGAGGTTCCAGAATGAACTGTTCCCTCGAAAAGTTCCATTCGAACGAACGAAATCGTTCGATAGGGGAAATCCCTCCCGGCGAACCCACCCCCCTGTACGTATCAGAGACTCAATTGGGCCAAAAAAAAAAAACTTTTGGGCTATGAAAAACTTAAGCATTGATTTTAAAGAAGTTGAATAAAATAGATTATTAGATATGCATGCTCTAGATGGATTTAGAAATGCAACTTATGGAAGTGGCGGTATTTTTTTTTTAAGTTAAGATTTGGCATGATAGAACCGCGGGGACAAGGTTCTCCTATTTAACTTTTGTTTGAAGTTGTTTCTAGGTAAGCTCTGATTCAAAGGGAGTTATAATTAACCTACTATGTAAAACATATCTTAAGAACGATACAGGAGGGAGTTATCATTTCAACTATGAACAAGCACGAATAAAATTACACACAAAAAATATGTGTAACCACATTAAAAAAATTGGTTCCTTCGGCGGTCCAGACGTCCTTTTTCCTGCAAACCGAAAGCAAACCGGGGGTTAAGCGGGCGTCCGGACTGCCGCCACACCCGCTTTTGACTTCCTTGACCCGGCCAAACCTTCTCCCTCCCCCGCACCCTTTTCCGCCAGAAGCAGTTAGCGCCACTCCAGTGCCACATTCATGCCGGTCCAGAGTGTACGCGGCCTCTCACGTTGCTCCGGCATTGAAGTGGTGCGAGGATGGGCGCACCGCCCGTGCCGCTTCCCAATACATGCAAAATATCCACATTCAAATGACAACTCGTCCATCCACCTAAGTACATTAAACATGCTCGGATGCCGTGGAACCACCTCCGGTGCCACCCATTTGTATGTCTGCTGTCCACCATTAACCACCTCGCCAATTGCCCTAGCATCCGCCCATTATTTGAACTTCAGCCCCGGCCATAGTCGCACTCATCCTCCGCTCCCTTTCTCCTCTTCGCACCACGTCCGCCATGGCCTCCTTTAGCTCCAAAGCCATTTGGAACAACCTCTCCTCCGAGAAGAAAAAGGAGATCGCCGCCATTACAGCCGGCTAGCAGGACAACAGGTAGTCAGAGGTAGCACTGCGGATGCCCTAATGGAGGAGGCGGCCAACAACGAGTTGGTGCCACCCTCCTCGGCGGTGCATGCCGGCATCACCATGAGAGAGGCTCGTGCTCACTACACCGAGATGGTGTTGGCTGAGTGGAGGTTGTGCTTCAGTAGGCACAAACCAACCAAGAGTACAACCTCCGCCTCCTCGACAAACACCAGTGCGCTAAGGAGCAATTCGCCACCGGCACGGCCATCGGTCCGGACGTGGACGTGCTCAAGAAGGAGGCGCTGCTCAACTCCTATCGCTCGGCCTGCAACATCCACCACGTACACTGCTGTACCGCCTCCATCAGGTGGAGTTAGAAGCCATCTTTAAAGGAGATCAATGAGGCAGCGGAAGAAGTCTACAACAAGAGCGAGGACGAGAACGATGTTGCCAGTCCCGATGTGGCGGGCGTGCCCGGGGACGCCGGAGCGTCCCCATATCCGCCCTATATTTGGGCTGGATATGAGGGGTGTCGATCAACCCGAACAATTGAGGGCCGTTTGAGGAGGCCGTCTGGGTAAAAAAAAAAAACGTGATCGAACAGTGACCGGACTGCCCGCCTAGACGTATGAGGCCCGTTTGAGACGCCCAACTATAGATGCTTTAATTCTATAGGATTCAAGTGATCATATCACTTCAATTCTATATTTTTTTAAATCCTACAAATCAAAGGCCGGGGTCATGCGTCCTGTTTACTGTCTACACAAGCAGACAAGCCATGAATGTAGCTTTAATTTGACCAGACCAGGAGGACACTAGTACATCTCACATCACACGGCACGAGCTGGAACCGTGTCCACGTCGGGCGATCTGAGCTCCTAGTGCTTGGTGTGACGAAGCATGAGGAAGCAAAAATATCCTTGGAACTTGCTTATCATGTAATTTATAGTGGTGAGCCTGCACTGTCCCTAACCACTTGGAGAAAAATATCTCTGGAACTTGCTTATCCTACTTTCGCAGTGGTGTATTAGTACTAACCACTTGATAAAATAATCTGGGTGGTGTCACGTCTCATGATCAGCTAAGAGCATCTCCAGCCGCGCCATCTTCCAGACCACTTTTTCGATGTCGGCGCTGAAAAAACGGCACAGTCGCGCTTCAGGACGTCGAAAATCGCCGGTTCGGACCTTTTTTCCACCCGACGGTCACAGGCCGAACCCGGCGCACTGCGGAGCAGTTGGGGGCTCCGGCGCCAGGGAAAAGCGCGCCTGGCCCATACCGTCAGAGGAAAAGTCAAGGTTTTCTTCCCTGACTCGCCTCCCAACCCCCCGCGCCCTCGGCCACCACTAGCTATATCCCGGCGTCGCCCGCCGCCCTACTCCGCTAGATAGCCATTCCCCGCCGGAAAATAGCAGCGCTTCGCCGCGGCAGCCCCTTCAATAGCAGTTGGGCGTTTCCGGCCGCCGTTACCGGCCGCGGAGGCGCGGTTTAGCGGCGGGTACACGCCCACCGAGCGCAAGGTGTTCGGCGATTTGCCTGCCTCGGCGATGGACTCGGATGACGAGGAATCGCTCGCCGTGCTGCTGGAGGAGGAAGCCGAGGCCGACGTCCAGGAAGAAGAGCATCTCATGGTGCTCGCCGCCCTCGCCCAGCTGCTGGCGACCAATTAAAAGCCGCAGCGAGGTGGCTCGGCGCCTGGGCGGCTGAAAGCAAATAACCGGCATCGTCTCGAAGGCTACTGCATGCTCTACTCCGACTACTTCGCCGATGCTTCACTTCACGGCGAGAAAACATTTCAGCGCCGTTATCGGATGAGCCGAAAGCTCTTTATTAGGATTATGAATTCCATCCGGGAGTTCGACAACTACTTCAAGTGCAAGAGGATTGCACCGGCGCTCTTGGATTCACCTCCATCAAGAAGTGCACGACAACGATGAGGATGCTTGCATATGGAGCTCCCGATGATTCACTCTGTCGACTATGGGCGCATGGCCGAGTCCACCAGCATAGAGTGTTTCTACAAGTTTTGTCGGGCAGTGGTGGTAGTGTTTGAACCACAATACTTGAGAACACCTAATGCGGAAGACACTGCTCGGATCCTAGCACAGAATGCAGCAAGAAGATTTCCTGGGATGCTTGGAAGCATCGACTGCATGCATTGGAAATGAAAGAATTGCCCATTTGGTTGGCAGGGGATGTACAAAGGCGCCAAAGGCGATTGCAGTGTGGTGCTTGAGGCGGTGGTCACACAAGACCTCTGGATTTGGCACTCCTTTTTTGGTATGCCAGAAACTCACAATGACATCAACATGCTGCAGTGCTCACACAGGACCTCTCGATTTGCTGTTCTTCGGTACCCCGCTCAAACCTGGTCCAAAGATCACATGTGGGAGATTATGACTTGCTGTGTCATCTTGCACAACATGATCATCGAGAGCGAACAAGAAGACCCAGTGTTTGATACTGAACCATACTACAGGCAGGGTCCTCTAGCCGAAGTTGATCACCAGCTACTGGCAACTTGGATTGCCTATCTCAGTATGCGTCAGGAGATCCGAGACCCACAGGTGCATCATCAACTGCAGAAAGATCCGATTGAGCACCTATGGAGGCTCAAGAAAGACGCCGTGTGATGAAATACGAGTTTTTATTTATTGAACTATATAATTTGTACTGAACTATTTGTTGTTGTACTATTTTGTTGAAGTATTTGATTTTTCTATGATGAAATATATGATAAGAAATAATTGTGTTAATAATTGAACGCCGAGACACGGCGAAACCACGCCGAATATGAGCCTATTCTCGCCCATATGGGCCCTTTATTCGCCGAAATTTGGCTGCAAAGTGGGCCAATTTCGACGTCTGAGAACGACGACTAGATGCAAAACCGCTCCAGCGCCGATTGTATCGCCTGCTCGCCCCAGAGACGATTTTTACGTGTCCTGAGAGGCAACGGCTGGAGATGCTCTAACTCCAACGCATTAGTGACGGTCGCTCACCAGAAATTGCAACGCTCCCGATCGACAAACTCCGCATCGCTTTGCATCTCAGCTCTGTTCGCGACATGATAGTTTTTGGTTGGTGTCAATTTACCAGGCTGAGTGGCTGAGTGCAACCCATATCGCCTCTTTTTGAGGTATGATTTTCACGATGAACCTTTGCAAAATGCATCAAAACACTTCCCAACCATATAATAGGTTGGTGCTGACATCTCATAGATTTGGTTGGGTCCGATCTTTGTTTGTCTTTAGTGGAGCATAAATCTAGATTCAGTTCGTGGCTTTGTGGGTTTACATGTTTGATTCTTTTGATCTACTGTTGTCTTCAGCAGTGACGGTTGTTTCGGTGCATTGGTCATTTCATGGTTTAAAGCATCTTCAGCCATTGGCCTCTCAGGGGGTGCGTAAAATCGCCTTCTGGGGGCGAACCGGCGCTAACCGCGTCGTGGGGGCGTGATGCTCCTCACTCGCCGCCCCTACGGCGCATTTTCATTTTTTTCAAAAACAAGATTCGGACAAACAAGGCGCAAATTAAACCAAACTTCGGCGAGTTTATCAAATATTTTACAAAAAAGATAAAAAACGCCACTACTAGACCCGCCGTCGCCCTCGCCCTCGCCGTTCCTCGCCGCCCTGAAGCTCTACATGCCGAGGAGCCTGTAGAACTTCGTGTAGTCGCCGCTGTCGTCGTCGCCTCCGCCACGGCCGCCGTCCCTGCTGCTTCCCTGCCCAGGGTCGCCGAGGCGTGGGAGGTTGCACGGTCCGGGGGCGTCCTCATCATCCCTGTCGAGGATGACGACGCCTTCCTCCTCGCGCCCACGCCGGCGGGCGGATATCTCCTCGAGGGCTCGGCGCTGCCGGACCATCTCGTCGCGGAGGTAGTCGTCCTGTGCCCACTTTAGGACGGCCTCGTCAGAGAAGCCGGACCGGGCAATGGCCTCGTACTCCGCGGGAAGGCCCGACTCCACCTTCGGCCTGACGAGCCGGGCAGAGGTGGGGGAGGACTCGGCGATGTGGAATGCGCCGCTGCGGGTGCGCCGACTGATCGGCGTGTCCTGGGGCTCCGGCTTGACGGGGAGGAGGGAGGGCGAGCCGGACGAGGAGGAGGACGCCGGGTCCATGTGTGACGCCCCCGATTTGACCGTACACTAATCATGCACGCAAATGTGTACGACCAAGATCAAGAACTCACTGGAAGATATCACAACACAACTCTAAACACAAATTAAAATAATACAAGCCAGGGGCCTCGAGGGCTCGAATACATAACCTCGAAAACACAAGAGTCATCGGAAGCAACAATATCTGAGTACAGACATAAGTTAAACAAGTTTGCCTTAAGAAGGTGTTGTAGGGTGAAACCCTAGGGGGGGATCTTTTCACACTTGGAGGGGGAAAAGAGGAAGAACACACAAGAACACGAGACACAAATCACTCAAAACAAACCCAATATCACATCTACTAGAGTAGCACACAAAGGATCCACGAGATTACAAGAACAATCCAAGGAAACAAGCACAAAGGTAAGGTTCTTCCCACTCTAGGTGAGGTCTTGCAATCCGAGAGGATTCTTCTCCCTTGGGAGGTCTTGCAATCCACGAGGATTCTTCTCCCTTGGGAGGTCTTGATCTCCTCACGGAGGGGATACAAGGAGCAAAGCTCTCAAGGTCTCTCAATATCTTTGCTAACCCTTCAAAGGAAGTGGGGAAGGTCTATTTATAGTTTATGCTACGAAAGTTTACGAGAAGAGAGGGATACATGGCCAAGGGCCGAGGGCTGCGCGCAGGCAGGGCGATAGTACCGCCCGTTCGAGCGGTAGTACCGCTTGTAGGGCGGTAGTACCGCTTAAGGGGCGGTAGTACCGCTGGTGCCGGACTGTCCAGGTGCGGTAGTACCGTTCCAGCGGAGCGGTAGTACCGCTAGGTCCGGGTTGAGCAGGTCTTCGTTTGCTTCCACGCGATCCGGGCTGAATGAGTTCTCCTTTGCGTCCACGGGGTCACCTCCTTGGTAACTGAGGATGCACAACATCTCCTTGTGAGGTAGAACCCAATCCTCATGCGAATCCAAACGAAGCTCGAAGAGGAGAGAATTCACCTCGTGTTCGATGGCGCGTGCGCGTGTTCTAGTCATTGGTCCCTTGAGCGCTTGTGCCGATGACGGGGTGTCCATGGGGATGCCTGACGGATGCTCCGCATCATCTCCCCCCCCCTTGGGGAAGATCCGTCCACGGATCGTGGTCTTCATCATCATGGTACTTGGCCAAGTCTTGGACGTTGAAGATGTCGTTGACGTTGTACTTGTCACGGGGGATGTCGATCTTGTAAGCGTTGTCGTTGTAGCGTGCTAGCACCTTGAATGGTCTGTCGGCTCGTGGAAGAAGCTTGGACTTGCGTTCCTTGGGGAAACGGTCTTTTCGAAGGTGTAGCCAAACGAGATCACCCGGATGGAACACCATGGGTGTTTTGTTGGTGTTGAGCTTGATGGCGCGGCGTTGGACTTGACGCTCGGTCGTGGAACGTGTTTCTTCATGCATCTTCTTGAGGTGGGCTGCTCTTGCGCTTGCGTCCATGTCAGCTCGTTCTTGAAGCGGGAGAGGAAGGATGTCCAATGGTGACAATGGATTGAAGCCGTAGACAACCTCGAAGGGGGACTTGCCGGTTGTAGAGTGTCTTGCGCGATTGTAGGCGTACTCGGCTATGGGTAGGCACTCCTCCCACTCCTTGATGTTCTTGATCAACACGCGTAGGAGAGTGGCAAGCGTCCGGTTGGTGACTTCGGTTTGGCCATCGGTTTGCGGGTGCTATGCCGTGGAGAATAGTAGCTTGATGCCGAGCTTGGAGCATAGTGTTTTCCAAAAGTAACTCAAGAACTTGACGTCACGGTCCGAGACAATCGTCTTTGGTACGCCGTGTAGGCGCAATATTTCCCTACAAAAGAGAGTCGCAATATGTGAAGCATCGTCTATCTTGTGACAAGGAATGAAATGTGCCATCTTGGAAAATCTATCAACAACAACGAATACGGAATCCTTTCCAGTGCGAGTTCTAGGTAATCCAAGAATGAAATCCATGCTAATGTCTTCCCAAGGATGGAAAGGAATAGGAAGTGTCATGTGGAGGCCATGGGATTGAGCTTTTGACTTAGCTTTGCGGCATGTAGAGCACCGGTTGGTGAAGCGGGAGACGTCACGGAACATCTTTGGCCAGAAATAATTCTTGGAGAGCGTAGCGAATGTCTTGTCTCGTCCGAAGTGTCCCATGAGTCCTCCTCCGTGAGATTCCTGCAAAAGGAGCAAACGAAGCGAAGACTCGGGAATGCAAAGTTTGTTAGCTTTCATGAGATATCCATCCTTGATGTAGTATTGCTCCCAAGAAGTATGTGCTACACATTTGGCATAAGGATGTGCAAAGAAAACATCATGCTCATATAAGTCTTTTATGTGCTCAAAGCCAATAACATTCAACTCAAGTTTTGTAACAAGCATGCATTTGCGGGAAAGAGCATCCGCCACTACATTTTCTTTTCCTTTGATGTATTTGATGACATAGGGAAAAGACTCAATGAATTCACTCCACTTAGCATGACGCTTGTTTAACTTCGTTTGACCCTTGAGATACTTGAGCGTCTCATGGTCCGTGTGGAGAATAAATTCATGGGGTCGAAGATAGTGTTCCCAAACACGTAAAACTCTCACCAAAGCATAGAGCTCTTTATCATAGATGGGGTAGTTAAGTTGTGCGCCGGATAGTTTTTCACTAAAATACGCAATGGGGCGTTTTTCTTACATGAGCACGCCACCTATGCCGGAACCACTAGCGTCACAATGAATCTCAAATGGCTTATCAAAGTTGGGTAGGGCAAGAAGTGGTGCATGCGTGAGCAAGTGTTTGAGCTTAGTGAACGCGGTGTCTTGCGAAGGGCCCCAAACAAAGGGTGCGTTCTTCTTGCTCAAGGCGTGTAGAGGCATAGCGATGGTGCTAAAATCCTTCACAAAACGTCGATAGAAACCGGCTAAACCAAGGAAGCTACGCACTTGTTGAAGGTTCGTTGGTTGAGGCCAAGTTCTAATAGCGTCAGTTTTAGTTTCATCAACATGAACACCTTGTGAAGACACGACAAATCCTAGGAAAACAACTTTATCAACACCAAAAGTGCATTTCTCCATATTAGCATATAATTGTTGTTTTCGAAGGGCTTGCAAAACCATACGGACATGGTCAACATGTTCCTCAAGCGACTTGCTAAAGACTAGAATGTCATCAAAGTAAACCACTACAAAGACGCCTATATAAGGTCGGAGAACGAAATGCATAAGACACACGAATGTGCCGGGTGCTTCCGATAAGCCCATCGGCATGACCAGCCACTCATATAGCCCAAACTTGGTTTTGAAAGCAGTTTTCCACTCATCACCCTCTTGAATGCGAATTTGGTAATAGCCACTTTTAAGGTCAATTTTGGAAAAAATTGTGGCACCACATAATTCGTCAAGCATGTCATCTAGGCGTGGAATAGGGTGACGGTATCTAACGGTGATAGCATTTATCGGACGACAATCGGAACACATGCGAAAACTTCCATCTTTCTTAGGCAGAAGAATAACGGGAACTGCACAAGGGCTTAGGCTTTCACGTACATGACCTTTGTCGATGAGTTGTTGTACTTGACGTTGTATCTCCTTTGTTTCCTCCAGGTTGACGCGGTAAGGAGCCTTGTTCGGAAGTGGTGCGCCAGGTACGAGGTTGATGCGGTGTTCGATGCCGCGAAGTGGAGGTAGACCCGGTGGTAGCTCATCGGGAAAGATGTCCAAGAATTCCTGCAACAATTGAGACAACACAAAAGGTGGAGGTGGTGAAGTGTTAGTAGGTTTGGCTTCCCCTTTGCATAGAAGCACAAGGTGAAAGACGCTCGAGGGGTTCGCACACACTTCTCTCATCTCACGTTTGGTGGCTAGGAGGACTAAGTTTTTCTCTCTTGGCGAAGAGGCGCTCAATTTTGGCTTGTGGCTCTCACTTTCTTTTTGGTGGATCACTCTCTCACTAGGATCTTCACGATGGGTGGATGCTTGCTTATCGGCGATCACGTGGCTTGGAGACATTGGTCGAAGCACATATTCCTTGCCGTTCATCTTGAAGCTGTAGTAGTTGGTTCGACCGTTGTGGATGGCTCCACGGTCAAATTGCCAAGGTCGTCCCAAAAGGAGGTGGCACACCGTCATGGGAACTACATCACACTCCAAGGTGTCCTCATAGGCGCTGATCTTGAAAGAAACTTGTACCGTGTGCTCCACTTGAATGGTTCCGGAGTCGCTCAACCATTGTACCTTGTAAGGACGGGGGTGCTTCTTCTTGACCAATTGAAGCTTAGAACATAGCTCGTCACTTGCCAAGTTGTGACAACTTCCTCCATCGATGATGACCTTGACGGAACGTCCGTTGATGCCGGCCTTTGTGTGGAAAATATGGCATCGTTGGTCTTTGTCTTGATTGTGTTGGAGGGTCAAGACCTTGGATACCACGAGAGAGGGACTGGAATCATTGTCACAAAATACTTGATCATCTTCATCTTTGTTGATGCGCCGGTGCATGGCCACATGCTCAATAGCTTCCACTTCGTCTTCGCTCATCGAGTCATATGTGCCGTCGTCATTGAAGATCATGGTTCTCTTGTTGGTGCACTCGAAGGACTTGTGACCTCGGCCACCACATGTGAAGCACTTGAAAGAACTAGTCTTCTCGGTGTCGTAAGGTGGTGCCGAAGGTAAGGTAGTCTTGGGTTTGTAGTTGCTTGCCGGAGAACGAGTCGAGGAGGGTGTAGTTTGCTTGGAACTAGACTTGTCGCCTGTACTTGGTGATGCTCTCGTTGAGGTAGGAGGTGCCGAAGTCGCGGGTGCTTGAGAGTAGGAGCCGTAGGTCTTGGAAGAGTATTTGGCATACTTGAAGTCATCTTGGACTTGTCGCTCGGCCTTGGACGCTTGATGAACTAGCTCGAGGAGGTTGGAGTATGGTTGGAAGTCGGCAATCCGCTTGATTGGGTGATTGAGGCCGTTCAGGAAGCGTGCCATTGTTTGCTCGTCATCTTCCTTGACATTGGCTCGTATCATGGCAATCTCCATTTCTTGGTAGTATTCTTCCACCGTCTTCGTGCCTTGTTTGAGAAGTTGCAACTTCTTGAAGAGATCACAGGTGTAGTGTGTAGGCACGAAGCGAGCTCGCATGACATTCTTCATTTCTGACCAAGTTGTAATGGGTGGTTCGCCTCTTGTATGTCGTCGCTTGATCGTTTGTTCCCACCAAATGAGGACATAGTCTTGAAACTCGAGAGAGGCCATGGCAATCTTCTTCTCTTCTTCGAAGTTGTGGAGGCGGAATATCTTGTCGACCTTCAATGCCCATGAGAGGTATTCCTCGGGGTCGGTACTTCCGGAGAACTTGGGCATAGTGAACTTGAGCTTGCCGAAGCGTTGTTCTTCATCATGTTGATGATGATGATGTCGCTCATGACGGGGTAGTCGCTCCATGAAAACTTGTTCTTCATGATGGTCTTGATGTTGGTGGTGTCGAGGCACATCGTTCCCATTGCGTCGTTCTTGCTCCGCTTCACGATGAGCGGCTTCCTCTTGTCTCTCTTGATGAAGTTCTTCTTGGCGACGTGCTTGGCGGTTGCGTTCGGCGAAGATGCGGTTGGAGTCACGAAGAGCTTGTTGCGCGGTTCGTGCTTGATTGTCACGCCGTTCTTGTGCTTGCCGAAGTGCATCGTCATCTTCGTGTGCTTGATGTGGACGTTGTTGCTCTTGGCGGCGCCCTTGTTCACGTGCTCGAACTCGATCTCGTAACCCATCGCCATGGAATGGATTGTCCGGAGAATGTCGATCTTGATTGACGCATTGTTGGGCTTGCCGAGGACGTGGAGGACTTGCATCCGTGGAAGAGTAAGCCGAAGAGTTGTCACTTGAGCGTCGACTTGAATGGCGCCGTCTTGATGAATGAGGCGGAGACGTGCGGTTCACCAAGATGTGGCGGAACTCTTGCATTTGCGTGCGGAAGTCAGAAGCGAGTTGCTCGATGCGGTCGCCCAACGCTTCGCTCTCTTGGTGAAGGGCTCGTTGGACGCCGAAAAGGCGAGTCTTGGTGACGTAGTTCGATGCTTCCACTAGATGCTCGTCGGTCGGGTCGGTCGAAGAACTTGGCCTATCCATCATGTAAGTAGGAGGTGAGTAGGAAAATGAGAGAACAATACCAAGGTTACCTCTTCCGAAGATTGAAAATGTAACAAGTTTCACTCAATGAAATGCCACAATAGTAGAATTGGAACCGGGTTTGTTCCTCACACCTACAAGTAAATATGCCTATGGAGTAGCTTGGTTAGGATGGTGGAAAATTTTCAAACAAAATGTTAGTCAAGATATCGATAAAGTTGAGAAGATTCACAAAGATGCACGTAAAGCAAATAGATCAAAGCCAAGAGTGTCACTAGGAACACACGCACGGAAGATAGATGGGATCCACACAACCAAGGGTGAGCGCAAAAAGTGATTGATCACGGCAAATGCTCTTGTTGTGCGAATACTAGAGAGACGCTAGCTCGATTGCTCAAATGGGCGAGATACGCTTTGTGCACCAACCTATGAGAGAAACGTGCCGTCCTCGATCCCAACTATGCTATGTATGCGGTGACCAAGATGATATGAGTATGTAAAGTGTCTCGATGCTATTGCTTATATGCTCATTGTTGCTCCTCTCCTTGCTTAAAAGCTTTTCTTTCTTTTTCTTTTTCTTTTTTTTGAGAGTATGATGCTCGAGCCAATGATAATATGAGACAAGTATGTAAGATATGCACGGGAGAGACTTATGGCACTAAGATGATATGATCACTATGGTGCACAAGAGCGTGGCCCGACAATTCTCAACTCGCTAGTCTCGATAGGTAAGCAACGCAAATCGCTCGGGCTATCAATGCAAAAGCAAAAGTTAAGTGTCGTCGAGGTTACCGTCCTTGCTTACGGTTAGCGGCGAAGATGATTCCGAGGCGATGATGTCGAGGGCACACGCTCCTAAGTAGCCGAAACACCTTAGGAAACGCGAAATCGCAACTCGAAATCTGTCAAATGCGGAAGGGGGGAAATTTTTGGGTGGTGGGCCGTAGTACCGCTTGATGAAGCGGAAGTAAAATTTTAGTGCCGCGTGGCGAAGCGGTAGTACCGCTTGGGAATGCGGAAGTAAAATTTTAGTGCCGCTTGACGAAGCGGTAGTACCGCTTGGTAATGCGGAAGTAAAATTTTAGTGCCGTGGGTAATGCGGTAGTACCGCTTGTACGGGCGGTAGTACCGCTTGTGTCGGGTAAAAACTGCAGTTTCGAAATCGGGGCGAATTTTGGGTGGAAATGGATGGTTTCGGGGATAAAAATTGGATTAATTTCGTGGTGGATGGGTGGGGAAAGTGGTGGAGTGGCTAGATCCACGTGCCAAACGTCAAATCCGTGGTCCAAAACAACCAAATCTCACGAGATCCAACAAATTGCAAGAAAAATTTTGGGGCTATTTTTGTGGGGATTTTCGAAATTGGATAAGAACACAACAAAAACAAGCTAGAAAGTGGGGGGATGGGACTCCAAGATGTGAATCAACCTTGCTCTTGATACCAAGATGTTGTAGGGTGAAACCCTAGGGGGGGATCTTTTCACACTTGGAGGGGGAAAAGAGGAAGAACACACAAGAACACGAGACACAAATCACTCAAAACAAACCCAATATCACATCTACTAGAGTAGCACACAAAGGATCCACGAGATTACAAGAACAATCCAAGGAAACAAGCACAAAGGTAAGGTTCTTCCCACTCTAGGTGAGGTCTTGCAATCCGAGGGGATTCTTCTCCCTTGGGAGGTCTTGCAATCCACGAGGATTCTTCTCCCTTGGGAGGTCTTGATCTCCTCACGGAGGGGATACAAGGAGCAAAGCTCTCAAGGTCTCTCAATATCTTTGCTAACCCTTCAAAGGAAGTGGGGAAGGTCTATTTATAGTTTATGCTACGAAGGGGTACGAGAAGAGAGGGATACATGGCCAAGGGCCGAGGGCTGCGCGCAGGCATGGCGGTAGTACCGCCCGTTCGAGCGGTAGTACCGCTTGTAGGGCGGTAGTACCGCTTAAGGGGCGGTAGTACCGCTGGTGCCGGACTGTCCAGGTGCGGTAGTACCGTTCCATCGAAGCGGTAGTACCGCTAGGTCCGGGTTGAGCAGGTCTTCGTTTGCTTCCACGCGATCCGGGCTGAATGAGTTCTCCTTTGCGTCCACGGGGTCACCTCCTTGGTAACTGAGGATGCACAACATCTCCTTGTGAGGTAGAACCCAATCCTCATGCGAATCCAAACGAAGCTCGAAGAGGAGAGAATTCACCTCGTGTTCGATGGCGCGTGCGCGTGTTCTAGTCATTGGTCCCTTGAGCGCTTGTGCCGATGACGGGGTGTCCATGGGGATGCCTGACGGATGCTCCGCATCAGAAGGCTAGCACAAAAACAACACGATCGAAAAGGCAAGGCCTCCTACCTGGGACCTCCTAACTACTCCTGGTCGTCAGCTGTCTCCACGTAGTAGTAGGCTCCGTCGGGGTAGTAGCAGTCGTCAATGGTGGCATATGGCTCCTGGACTCCACCATCTGGTTGCATCAACCAGAAAGAAGAAAGAAGGGGGAAAATGGGGAGCAAAGCAACCATGAGTACTCATCCAAAGTACTCGCAAGCAAGGATCTACACTACATATGCATCGGTATCAATGAGAAGGGTAGTATCTATGGACTAAGCTGTAGAATGCCAGAATAAGAGGGGGAGAAGCTAGTCCTATCGAAGACTAGCATCTTTTGGAGACCACCGTCTTGCAGCAAGACGGGGAAGTAGAGTAGTGTAACATAAGTCATATTTATGTTGTTGTTCCAACGCTCCGGGATCCTTTCTCGACTCCCGAAGCAACATATCCAAACAATGCATCAACATCCAGTTCTAGTTGTAGCGATCGGGATACAACTCCAAGTGTCCATTACCGTAGGACAGGCTATCGATAGATGTTTTCTTCCCTGCAGGGGTGCACCAACTTACCCATCACGCTTGCTTAACTCCGGCCGGACACACCATCAGGTCATGCCCGCCCTCGGCCAAACAATAGGCCGCAACCCGACCTAGGCTTAATAGAGAGGTCATGCACGCCAGACTAAACCCTATGCCCCCAGGGGTCATGGGCCAATCACCCCGGGAACTCCTGCACGTTGCGTACGCGGCCGGTGAGCAGACCTAGCAACCTCCTTTAAAAAGGTAGGTGCCTAACCAGTCCAACCCGGCACGCGCCGCTCAGTCGCAATGACGTCAGTTAAGCTTCGGCTGATGCATACGACGCAGAACGCCCATACTATGCCCACGTGATGGTTAGCTCTATCAGGCCAAAGGCCCCTTGGATCAAATATCCAAACCGTTTAGTGTCTTGGGAACGCGCGGTAACGAGCAGAGACTCACGATCATGTGACCCCATCGCCCCGTCTCGAGAACTTGCGGCAAGGGCGAGTGTCCGGCCACGCCTCATATTTATCTCGCGGGCACCTTCCAGGTCAACCCGACTACACATCACTCGCAATTAAGTTCGCGCGGGTACCCCTTAGGGCCGACCCGTCTTTAGTAACCAGGTTCTGTGTAAAGTCATAGTAACCATAGTAACTGTGTGTCTAACACCAAAGGGAAACCTGAGGAAATCACCCTCGATGGAATTCCACCTGATGTTTATCGTCAAGGTGAACGAAAGAGGAGTCACCCTCGAGGTCCACTCTTGAGGAGTTGCACGACAGTGTCGTTATCGGGAGTGGAGAAAGAGGAATCACCCTCAATGACCACAACCGATGAACTATAACCTACAAGATTAACATCAGAAGTGCTGATGAGGTCTCACCCTCGGCACTCGATAGTAACCCAGTAGTGTCGAGCAACTAAGGGGAAAGTGATGTGCGGTGCCGGGTCCTGGTCTTCGATCCCGTTGATCGGGTCTTCTGATAATCCAGCGGGGCAGTCGGGACAATGTGGGGGTCACTAATGGATCTCTAACCAGCCTATACTAAGCATTTTAGTATAAACATGTAATGTATGAAAGCAGGCATCGACAACAGGCTATGCATCAGAATAGGATCATACAAAAAGCAGTAACAGTTCTAATGCAAGCATAAGAGAGAAGGGAATGGGAGATATTGGAATGATCAAAGGGTGTTGGCTTGCCTGGTTGCTCAGACGAGAAGGAGGGGTTGTCAATACCGTAGTCGATCACCGAGGTAGCATTAGTCTGGAGGTCTACCGGAGAGAAGAGGGGGAAGAAACAATAAATACAAAGCATGCAGATGCAACAAAGAAGCACGATATGACAACACGCAACGCTAGGGTGTTCTAACGCAGTGGTACACGATGCCGGCGAAGGGGGTAACTTCCGGAAAAGTATTCCCGAAGTCTGGCTTTTTCGGACAGATGAAACGGAGGGGGAAAGTTGCATGTTCGCTATGTTAGGGATGTGTGGCGGATGGACGGACCACATATTCGGATTCGTCTCGTCGTTCTGAGTGATTTTCATATATAAAACTTTTTCATCCGAGCTATGGATTATTTTATATGATTTTCTAAAGTTTAAATGATTTTCTGAATTTATTTAATTAATTTAAATCAACATTATGTAGAATAGTATGTGATGACGTCAGCATGATGTCAGGGTGATGTCAGCGGTCAGTTGACTTAGTCAAACTGACGTGTGGGTCCTACCGTCATTGTCTGTTTAACTAAACAGATAACTAAGGTTAATTAACATGATTAATTAGTTTAATTAACAGGATTAATTAAGCTAATTAATTAATTAGTTAATATATTTCTATTATTATCTTTTTTTTAAAAGGGGGGCTGGGCCAAGTGGTCAGTGGACCACTGGGGCCTTAGCGGGGTGGGCGAAGCGGGTCGGGCGTACGCGGTTCGGGCGCACGCCCGCTGGGCGCTGGGCGCCCGACGCGGCCGGCGAGCGAGCGGGAGTCGCGGGCGGCCTAGTTGGCGGCCACGGGCGAGGGACGAGGTCGCCGGCGGCGGCCTTTGGCAAGGCGGGGCCAGGACGGCGGGCTGCGGCGGCGAAGACGAGCGGCGGCGGCCGAGCAGGAGGACACGGGGCTGGAGGCGGGGACTTGCGACAGGAGAGGCCGCCGGAGGCGGCCGAGCGAGCGGGCGCTGAGGGGGCCGACGCGGTTCCAATGCGGTCCCGGCGTGGCCGGGGCGGACCGGCGTGGCGAGAGGCAGCGGGGCAGGTGCAGGCAACGGGGAGGCCAGGCGAGGCCGTGGCCGGGAGCGACGGGAGGGGCCACGAGCGGGCGCTGCGGGCGTGGAGCGTGGGGCGGATGCAGGGGAGCGCCCGGGGAGAAATGGGAGAGGAAGGGGCTCACCTCGAGCCGTAGGGGGGTGGCAGCGGGCTCGAGGGGGCTCGGGGTGGCCGGAGACGACGACGAGGGCGGCGACGTCCGAGGAGGGAGACAGCTCGGGGAGGCATCACGGGGGGGGCGTTCCGGCTCGCACGCTTCGGTGAAGGGGAAGAAGAATCCGCGGTGGAGCCCTTGGGCTCGACGGTGAGGCTCGGCGGTGAAAAACGA
>LR738709.1:20216899-20233296 GCA_902687465.1 Secale cereale
AGTGGCGGAGCCAGGAATGAAGCAAACCCCGGGCCTATTTTTTTCGGCAACATGAAAAGAGTTTGATACTTATAACTACCCAAAAATATTTTTTTTTAGAATCACGAGGGAGTGGGGTTTGGCCAAAATGCCAGAGTGGTGCTCCAGTTTATAAGAAAAACCGGATCAAAAACCTTAACAAATTGACCCCGTTTATAAGGGAAACCGGACCGAAAACCGAATAACTACCCAAAAATACTTTGTACCATTTGGGCAAAATATCTCATGCAAAACATACAAAATAGAGTTCAATGGCTCAATAGATCTAGAATTTAATCTTAACAGTCAAGCATCCAACAAATTAGATAGAAGATGATGGGAGGACAAATAATAATACGAGAATACAAAAAATACCAAATCAGTTGATTACCTTATTGGCGCCTCCCATAACTTGATCAACGGTAGAAGAACCAACACCTTGAAGGCAATATGAAAGAATAATTCCATAAGGAAATGCATAAACATCAAGTGAAACAATTATTATTAACAAAAATCTAAAAACTTAACAATTCGATGAGTTTAAAGCCCTTTGGGAGACCTACATGATTGAAAGCGATGCCGAATGGCATCATCATCAATATTTGTAAATACATCTTGCTCAATATAGCAAACCATCCTACAAATACATACACATACATTATTTTCAAGTTCAATACAGTTCGTACACAGAGGTTACGTTCTGTTCTACAAGTGCAAACTGCCAACAATCTAAGAAATATAGAAAAGGTCCCCCGGTTTGAAGGTTAGGCATGGGAAGAAGGGGATAGAGCATGGCAGCGGACGACGCACACAAGGGCGGAGCAGGGGCCTGCCTGGGAAAGCCGAGGGACACCGCGGTCGGTCGACGGCGATGGTGCCACGCGCAAGCCGCCACGGCGGCCCAGCAGGGAAGGGGCGGCGCGAGTTCTGCGCATGCGAACAGGTTAGGTCGTGGATGCGTTGTGCGTACAGCGCGTGGATCGCTGCTTTTTTTTTTCAGAAGTGGATCGCTGGCTTCTGTTGTCTGATTCGTGGATCGCTGGCTTTGGGCCTCCTCTGACTGGGCTAAACCACGGGCCTATGAAAAAATCTGTACGTATACTACCTGGAGAAATTTCTCACGCCCCGGGCCTGGGCCCTGAGTGCCCGGGGCCCAGCTCCGCCCCTGGAGAGGGATGTCTATGTGTGGCTCACCGGCGCGGGAGGGGCGGCTTATATAGCCACGGTCAGGCGGCGCCCGCGTGGCCGCCGTGTGTACACGTGGCGGGCGAGGGCGGGACGCGCGTCGCCGCGCTTTCACTGCGCCGCCCGTGAGGCATCAATGGAGGCTGAACGGCGCGGCAGCTTTGGCATTGATTCCTTCGCGGGAACCGAGACGATGAGGACGACGAAGCGACGAGAACCGCGGAGTCGCTGGCAAGGAGTGCCCGTCGATTTTCGCGCCAAAAATGATTGGGCCCGCGCCCCCAAGCGCCCCAGCGCGCCGGGTTCGGCCTGGGTCCGCCGACGCTAATTTCGGCCCGAGCCGGCGAAAAAGGGCCTTTGGGGGCGCAACTGGGCCGATTTTTCACCGACGACAGAAAGAAAAGGCTTGGGGGGCCTTGTTGGGGACGCGGCTAGAGATGCTCTTAGCACGGCGACTTTTCAACTGTGTAGTACAAGAATGTTTGCTCGGCTTCGGTGACGAAAGGGCTTTGTAGCATGCTTTCGGTTCGCTCTCGTGTTTGTAGGCATTGCCAACTAGTCCATAAATCTAATTATAATATTTGTTACTTCTGTTGTTCTTTATACAGTCATGACAAATTATGAATAGATCAATTTTTTTTAAAAGAAAACTAGAAATAAGGCATAAGTTGTTTTGCAAAGTGACCCCAAACATACCTTGTGCCACCGGCACTGCCTCTCACTCTCTATGATGTCCGCGATCAAACCCTGCAAACATCATGCTGCCATACCCGTCGTGTGGTTCCGCTTCACGTTGGACAGGAAAATGGAGTGCATGGTCCATGTCTTACCAATACTCCAGGAAGAACCGCCATCGTTGAGTCCGGTTCTCACTGTGCCACCAACCAGCAGAGCTTCTGTCCACACCGACCGCCCATAACAGTTCACAACACCTTCTTTTTCTTCTCAGGCTGCATGCGTGCGTACTCAGCCCATTCCTGCAAGTGTAATAGTTGGAGATGACCGGCTCTTCACTGTTCCTTGGGACAGAACAGAACAGCGCAGCACAGGGATCGCTGACAGCAAGGTTGCAGTATACAACTATGGCGCAGCATGCTTCTCCATATACAAGCGCAACTTGCTACCCCTGTTTGAGAACTATGATGGTTAGCTCAGTCTATTTTTACCTTTTCATGTCCGGTTACTGTCTGTAATGTTTCAGTCTCAGAAAAACACTACTTCAGTCCAGTTACTCCCTGTAATGCTTCCCTTCAGTAGCAAGTAAAGGAGAGCACGATCAATTTAATGATCAATATCAGCTACACATAAGTTACAGGTACGTCGTTCATAGCATACAAACCGCACGTCGAAATAGTAATCATCTTACTGAATTCCATCTCCTCCTGAAAAATTCTACTTCAATCTCAGAAAAGATTACATACAAGCATGAGCTATAGATGTTTCAGTTAGATGTATACCTCGCTTGTGGTAAAGTTGGTTTCTAAACCAGCATCACTTTTCTTCTTTGGGTCCTCACCCCATATCGTCGAGTGAGGTTCTCATTTTTCGTTCCATTCATCCTTGCAGTCCATCGCCTACAAAACTCAAGGTATAGTTACAAAATAGTGTAGAAGGTTTAGTTGACCCACTCAAATATGCTATTGAAATAGAGCTACACCGTAAAATTTTAATATCACTAACACAACACAAAATTTAATTCAATTATGTTCGTACAGCCAAACAATTCTGTTATCAGTAAGTGTAAACCAGAACACAATTAATATAATGTTCTATCAGTTATAAATTATGGCCTTCTCGTCATGGCAAGTCTCTTTACTCGTTACGTCACGGGATGATGTGTTACGGAACGAGTAAAGAGACTTGCCATGACGAGATTGAACAAGGTATCGGTATACCGACGATCGAATCTCGGGCAAGTACTATACCGGCAGACAAAGAGAATCGTATACGGGATTGATTGAATCCTTGACATCGTGGTTCATCCGATGAGATCATCGAGGAGCATGTGGGAGCCAACATGGGTATCCAGATCCCGCTGTTGGTTATTAGCTGGAGAGTTGTCTCGGTCATGTCTACGTGTCTCCCGAACCTGTAGGGTCTACACACTTAAGGTTCGGTGACGCTAGGGTTGTAGAGATATAAGTATGCGATAACCCGAAAGTTGTTCGGAGTCTCGGATGAGATTCCGGACGTCACGAGGAGTTCCAGAATGGTCCGTAGGTAAAGATTTGTATATAGGAAGTCCATTTTCGGCCACCGGGAAAGTTTCGCGGGTCACCGGTATTGTACCGGGACCACCGGAAGGGTCCCGGGGGTCCACCGGGTGGGTCCACCTATCCCGGAGGGCCCCATGGGCTGAAGTGGGAAGGGAACCAGCCCCTGGTGGGCTGGTGCGCCCCCCTTGGGCCTCCCCCTCACTAGTAGAAAACAGGGCTTTGGCCCAGGCCTGTCCAGCCCATTAGCCCCGGTTCAATTAAGAACCGGACCCAATGGGGGTATTGGACCCGGTACGTGAGCCCAGGGGGCCGGCCGGGCCACGTGGGCCATAGGTCCCGATTGGTGCGACGAACCGGGACCAATGGGTCTTGCTCCTGGCCCACCACCATTGGTCCCGGTTGGTGACATGAACCGGGACCAAAGGCTCCCCTTTAGCCCCGGTTCGTATCACCAACCGGGACCAATGAGGTAACTATATATACCCCCTCGCGCAAGAGCAGAGCACACTGCTCTGTTTTTTTTTTGGCCGAGGGGGAGAGGGCTTGGTGGTGCTCTAGCTCACCTCCTATGCACACAACGTGTTCGATGGAATGCCCGAGCCACATTAGTTAAGCTTTTGTCCTCTCGAAGCTCTATTTTCTCCGAGATTTGTCTAGGTTTAGCGGTTCGTCACGTCCCGTCCCCGTCTTCTCCGCCGTCGATCGCCCCCGCCGATCTCGTCACCGGCACCAACGTGGTAAGCCTCTTGTTATGTCCATGCTTTTCTTACTTTTATTATTGCTTGTTATTATTGCTTTAGATAGATATTTGTCTAATTTTGTTACGTTTATTATTGCTTGTTATTATATAGTGCTATGGTTTTGATATCCGCCCACGTGGGCCCTCGTCCTGTCTACGATTCGGATGTGGTATATTATCTTTAATTTATAACTATTTGTTTTAGTGTTTATGACAATTATGCCGACCAAACTGACATGCATAGATGTCTTTATATGTCTAGGAGGTAGTTGAACCGGAAATTCCAACCGACCCTCTTGTGGAGAGGTTAAATTTAGTTGAAGAGGAAAACATTTCCTTAAAGAAAAAATTGGAAAAAATGGAGGAGGAGAAGATGGAATTGGAGTTGCATGTTGCGGAAGTCGTCGATGATCACAAGATCAAGATGGACCCTATTGTCGAGAGGTTAAATTTAGTTGAAAAAGAAAACAAATTCTTAAAGGAAAAAAATAAAAAAATTGAGGACGAGAAGATGATATTGAAGTTGCATGTTGCGGATGACGTCGATGATCACAAGATCAAAATGGATGCAATGCGGTTGAAGATTAGAAAGATTAGAAAATATGCCATTCATACCGAGGCTTGGTATCATTATGCCGTTGAATCAGTTGTTACCTTGGTTGCGATTATGATCGCATTTGTTTTCGCATTGAAATGTTTTACATAGTTTCGATGTGTACGGAGAGCTATATGTTGTTAGATGAGAACTATGTATGTACTTTGGTTTTAATGTGATGATGAACTTCTACTAATTTGGTCAGTTAATTATCTATTTATGATGTTCTGTAATGGTTTTTGACACACTTAATTATATATAATGCACGCAGATGAACCGGCAATGGATGTACGGTGACAGACACACCTCCGAGTACATTAAGGGCGTGCATGAGTTTCTAAATGCGGCTGAGGCAAACAAGCAAAATGGTTTTATGTGTTGTCCATGCACTAAATGTGGGAATACGATGTCTTACTCTAACCGGAAAATCCTTCACTCCCACCTGCTTTACAAGGGTTTCATGCCACACTATAATGTTTGGACGAGGCACGGAGAAATAGGGGTTATGATGGAAGACGGCGAAGAAGAAGAGTACGATGACAACTATGTGCCCCCTGAATACGGTGATGCTGCAATGGGGGGAGCTGCTGAAGATCAAGAGGAACCAGACGATGTGCCCAATGATGCTGCAACGAGTGAAGCTGCTGAAGATCAAGAGGAACCAGATGATGATCTCCGCCGGGTCATTGTCGATGCAAGGACGCAATGCGAAAGTCAAAAGGAGAAGCTGAAGTTCGATCGCATGTTAGAGGATCACAAAAAAGGGTTGTACCCCAATTGCGAAGATGGCAACACAAAGCTCGGTACCGTACTGGAATTGCTGCAGTGGAAGGCAGAGAATGCTGTGGCTGACAAAGGATTTGAGAAGCTACTGAAAATATTGAAGAAGAAGCTTCCGAAGGATAACGAATTGCCCGACAGTACATACGCAACAAAGAAGGTCGTATGCCCTCTAGGATTGGAGGTGCAGAAGATACATGCATGCCCTAATGACTGCATCCTCTACCGCGGTGCATACAAGGATCTGAACGCATGCCCGGTATGCGGTGTATTGCGGTATAAGATGAGACGAGATGACCCTGGTGATGTTGACGGCGAGCCCGCCAGGAAGAGGGTTCCTGCGAAGGTGATGTGGTATGCTCCTATAATACCACAGTTGAAACGTTTGTTCAGAAACGGAGAGCATGCCAAGTTGATGCGATGGCACAGTGAAGACTGATGTCTACACACGCTTCTACTCTTGTAGACTATGTTGGGCCTCCAAGCGCAGGTTTGTAGGACAGCAACAATTTTCCTCAAGTGGATGACCTAAGGTTTATCGAACTCAGGGAAGTAGAGGTTGAAGATGGTCTCTCTCAAGCAACCCTGCAACTAAGATACAAGAAGTCTCTTGTGTCCCCAACACACCTAATACAACTAGGAGTTGTATAGGTGCACTAGTTCGGCGAAGAGATGGTAAAATATGGATGATAGGAGTGGCAAAGCAAAGTAATATAAATCTGTAATAAAAAGTGCACCAAGCAAACAAGTGGTAAACGTGAGCACAAATGGTATTGCAATGGTGGAAACAAGGCCTAGGGTTCATACTTTCACTAGTGGCAACTCCCAACAACATTAACATAATCGAATCACATGATATTTCCCATAAAACATGCAATGGAGACGCACCCGGAGGTCATTCCTTCGTGGTTAAGAGAGGACGAGAATTATGTAGGGCTACAAAAGCACACCTCAAAGTTCGTAGTTCTCAATCTAAGGATTTCCCAATGTCACCGCGGCCATCCAAAGAGAGTCCCACAATCACCACAACATATCTAAAGGATAGTCAAAGACAAGCACCAACAGACTCTCAATCTTCAATCAACACACAAGAGAGGAAATCACTCATGAAAATATTTTTCTAATCCATGTCCAATAGACCGCTGTCACCTTGGTCTCGGGGATTATACTAGATAAAGACAAGTGAGTACATCAATCCAATACATAGAGGAAGTGGAAATATCATGGGATCACCCTAGATTAACATAGCCTATGATCACAACGAAAATCACATCATGGGAGAGAGAGATAACCACATAGCTACACGTACGAGCCCTCGGCCCCGGAGAAGACTACTCACACATGGACATGGTGAGGAGGATCTTGATGGTGGTGTTGATGGAGAGGTGCAGCCCCGCGTGGAGGCGGCGGCCGGCGGCGGCCATGGAGGCGGCGACGGCGAGGAGGAGACGGCAGCGGCCCTAGGGGGCGGCGGCGTCCCTTGGGGGCGGCGGCGGCCCAAGGGGCAGCGGCTCCTTGGCCCCCCTTCTTCCTTGTGGATGGTGCTGCAATGGTGCTGGTCCTCCTCTCCAAGACGGCGGCTTGGGAGGAGGAAAATTCGTGGCCCTTGGTGACCTAGGTTTCCTTTCTTTATATAGACTCTCGGATTCCCGTCATCAGATTTTGGGCCTCAGTAAAACAGGCTTTACTCGGCCGTCCGGACTCCGATTTGGACGAATTTTATATCCAGAAGCATCGCCTCGAAATTCCCCGCGACTTTCGCAACTAGACTTTTTCCATCTGACGTCGTCTTCGGGCCGGAACGTGACCATCTTTAAAAAACATTCTCAGACAGATTTCAGGAAATTCAGAGTCCTACTCCAATACGACTCCTTTTGCGTTTTTGTCAATTTCCAAGTAATTCCTACACAATAAAGTGTAAAACAAGAACATTGTGCACTTTTGCAATCATTAGTAGGTTAGTCCAAATATGATCAAAAGTGTATGGAAGTGCATAAATATCATAGCAATATCACACAAAAAAAGGCTTGGAGCAAGCAGAAATTGTAGATACGTTTTGGACGTATCAACATCCCCAAGCTTAATTCCTGCTCGTCCTCGAGTAGGTAAATGATAACAAGCATAATTTCTGTGGTGACATGCTATTAACCATATAAGGACTTTTCACAGTCACATGACAAAAGCTTACTGAGACAATGAATCTGTAGTAATTAAGTTGCCGCATGAGAAAATCACAAAGAACTGAAAGTTTTACAATATGATACTGAAACATCAAATAGATTTGTAGTGAGCATGGTGTGCAAATATGACAAAGTGATACCTCGCTTGCCCCCTTTAGTGAAGCAAAACATAAATGCAGGGGCACCTCCAAGGTTTAAGTGACGACTAGATACAATGATTTCAGAATAAACGATATCATAATCATGCAAAAGACAATGGTACTTTGGGACAATGCACATTACACTCAGAATGACAATCATGCTCTCAATAGTTGGTGCTTTAAAGAAGGTGGAGACTCTTGAACCGTGGCTTTTGTTGGCAAGGTTGAAAACCCGTGGTCGGAAACAAAGACAAAGCATGTACCAGAGCTCTTGGTCTTAAAAACAGAAGTAAAAATTACTTTTTTTGGATATGCATGTTTCGTCAACGAATGCTAGCAGATAACTCAATCACTTCTTGAGCTGGACAAGTTTCGAGGAACGGCTCCCGAATGAGGACGATCACATCCTCTTAATCAACTTTGTTTATCACTGCCAAAGTTTTCTGATTTCTCATGAACAAAGCGTGAAGGAGGGTTTGTTCGTTGTATTATTTTTTAATGAGCCGGGCGCACTCTATGCCAGTTCCTTCTCGTATTATGGGTTTGCACATTAGACATGCAATCCCGGGGTGAAGCTTGTCCAACTTAAAAAGATCATGAATTAACTACTACTTCCTCATGAGCTAAAACAGAGGCACAAAATAGAAATGCTTTTTTTTTGAATAATTTCGAGATGGTACATGAAAGTCTTCGTTAGGAATGGCAGGTAAATACCATGTATAGGAAGGTATGATGGACTCATATGGCATAACTGGTTTAAAGGATTTTGGATGCACAAGCAGTCAGTCCGCTTAGTACAGGTGGAGGTAGCAAAAGACTGGGAGAGACCAACTAAAAGAGCAATGACGATCATAATCATGCAGAGCGACAAAGCAACATTGAATCAGGCATGGAAGTTATATCGCTACTCAGAAATTAAAGATCATCAAGGCTTGACAGACTTTCTTTACAGTCTTAAATATGCGTGGGCATATGCCAAGTCAATCAAAATAAATTCTTGAAGGAAGATATCACCAAACCATACCACATCATAGGCAAACAAATCATGTTGGTACTCCAATAACACATTGGGAACCCCCCAGCTATTTGAGACTAACCATAAGAAAACATGAACTACTAAGCACCATTATGCACGTAGCATTTTATCATAGACATATCAACCAATGCAATAGAAGCCAACTCTCTTAACAAGATAAGCATGATAAATAAAGAGAGTTCCAGCGACCAACTAAACAAAAGCTCTTTAAAAAGATAAGCATGAAAACTAAGAGCTGAACATGATAGTAGCTATTGAAAGATCAAGAACACACACAGCAAAGATAGACATGAAAATTATATGTTATGTTCTAGGTTGAAGTGGAGCGTGTTTCTTTCCCACATAAAGAAAGCTGAGTTCCAACTCATTATGAACAGCAAGCAAAGCTAAAGAAAACTAAAAAGAAAACTAAAAGCAAGACGCTCCAAGCATAGAACATAACACATAAAGTGATAAAAATATAGTGGAACGAAAGACGAACTGATAATTGTTGATGGAGAAGGGGATGCACGGGGGCATCCCCAAGCTTAGACGCTTGAGTCTCCTTGAATATTTCTTGGGGGTGCATGGGGGCATCCCCAAGCTTGAGCGTTTGACACTCCTGGATCTTTTTATCATCTTCCCTCGCACACTTGAAAACTCCCTTCATACATAACTCATCATAATCTGATTAGCGAGGTTACTACCCTTAATAAAATAATTGTTCCTTGCTGGAAATAAAAATATTATTGAAGGTCTACTGTTTCTCAAGATTGCCAAAAGGTTTTTGCAAAGAAAAAGCAAGCTCAAGGTTTGCAAAATGAAGGAAAGGCAAAACATGACAGAATCTGTGAAAAACAGAACAGCAAGTAGTAAATGATTTTTTCGGGGCACTTCTGCAACTCAAATCAAAAAACTTAGAACAGACGCCCGAAAGAAAATTGTATAGAGCACGCTGTCGAAAAATTCAGACCAAAAAGATGATCTGGTGATTTTATACGAATTTTTCTATCCAAGGACAGAATCTGTTTCCTGGACAGCACGTCACAACTTTTGAACTTTCTTGCAATCAGAGGCTACACTTGGCACAAAGCTGAAAAATAAAGATACAATGATGTTGCTACAGTAGTAACAAACATCAAGACCACTAAAAACTGAAAGAACAAACTAAAAGTAAAGATAACAAGGGTTGTCTCCCTAGAGCTCTTTCTTTATAGCCATAAAGATAGGCTTAAGACTTTAATGATGCTCTCGTAGGAATAAGAGTTGAAGAACAAAAGAGAGCATCAAGAAGCATATATAAAACATATTTAAGTCTAACATACTTCCTATGCATGGGAATCTTGTAAGAAAATTAATTATTGAAGCATAAAGCAACTAGCACAGGAAGGCAGAACAAGCATAACTTCAAAACCTTCAACATAAAGAGAGGGAACTTAATATTATTGAAATATCTATAAGCATATGTTCCCTTCTCATAATAATTTTCAGTGGGATCACGAATAAACTCAACAATATAAGCATCATATAAAGCATTGTTACCATGATCCACATGCAAAAAGGTACTCTTACTCTCCTCATAAGCATCTTTGGGGAGCCCATCGTTAGGACTTTTTAGCATTAACGTTTTCAGTCTCCCCCAAGCTTAAGCTACGCTCTCTCCGTCACGAGACCTAAAGTTATAGATATAGTTCCTGTCTCGATGAATTTCATGAAGAGGATAAAACTTAGTATAAAAGAGAGACATAAGCTCTTGCCAATCAAGCAAGTGCGAGTTATCGAGAAGCTTATACCAATCTGAAGCCTTATCTATAAGTTATACGGCGAACAATTTCCTCATGACAAACTCCCTTGATACACCTGCAATCTTAAATAATGAACATAATTGTGACAGATATAGCAAGTGTTCACCGGGATGTCTGTCTCCTGCATAACGATTAGCCAAGATATAATCGATAATACCAGCTGGTATTTTATAGGGCACAATTTCAGTAGGGGGAGGAGCAACCACCACAGGTGTGGGGCGTCTTCCCGCAAGCAACGATCCAATAGCAAGGTTGTCCGTAAGCATAACTAGTGAAATAAAAACAAGAAACAAAAAGATTTAATTGCAAGATCTAAAGATATTCCTTCAAGCACTCACTTCCCCGGCAACGGCGCCAGAAATAGCTTGATGTCTACACACGCTTCTACTCTTGTAGACTATGTTGGGCCTCCAAGCGCAGAGGTTTGTAGGACAGCAGCAATTTCCCTCAAGTGGATGACCTAAGGTTTATCGAACTCAGGGAAGTAGAGGTTGAAGATGGTCTCTCTCAAGCAACACTGCAACTAAGATACAAGAAGTCTCTTGTGTCCCCAACACACCTAATACAACTAGGAGTTGTATATGTGCACTAGTTCGGCGAAGAGATGGTAAAATATGGATGATAGGAGTGGCAAAGCAAAGTAATATAAATCTGTAATAAAAAGTGCAGCAAGCAAACAAGTGGTAAACGTGAGCACAAATGGTATTGCAATGGTGGAAACAAGGCCTAGGGTTCATACTTTCACTAGTGGCAACTCCCAACAACATTAATCACATGATATTTCCCATAAAACATGCAATGGAGACGCACCCGGAGGTCATTCCTTCGTGGTCAAGAGAGGACGAGAATTATGTAGGGCTACAAAAGCACACCTCAAAGTTCGTAGTTCTCAATCTAAGGATTTCCCAATGTCACCGCGGCCATCCAAAGAGAGTCCCACAATCACCACAACATATCTAAAGGATAGTCAAAGACAAGCACCAACAGACTCTCAATCTTCAATCAACACACAAGAGAGGAAATCACTCATGAAAATATTTTTCTAATCCATGTCCAATAGACTGCTGTCACCTTGGTCTCGGGGATTATACTAGATAAAGACAAGTGAGTACATCAATCCAATACATAGAGGAAGTGGAAATATCATGGGATCACCCTAGATTAACATAGCCTATGATCACAACGAAGATCACATCATGGGAGAGAGAGATAGCCACATAGCTACACGTACGAGCCCTCGGCCCCGGAGAAGACTACTCACACATGGACATGGAGGAGGATCTTGATGGTGGTGTTGATGGAGAGGTGCAGCCCCGCACGAGGCGGCGGCCATGGAGGCGGCGGCGGCGAGGAGGAGACGGCGGCGGCCCTAGGGAGCGGCGGCGGCCCTTGGGGGCGGCGGCGGCCCTAGGGGCAGCGGCTCCTTGGCCCCCCTTCTTCCTTGTGGATGGTGCTGCAATGGTGCTGGTCCTCCCCTCCAAGACGGCGGCTTGGGAGGAGGAAAATTCGTGGCCCTTGGTGACCTAGGTTTCCTTTCTTTATATAGACTCTCGAATTCCCGTCATCAGATTTTGGGCCTCAGTAAAACGGGCTTTACTCGGCCGTCCGGACTCCGATTTGGACGAATTTTATATCCAGAAGAATCGCCTCGAAATTCCCCACAACTTTCGCAACTAGACCTTTTCCGTTTGACGTCGTCTTCGGGCCGAAACGTGACCATCTTTAAAAAACGTTCTCAGACAGATTTCAGGAAAGTTAGAGTCCTACTCCAATACGACTCCTTTTGCGTTTTTGTCAATTTCCAAGTAATTCCTACACAATAAAGTGTAAAACAAGAACATTGTGCACTTTTGCAACCATTAATAGGTTAGTCCAAATATGATCAAAAGTGTATGGAAGTGCATAAATATCATAACAATATCACGCAAAAAAAGGCATGGAGCAAGCAGAAATTATAGATACGTTTTGGACGTATCAAGGACCGTAAGAAAGACAGGAAGTTGAGAGCACCCGCTGACGGGTCGCAGTGGAGAAAAATCGAGAGAAAGTACTGAAAGGAGTTTGCAAAGGACCCAAGGAACGAATGGTTTGCTTTAAGCGCGGATGGCATTAATCCTTTCGAGGAGCAGAGCAGCAATCACAGCACCTGGCCCGTGACTCTATGTATGTATAACCTTCCTCCTTGGATGTGCATGAAGCGGAAGTTCATTATGATGCCAGTTCTCATCCAAGGCCCTAAGCAACCCGGCAACGACATTGATGTGTACCTAAAGCCATTAGTTGAAGAACTTTTACAGCTGTGGAATGGAAACGGTGTACGTGCGTGGGATGAGCACAGACAGGAGGAATTTGACCTAAAGGCGTTGCTGTTCGTGACCATCAACGATTGGCCCGCTCTTAGTAACCTTTCAGGACAGACAAACAAAGGATATCACACATGCACGCACTGTTTAGATGACACTGAAAGTATATACCTGGACAAATGCAGGAAGAATGTGTACCTGGGCCATCGTCGATTTCTTCCGACCAACCATCAATGTCGAAAGAAAGGCAAGCATTTCAAAGGCGAGGCTGATCACCGGAAGAAGCCCGCCATGCGTACCGGTGATCACGTACTTGCTATGGTCAATGATTTACACGTAATCTTTGGAAAGGGCCCCGGCGCACTAGCTGTTCCGAATGACGCTGAGGGACACACACCCATGTGGAAGAAGAAATCTATATTTTAGGACCTACCCTACTGGAAAGACCTAGAGGTCCGCTCTTCAATCGACGTGATGCACGTGACGAAGAACCTTTGCGTGAACCTGCTAGGCTTCTTGGGCGTGTACGGAAAGACAAAAGATACAGCTGAGGCACGGGAGGACCTGCAACGTTTGCACGAAAAAGACGGCATGCCTCCGAAGCAGTATGAAGGTCCTGCCAGCTATGCTCTTACGAAAGAAGAGAAAGAAATCTTCTTTGAATGCCTGCTCAGTATGAAGGTCCCAACTGGCTTCTCGTCGAATATAAAGGTAATAATAAATATGCCAGAGAAAAAGTTCCAGAACCTAAAGTCTCATGACTGCCACGTGATTATGACACAACTGCTTCCGGTTGCATTGAGGGGGCTTGTACCAGAAAACATCCGATTAGCCATTGTGAAGCTATGTGCATTCCTCAATGCAATCTCTCAGAAGGTGATCGATCCAGAAATCGTACCAAGGCTAAGGAGTGATGTGGCGCAATGTCTTGTCAGTTTCGAGCTGGTGTTCCCACCATCCTTCTTCAATATCATGACACACGTCCTAGTTCATCTAGTCGACGAGATTGTCATTCTGGGGCCCGTATTTCTACACAATATGTTCCCATTTGAGAGGTTCATGGGAGTCCTAAAGAAATATGTCTGTAACCGCGCTAGGCCAGAAGGAAGCATCTCCATGGGCCATCAAACAGAGGATGTCATCGGGTTTTGTGTTGACTTCATTCCTGGCCTAAATAAGATAGGTCTCCCTAAATCGCGGTACGAGGGGAGACTGACTAGAAAAGGCACGCTTGGAAGGGATTCAATAATATGCAGGGACGTATATTCTTGGTCTCAAGCACACTACACAGTTCTACAGAACTCTACCTTGGTGACCCCGTATGTCGATGAACACAAGAACAGTCTGCGCTTCAAACACCCGGAGCAGTGCGACGACTGGATTACATGTGAACACATCAGGACTTTCAGCAGTTGGTTGGAAACACGTCTCAGAGGTGACACCACTGTTTGTGATGAGTTGTACTTGTTATCCAGGGGTCATCTTTGACTGTATTGATTTACAAAGGATACGAGATAAATGGGAATACATTTTACACGATTGTCCAAGATCAAAAGAGCACCAACCAAAACAGCGGTGTCCGCTTTGATGCAACAACCGAGAGGGGAAATGACACATATTATGGTTACATAGTGGACATATGGGAACTTGACTACGGACATGATTTTAAGGTCCCTTTGTTTAAGTGCAAATGGGTCAATCTGTCAGGAGGCGGGGTACAGGTAGACCCATAGTACGGAATGACAACAGTGGATCTGAAAAATCTTGGGTACACTGATGAACTGTTCGTCCTAGCCAATGATGTAGCACAGGTTATCTATGTGAAGGACATGTCTACCAGACCGAGAAAAAGAAAAGATAAGGAAGCGAATACATCATACGATGAGCCAAAGCGCCACATAGTTCTTTCAGGAAAAAGGGACATCTTGGGAGTGGAGGGCAAGACAGACATATCTGAAGATTATGAAAAGTTTCATGAAATTCCTTTCTTCAAAGTCAAGGCTGACCCAAGCATCCTGATAAACGATGAAGATTATCCATGCATGGTTACGGCGCAATAAGCAAATGACACAAGCGAAGAAAAAGTAAAGACTTTTTTTCGTAACTATTATGATGATACCATGCCAACTTTGTAACAGACGAGTATGATACCATTGTCCGTTTTGTACATGCACATGCTATGCCAACTTTTTCAGAGTTCATTTGAAAACTATGAATTTAGGTCGAATTTTCTCTATAGGTGCATATATGTTCATTTTTTTAGTAAAGTTAACCACAAACTTGTGATTCACACAAATTTCAAAGAATTTGAATTTGAATTATTCAAATTTGAAAACTAATTGCACCAACAGAAAGTTTATAATTTTTCTAAAACTAATGACACTAACAGAAAGAATTAAAAAATAAAGAAAAAAACAAAAGAAAATAAATAATGCAGAAAACAAAACAAATAAACTTGCAAAAAAATAAAAATAGCAACAATAAGTATTTTGTTGTAAGTAGAAACAAAATAAAATAAATAAAGCAACAAAGAAAACAAATAATTTCAAATTTAAACTATTCAAATTTGAATACTACTTGCACTAACAGAAAGTTTGTAATTTGTTTTACCTAAAGCAATAATATTCAGAAAGAAACTCTAAATACAGCAAAAAACAACTTAGAAATAAATAAAGCAGAAAAGGAAAAAAAATTTAAAAAAAAGGGCGCTGCCCAGTGAGCCTGCAAGGCCTATGGCCCAGGATGCAGCTGGACTATAAGGCCCAGCAGACTCACAGGGCAGCGCGCAGAGTTAGGCCCAGAAGCCTGCATTAGAGAGGAGTTCAATACAGCCACCACAGTGGGGCTTATAAACCACTCGCAGCCTCTGTCAACTAGCGAGGTGGGACTAAAGATTTTCGCCGCGTGGCAGGACAAGGGCTTTGGTCCCGGTTGGTGGCAACAACCGGGGCTAAAGGGGGGGAATGAGAGACCTTTGGTCCCGGTTGGTGCCACCAACCGGGACTAAAGGGGTGCATTGGTCCCGGTTGGTGCCACGAACCGGGACCAATGCCTTTGCTATATAAACCAGCACTTAGCGTTTTTCAGATTTCATCTTCAGTTGCTCCTCCTCGCCGCCAGGCTGCTCCTCCTCGCCGTCGCCGCGCCCTGCCCCGTCGCCGCCCCGCGCGGACCCGTCGCCTCCCCGCGCCGACCCGTCGCCGCCCGCTCCTCGGCGGCGCCATCGCCTCCCCGCGCCGACCCCCTCCTCGCCGTCGCCTCCCCGCACCGCCTCTTCCTCAGCCCAGCCCCGACCTCGCCGCCCCCAGTGAGCCCCCGCGCCCATGCCCTGCCCCCGCCGCCGCCGTGGATGTGGCCGCCGCGGCCCCATCTTTGATATATGCATGATTTTTTTCTACATATATATATATGATGTTTTTTT
>LR738709.1:20234449-20306244 GCA_902687465.1 Secale cereale
TTGTGGATCGCCGAGCAGTCGAGGGTCGAGGGGTCGAGAGGTTGCCTAGTGTCAAAGTATTGAAGAAATCCATGCCTTCATCATTTGCCAGAAGTAACCGGGGCATGTTGGTACGAAGTTCTGAAAAGTTATTTTGGAACGGAGTTCCTGATAGGATAATCCGTATTTTGTTACGAATTATCCTATCTGGGACTCCGTTCCAAAATAACTTTGGAGAGCTTCGTACCATCATGCGCCTGTTACTTTCGCCTAATGATGAAGACATGGTTTTGTTGAATCCTTTGACACTAGACAAAATGTGACATGAGGGGGTCTAGGGTTGTGGATCGCCGAGCAGTCAAGGGTCGAGGGTCGTCCAGGTGTCGAGGGTACTAAAAAGAAAATTATTCTATCGGGAACTCCATCCAAAACAACTTTGAAGAGCTTCTCGTACCATTATGCGCCTGTCATTTCCGGCTAATGATGAAGTCATGGTTTTCTTGAAATCTTCGATATTACCCCCCTCCTTGAAGCGTTCTCGAGGCCACCCCTAACCCTTGAAGCGTTGTCGAGGCCACCCGAAACCCTAGAGAAGCAGCGTCGAGGCCACAAATTAATATATATGATTCCTTACTTTGATTAGCTAGCTAGTTCTACGTTTGCCATTAATATATCCATCTGTCATGTTTGAATAATAATTGGCATGTTGTAAATATTTGTAGAAACTATGGACGACAACCCCCGAGACGAAGCACAAGAAGCGTTGTTGCTGGACATAATCGCAGACGGACAAGATGCCATCTTGTCGTTTCTCAACAACACCAATGAGCTGCTGGAAAGAGAGGAAGATCTAGGCTATGATATTGATGGCTCTGGTGACCCAATGCACATGGAAGAAGTAGACCGTGAGGACGGCTCCGGTGACCCAATGCCGGTGCAAGAAGGAGACCGTGATGATGGCTCCGGTGACCGAACCATGTCCGGCCAGCAGGTATATATATTAGTTAAGCATGTGCTGACTAGTTAATTGATGCATTCATTGTTTTGGTATGTACACATATTAATTAATTAACTCTCGTCTTTATTCTTTTTTCTAGCCCTCCGGATCGAGCAAATATTCGGTAAAGAGACGAGGCGCGAAGAAAAAGTTGAGGTCGGATGAAAAGTTTGAGATCACAGAAATCTCGCGCACCGGCGAACCGATTGAACCCATCCGGACAAAGAACGCATTTGTTAATCAGTGCGGGGTTCTGGTTAGGGACAAGATCCCGATCAGCATCCATCAATGGTTAAAGCCGGCTGCAGAAGACGCTCAGGTGTCTTATGTCACTGATATGCAGAAAGAAGATCTTTGGACTGAGCTGAAGTCAAATTTCACCCTACCGCCAGAGGCTGATCCGGCAAAGCCAGTTACAGAGGATTTAATCAAGTCTTTTGCTCTTACGAAGATGGCAGAACTATTCAGGGCGTGGAAGAAAAAATTGAATAAGTTTGTACGCAAAAAAGAGACACCAGAATTCGTGGGCATATATGACAAGATCAGAGATGACTGGCCCGCATTTGTGGCCTATAAGACATCGGAAAAGAGTAAGAAGATGTCGGCGACAAACCAGAAAAATGCTGCGAAGAAGATGCATCACCGTCGCACGGGGTCAGGTGGCTACCTCAGAGCCCGGCCTAAGTGGGCCAAGGCTGAGAATGATCTGCTTCAGAAAGGGATCGAACCAGAGACAATGACGCTACTAGAAAAAGGGCTATAGATGGGATTGACACTAATGGCGCACCAGACAAGCGATGCGCCATTAGTATATACTAATGGCGCACCACCTTCTGATACGCCATTAGAGTTGAAACTACTAATGACGCACCTGGCCCAGGGTGCGCCATTAGTATCAATTTTTTTTGAACTAGTGCGCCTGTCCAAACATACTAATGGCGCATCCAGACACAGTGCGCCACTAATGTTGTTTTTTTATTATATTTTTTATTCTTTTTTTGCAAAACTACTAATCATTACTAGTTGGCGCACTGTGGAACAGTGCGCCATTAGTATGTTTTTTTTTGCAAAACTACTAATGGCGCACCACCAGAAGGTGCGCCATTAGTAACCTGGATTACTAATGGCGCATTTAGAGTTGGTGCGCCATTAGTAAGTGGGCAGCAACAAGATATTTTGGACAGCCTCTCCTACCCACACTCACTTTCTCCCCACTTCATTCTCTCCACCTCCTCCTTGTCTCGGGTGCCTCCTCTTTTTCACCTCATTTCCACCATAGATTCGTTCAAATTAAGTGGTTAAATTACCTTGTTTTGATAGGTAAGTAAGGGGGTAAGCTATATTTATGTTGTTCTCCCTACAACAATGTGCACATGCACTTTTTATGGCCTAGCTAGATCTATGTATGTTTGTGGTGTTGCATATGTGTTTGTGTTTGGAGGTGTACCGGTATTTGAAATGCGATAGTTGCCAATATTTTCCCGGAATGTTGATTCATTTCCGTTTCGGCGAGAATTTTGGCATTAAGCATTCTTTTTGGTCCTATTTTTAGGGAAAGTCATGCCAAATTTTTTCTTGGTTCTGAAATATCGTTTTGCTCTACCCCGCAGGCGACCATGGTCCGCACGATGACCGAAGGCATCGTGAATAGGTTTTTGAGGTCCGCGAAGGCCGAGATGCTTCAAAAGAACGAGACGGAGATAAGATGTCTGTGTCGAAGATGCAAGCTGAAGAGCCTTATTGCGGACCCGGATTCCGGGCAGGTGCGGGACCACCTGCTCTTGCGTGGTTTCATGGATGGCTATCGGTGGCAAGGTGATGAAGATGACTACGAAGTCGTCCATGGGGGCCGGGCAAGAAATGAGGAAGGGCAGCAAGACAACCACCGCGGCTCGGGCGGGCGAGAAGACGAAGAATCCCCAGGAGATGATCACGACGGTGATGCTATACACAGTCATCATGTAGAAGATGCAGGACATGTTGATGAGGAAGATGTCAGAGCAGACGACGGACATGATCATGAAGATGATGATGCCGGCGGAGCAGCCGACGCTGGACCATCGATGGGCTGGGTGCAGGACCCTCATATTCAAGAGCTGCTTCTCAAGCAGACGGATAACGCAAGAGCTGCCGCCCGAGAGAAAGCCAAGATGGATCAACTTGAGTTAGACGCGGTTACTCCATTGTATGAAGGATGCAGGCCCGAGGATACCCGCCTGAAAGTAACGCTCATGGCTCTCGAGATGAAGGTAAAACACAAAATGACCGATGCATGCTTCGACGAGAACATGTCATTCTGGCACGAACGTTTTCCCAAGGGGAACATGTGCCCGACCAGTTTCGAGGAGGCGAAGAAAATCGTGTGTCCTCTGGATTTACCGCACGTGAAATACCATGTGTGCATGAACAATTGCATCATTTATCGGGACGAGCACGCGGAGTCTACCATATGTCCGGTGTGCGGCGTCACTCGATACAAGAAGAGGAAGAAAGCTCCTCGAAAAGTGGTGTGGTACTTTCCGATCACTCCTCGTCTGCAGCAGTATTTCGCGGACCCTAAGGTAGCAAAGCTCCTGCGTTGGCACGCAGATAGGGAGGAGAAGAAGCGAGAAGATGACGCAAATGATCCGGAGATAGATAAAAAAGACAAGATGATGAGTCACCCTAAGGATGCGAGCCAGTGGCAAGCGTTGAACTTCGAAGACCTAGAATTTGGGAACGATCCAAGGAACATCGTGCTGGGCGCGAGCACCGATGGAGTCAATCCGTTTGGCAGCCAGACAAGCACACATAGCACCTGGCCTGTGTTTGTGTGGATGTACAACCTTCCCCCTGGTTGTGTATGAAGAGGAAGTACATTCACATGAGTATGCTAATTGAAGGACCGAAACAACCAGGGAACGACATCAATCTGTATCTGGGGCTGCCGAAAGAGTTGCTTGACACGCTGTGGAAAACGCCAGCCAATACGTGGGACGCTGCAGAGAAAGAATATTTCCCTATGAGAGCCGCGCTGCTCACGACGGTGCACGTCTATCTCTGTTACGGATATGTCGTGGGGCAGGTGGTCCACGGATTTTCTGGATGCGTCAGGTGCATGGATGACAGAACGTATCGCCAGCTAGATAGAGATCCCGGGTCTTCGAAAACCGTGTTCATGGGACATCGAAGGTGGCTTCGCGACGATGACCTGTGGAGAAAACGCAAGGATCTGTTCGATGGTGAAACCGAACCCCGAGGACGCCCGCGTACAAGGAGCGGTGAGGAAATAGACGAGCTGTTGAAAAATTGGAAAGATTGCCCACTGCCGGGAAAGAAGCAAAAGGCGCCAGAGCCGGGAAAGAAGCGAAAGGCGCCAGAGCCGCTGCTGAAGGTATGGAAAACGAGGTCTGTTTTCTGGGACTTGCCGTACTGGAAGATCCACCGTGTGCCTCACAACCTTAATGTAATGCATATCACGAAGAACGTGTGCGAGAGTCTGCTTGGTACCCTGCTCAACATGCCAGAGAGGACCAAAGATGGGCTGAAAGCAAGGGCAGACTTGAAATCAATGGGCATCAGGCAGGAGCTTCACGCTATATATGATGATCATGATGATGATGATGATGATGATGATGATGATGATGATGATGAGGCGAAGCAGGACACGGAAAGTCGTCGCAAAGGCAAAAAGGCCAAGAAGACCGGAAATGACTACCCTCCCGCGTGCTTCACTCTAAGTCAGGAGGAGATCGAGCAGTTTTTCACCTGCCTCGTAGGAGTAAAACTTCCTTACGGTTACGCGGGGAAGATAAGTAGATACCTAGTCCCAGCGAAGCTGAAGTTCTGCGGGATGAAGTCTCACGACTGTCACGTGCTGGTGACGCAGATACTTCCAGTTGCAATCCGTGGGATCATGGACGCGCACGTCCATGAAACCCTATTTGGCCTATGCAACTTTTTCGACGTCATCTCTCGGCAGTCTGTTGGCGTGAGGCAACTCAGAAGGCTACAGGAAGAGATCGTGGTGATACTATGCGAGCTTGAGATGTACTTCCCGACCGCATTCTTCGATGTTATAGTGCATCTGCTGGTCCATATCATGGACGATATCATCCAACTCGGGCCGATGTTCCTGCACAGCATGATGCCGTTCGAAAGGATGAATGGTGTCATCAAAGGATACGTTCGCAACATGTCACGTCCAGAGGGAAGCATAGCCAGGGGCTTTCTGACCGAAGAGTGCATCTCCTACTGCACGAATTATCTAGGCATCGAGAACCCCGTTGGTCTGCCCGTCAACAGGCACCTCGGCAGGCTCGCTGGATGGGGTCACCGTGAGGGTCGCCGCGAAATGCATGTCGACTTCGAGGGTCGACTCGCCGACTTTGAAAGAGCAAACCTAGTCGCGCTACAACACATAGGCGTGGTCGATCCTTGGGTGGTAGAGCACAAAACCTTTATTGAGAAGACGTACAATGACCGAGGCCAACAGTGGACGGACGGAGATATAATCAAAGAGCACAACTCATGTTTCACGCGTTGGTTCAAGCAGAAGCTTCTGTCGTACCATTTACATGAGGATTCTTCCGCGGAAGAACAACTCATATTCGCCTTGTCACAGGGCGCCGAGCACAACCTGATGATCTATGAGGCATACGATATCAACGGCTACATATTCTACACCGAGGCCAAGGACATGAAGAGCAATGGTTATCAGAATTCCGGGGTAACGATGGAATCCTACACCGGTAATGACAAGGACAAATACTACGGAAGGATCGAGGAGATCTGGGAGCTGAGCTACGCTGGAGAGAAGGTCCCGACGTTCCGTGTCAGAAGGGCCAAGAGCGTCCTAAAAGAAGACCGGTATTTCACCACCATGGTTATACCCGAAGCCAAATCCAAGACCGCGGGCGCAAACGTCACCGCGAAAAATGAGCCATGGGTACTGGCTTCCCAAGTTGACCAATGCTTCTTCATTACCGACCCGTCAAAGCCCAATCGTGTTGTCGTGAGGAGAGGCAAAAGGAAGATCATCGGAATGGATGGGGTAGCGAATGAGCAAGACTTCGACAAGTACAGCGACCCGAGGATCGAACATGACGACGATGATGAAGTAGCAGCATACACCACAAGAAGAAGTAGGACCACCCTACCTAAAGGATGTCCGTTCCACAGAAGAACTCCATTTGCGAAAAAGAAGGGAAAGAAGATTGTGAACAGATAGCTAGCTAAGATCGATTGTATTTAAATCGTAGCCTTCATTTCTCGATTGTATTTCATGGGCACTTTTTGAACTATCATGAATATTTTTAAATTTCATGGACACTCGATCTCGATCCCCCTCCATCTCGATCGCTATCCCACCTCGCCAGATCCGGTCCCCCTCGCCGCCGAGCACCCCCCGGTCCACCGGCCGCCTCCGCCGACCCCCCGCACCCTCCCCTACTCAACCGCCGCCGCCGACCCCCCGCACCCTCCCCCGCTCCACCGGCCGCCGCCGCCGACCCATGAACTCATGATATTTTCAAATAATAAATTGGATGATATTTTTCATATTCATAAATATATTCAAATAGCAAATTTGATGATATTTTTAAAAAATAATTACTGTCTTATAAAAAAATATTATTGTTATGATTTAAACAAGTTTGAACATATTTAAACACAAATAAGTATCAAACAGCATTTTAAATGCATAAAAAAATTGTGGAGCCTGGGAATCGAACCCAGGACCTCCTGGTGTGAGAACTGGGTGCTGACCAGTCGAGCTAGTAGAAGGGACCTGATGTGGATCAGGTCAGGTGGAAGATAACCTGTTGGTTCGAGCAGAAATAAAAAAAATACTTATGGCGCACCAGGGGGAGGTGCGCCATTAGTATGGATGTACTTATGGCGCACCAAGGGGCGGTGCGCCATTAGTATTGTGCCCCATCCATATTTCCCTCTCTCTCCCTCGCCCACGCCCTATTCCCTCTCTCTCCCTCGCCCTTGCCCTCGATCCCCTTCCCCTCTCCTCTCCCGACGCCGCCGCCCAGAGGACCCGCGACGCCGCCCTCCCCGCGCAACTCCGGCGCCTTCCAGCACCGCCCTACGCTGCTGTTCCCGCCGAGGCCAGGCGCCCCCCCGGCCCGCTTCGACGCTGCCTCCCCGTCCCCGACGCGCGCCACCTTCCCGTGGAGCCCCGGCGCCGCGCGGCCTCCCCGTCCCCGACGCGCGCCGCCCTCTCCCACGGAGCTCTGACGCCGCCAGGTGCGTCCTCCTCGCTTCCTTGTACACTCCTTCGCGTGATTCGTGCAGTCCCCTAATAAACCCTAGGTTCTGTGGTGGGGGATCAGTGGCGTGGTGCGAGGGATGAGATGCCTAGTGAGTTTGCCAATTTCTGATTGTTTGTTCGCGTGTCGTGGACATGGATTGTGTTCGTTGTGAGGGTAATAAACCTTCTTCTTCTTCAACTGTTACTGCTTAACTGCTGAGCCTTTTGACACAACAGAACAGAATGACTTCTGTGATGTGGCCAAATGTGGCAATGTATTCATGCTTGATGCTTGAGTAGATCGACAAAACTATATGCTTGTAGGACTTGTTTCTGTGTGGATGATCTATACTTCATACTTGCTGTGGATGTCATTCCGATTCAGTCTTCATACTAGCTCTTTTCTGAAGCTTTAGTTTTGCCTTGTTTTAATTGATTTTTGGCTCTTTGTGTATGATGATTGATTCACTTTCAGTTTAACCAAATGAGTACTCACAGTTTAGCTCCTACTGTGGCCAATACTAAATATAAAGTATAACAGATTGGTTTGGTCCTTTTATATCTTTCAGTCCTTTGTCGTCGGTAAATGATTTGGCGTGGAGAATAGGTTCTGGATGCTTTGGTTTCCTGATGCTTTAGTTTTGCCTCTAGTGTTTGACTTTTAGTTTAACCAAATGAGTAATCAAAGTTTATGAGGTATGATCATGGTAAATTCTAGTAATGTGCTACGGCCAATTATATAACAGATCCGGTGCTGCATATGCTTGTTGTCGGTAAGTGATTCGGCCTGGAGAATAAGGCTGTGGATGCTTTGGTTTTGCCTCGTATGTTTAACTGGTTTAGTTTTAGTTAAACCGAATGAGTGCTCAATTTTTTTAGTTTCAGTCAGGACACTAGTTCTCTGAACTTCCTGTCTCTGAACATATACCTGAAGAAAGATCAGGTATATGAGGCAAAGAAGAAGAAGAAGGTTTACAAGCATATTCTGTTCTGTTGTGTCAAAAGGCTCAGCAGTTAAGCATATTCTGTTATGACTCCAATAAGCCGTTGCAAGCCGTGCGTTAATTTTCTTCCCAATCTAGTAACCGATCTTGTTATGACTCCAACAACCATAAAAAAGGGGAAAATCTTGATAAGTCACCCTCAACTGTGAACTGTTTGTTTCTTAGCACAAAATAAATTTCTCTACTTAGTACCACTGGACGATATATTTCTCGCTGAGTAGAGTAGATACAAGGTGTAGCAGACATGCGGTAGAGAGTGTAGGATGGACGCGGTAAAGTGGGTGTTGGTCTAGGGTTACAGGGGTGCTGGAATTGGGGGAGCCATGCCTTCTACTATGGTTATGCTACGGTTTGATGTAGTTTTGCTGGCTTAACCGAACCTGTTGCCTTGTTGCCAAACACCAGTTTTCCTATATAGTGCACTTATCTTCTTTCAGTAATTTTGTCTTCTCCCGTTGAAAGAGCATGTGATTCATGGGGGGTTCTGTGTATTGTTCTTCTGATTGTTAAAAGAGAAAAAAAATTGGAGGAACTTTGCATTAAGGAGGAAGACGCTGCTGTCCATATTGTTGCCCCAAATTAAAACTAGAGTATTCTCAAAACTGTAGTAATTTCTCTGCATAAAAAAAGAACCCTGGACCTCTTTTTTGATACTGCAGTTTTTTTAATACTTTGCTCCGTTATGTTAAAACCATGGAGCCATCTACACTTACAGCACTGCGCAGGCCACAGCCAAACAGATGCTCTGTATTGTCAATACTCTAAAAATACTCTGTTATGTTAAAACCATGGTATGTTATGCCTACAGGCTAAATTACCGTAGTGTGTTGATACTGCAGTTTTTTAATACATTGCTATCAAACAGAGCCTTAGGCTTTTGCTGCTGCTAGGTGGCTTCTCACCCCTCGTTGGTTACCCCAAGTGGAAGGTTTGAGATGCAGTGTAGCAGAAGTTTTCCCTTGGTAATATCAAGGATCGATTTCCCAGAGACTCCCAGTTTCAACAAGAAGGTGTCAACTGCTAACGGCGCCAGATATTAGCAATCAACGTGGACCTGCACACAGATACAAATAACTTTGCTCCCAACGAGTACAGAGAGGTTGTCAATCCCTCCGGCCTTGTATTTTACAAAGGATCAAACGCAAGTGATAATAGTGATAGGTATAATTGCAATAGTAAGTAAATAGCGGATGTGATCAATGATGGTAATATGGACCGGAGTCTCATGATGTTCACTAGTGATGTCTCTCTCCCAAAAGACGATAAAACAGCTATGGGAGGTAAACGAATTACAGCTGGGGAATTGACAGGACCACGAACGCAAACTAATGCTGACTACATTGCAAGAAAGGTTGAGGTTCAAAGCATGGGCGGTACGCCAAAGTAAGTAGACCGAAATCCATCAATATCTACTACTAATCATCCACCTTGAGATATCTATCCAGAACATCTCGCTGGTATTAAGTTGCAAGCCCCACCCATAGTGTAAGCTCAAAGCAACAGACAACTGCATTAAAAGAACTTTGCGTAAAGTAAACAATCCTTGCACCCGCGGGCACAAGCACCGTTGTTTTCCCCCTTGTGGCAACAGCACATCCCCTAGACTCATGTTTCTGTCACTCAAACTAGTCATCGAGGGGCATGAACCCACAATCAAGCATAACGTTCCCTCTTGGAGTCACTACCTACTACTTGGCCAAAGCAATAAATAACAACGGAGAACATGCAAGAATTACTTACGAACATAAATATAAAAGAGGTAGATCAAATATATTACTCAAGCACAATCTGAACATAATCTCATAATCCATCGGATCCCAGCAAACTCATCATAGCAATAGCATAAGGATTACATATGTGCCTCGATCATGTAGGGCAGCTCACGAGGACTAATTAGTGAAGCACAAGAATGGGAGGAGAACATCACATAGCTACTGGTCATGGACCCATGGTCCAAGGGAGACTACTCACAACTCATCCAGGAGGCGTCCATGGTGGTGGAGAAGCTCCCGGTGGTGATCCTCCCCTCCGGCAGGGTGCCGGGAAGAGTTCTCCTGGTGCTCCCGATCTTGGAAGCGGCGGCGGCGGCGGAACAGAGATGATCGCTAAAAAGAGTTCCTGTTTCGAGGGTTTCGGGAGACGCTTTAAATATATGCCAAAGGGGGGCATCGGAGGAGCCTCGGGGGGCCCAGGCGCCCCCCCGGCGCGGCCCAGGGGGGCGCGCCGCCAGGGCGCCTGGAGCCCTGGTGGCCCCCCGGCTGTCCTTCGGGCGCACGGTAGTTTCTGGAACGCTGACTTTTTATATATTTTTTCTGGATTTTTCCTGGCAGTTCTCGTAATGTGAAAACCTGAAATACAAAAACAGCCGAAAACAGAAACTGGCACTGGGGTGCACTGAGTTAATAGGTTAGTCCAAATATGATCAAAAGTGTATGGAAGTGTATAAATATCATAGAAATATCACCCAAAAGAGGCATGGAGCAAGCAGAAATTATAGATACATTTTGGACGTATCAACATCCCCAAGCTTAATTCATGCTCGTCCTCGAGTAGGTAAATGATAACAAGAATAATTTCTGTGGTGACATGCTATTAACCATATAGGACTTTTCATAGTCATATGAGAAAATCTTACTGAGATAATGAATCTGTAGTAATTAAGTTGCCTCATGAAAAAATCACAAAGAACTGAAAGTTTTACAATATGATATTGAAACATCAAATAGATTTGCAATGAACATGATGTGCAAATATGATAAAGTGATATCTAGCTTGCCCCCTTTAGTGAAGCAAAACATAAATGTAGGGGCACCTTCAAGGTTTAAGTGATAACTAGATACAATGATATCAAAATAAGAGATATCACAATCATGCAAAAGACAATGCTACTTTGGGACAATGCACATTACACTCAGAATGACAATCATGCTCTCAATAGTTGGTGCTTGAAGAAAGAAGGTGGAGACTCAACATAAAAGTAAAAGAATGGCCCTTCGCAGAGGGAAGCAGGGATTACTCATGTGCTAGAGCTTTTTATTTTGAAAACATAGAAACAATTTTGTCAACGGTAGTAGTACTTCATATGTGTTATGCATAAGACATCCTATAAGTTGCAAGCCTCATGCATCGAATACCAATAGTACTCGCACCTTGTCCTAATTAGTTCGGATTTCCATGAATTATCATTGCATTACATATGTTTCAACCAAGTGTCACAAAGGGGTACCTCTATGTCACCTGTACAAAGGTCCAAGGAGATAGATCGCATTTGATTTCTCGTTTTTGATAGATCTCAACTTGAGGACATCCATACTGGGACAACATAGAAAATAGATGATGGACTCCTCTTTAATGCTTAAGCATATTCTCATAAGAGATTGAGGATTAATGTCCAAGCTAAAACTTCCACCATGATACATGGCTTTGGTTGGCGGCCCAATGTTCTTCTCTAACAATATGCATACTCAAACCATTCAACCCATGGCAAATCACCCTTACTTCAGACAAGACAAACATGCATAGCAACTCACATGATATTCAACAAAAGTGTAACAGTTGATGGCGTCCCCAGAAACATGGTTACCGCTCAGCAATTAACTTAAAAGAAATAAGATACATAAGCAACATATTCTTTACCACAATAGTTTTTAAGCTACTTTCCCATGAGCTATGTATTGCAAAAACTGAAGGTTTTAAAGGTAGCACATGTAAATTACTTGGAGTGGCGGTGAAATACCACATATAGGTAGGTATGGTGGACTCATATGGCATAACTGGTTTAAAAGGATGTGGATGCACAAGCAGTCAGTCCGCTTAGTACAGGTGGAGGTTAGCAAAAGACTGGGAGCGACCAACTAAGAGAGCAATGACGGTCATAATCATGCAGAGCGACAAAGCAACATTGAATCAGGCATGGAAGTTATATCGCTACTCAGAAATAAAAGATCATCAAGGTTTGACAGACTTTCTTTACAGTCTTAAATATGCGTGAGCATACGCCAAGTCAATCAAAATAAATTCTTGAGGGAAGATATTACTAAACCATACCACATCATTGGCAAACAAATCATATTGGTACTCCAATAACACATTGGGAATCCCCCAGCTACTTGAGACTAACCATAAGAAAACCAGAACTACCAAGCGCCATTATGCACGTAGCATCTTTATCATAGACATATTAACCAATGCAACGGAAGCAAACTCTCTTAATAAGATAAGCATGGTAATTAAAGAGAGTTCAAGCAACCAACTAAAAAAAAGCTCCTTAAAAAGATAAGCATGAATACTAAGAGCAGAGCATGATAGTAGCTATTAAAAGACAAAGAACACACACAGCAAAGATAGACATGAAAATTCTATGTTATGTTCTAGGTAGAAGTGGAGTGTGTTTCTCTCCCACATAAAGACGCTGAGTTCCGACTCGTTATGGAAAACTAAAAAGGAAACTAAAAGCAAGACGCTCCAAGCATATCACATAACACATGAAGTGATTAAAATATAGTGGAACGAAAGACGAACTGATAATGTTGATGGAGAAGGGGATGCACGGGGGCATCCCCAAGCTTAGACGCTTGAGTCTCCTTGAATATTTCTTGGGGGTGCACGGGGGCATCCCCAAGCTTGAGCGCTTGACACTCCTGAATCTTTTTATCATCTTCCCTCGCACACTTGAAAACTCCCTTCATACATAACTCATCATAATCTGATTAGCGAGGTTAGTACCCATAATAAAATAATTATATCTTGCTGGAAATAAGGATATTCTTGAAGGTCTACTGTTTCTCAAGATTGCCAAAAGGTTTTTGCAAAGAAAAAGCAAGCTCTAGGTTTGCAAAATGAAGGAAAGGCAAAACAGGACAGAATCTGTGAAAAACAGAGCAGCAGGTAGTAAACGATTTGTTCGGGGTACTTCTGCAACTCAAATCAAAAAACTCAGAACAGACGCACGAAAGACAATTATATAGAGAACGCTGTCGAAACAATTCAGACCAAAAAGATGATCTGGTGATTTTATACGAATTTTTCTATCCAAGGACAGAATCTGTTTCCTGGACAGCACCTCACAACTTTTGAACTTTCTAGCAATCAGAGGCTATACTTGGCACTAAATTGAAAAGCAAAGATACAATGATGATGCTACAGTAGTAAACAACATCAAGACACAACAAAAGAAAAATAAATTTTATTCATGTGGGCTGCCTCCCAAAAGCGCTTTCTTTTATGCCTTTAAGCTAGGCATAATGCATATAGATCAAGTTTTATCAAGAGTAAAAGAATAGCTAGCCCGTACAACGGACTCAAAAGGTAACTTGATCTTCTTTCGAGGGAAGTGTTCCATCCCTTTCTTGAGAGGAAACTGAAATTTTATATTACCCTCTTTCATGTCAATGATAGCACCAACGGTGCGTAAAAAGGAACGTCCCAAAATAATTGGACACGAAGGATCACATTCAATATCCATAATAGTGAAATCAACGGGAATATAATTTTCATTGACAACGATAAGAACATCGTCGATCCTCCCCAAAGGTTTCTTTATGGAAGAATCGACGAGACGAACACCAAAAGAACAAGAATCATAAGGTTTCAATTTAAGCATATCATATATTCTTTTGGGCATAACAGAGGTACTAGCACCAACATCACATAATGCATAGCAAGAGAAGTCATTCAATTTAATTTTTATCATAGGATCCCAACCATCTTCTAGCTTTCTAGGTATGGAGGCTTCTACTATAAGTTTCTCCTCCCTAGCTTTGATGAGAGCATTAGTGATATGCTCTGTGAAGGTAAGGTTAAGCGTGCTAGTGCGGGGATCTCTAGACATCTTGTGAAGGAAATCAATAACTTCGGTAAGAGTGCAATTATCAAAATCAAGGTCACTAGCATCAAGTAAAGTGGTAGTGGTGTCCTTTAGGTTCACTTGTTTGGTAGTTTCTTGTGACGCCCCTGATTTGTCCGTACACTAATCATGCACGCAAATGTGTACGACCAAGATCAGGGACTCACGGGAAGATATCACAACACAACTCTAGACACAATTAAAATAGTACAAGCTTCATATTACAAGCCAGGGGCCTCGAGGGCTCGAATACAGAAGCTCGAAAGCAACAGAGCTAGCGGAAGCAACAATATCTGAGTACAGACACAAGTTAAACAAGTTTTGCCTTAAGAAGGCTAGCACAAACATCAACGATCGAAGAGGCAAGGCCTCCTTCCTGGGACCTCCTAACTACTCCTGGTCGTCAGCTGTCTCCACGTAGTAGTAGGCTCCGTCGGGGTAGTAGTAGTAGTCGACTGGGGTGGCATCTGGCTCCTGGGATCCGCCATCTGGTTGCAACAACCGGAAAGAAGAAAGAAGGGGGGAAAGGGGGAGCAAAGCAACCGTGAGTACTCATCCAAAGTACTCGCAAGCATCAGATCTATACTAAGTATGCATCAGTATCAAAGGAAAAGCTGTATATGTGGACTGAACTGCAGAATGCCAGAAGAGGAGGGGAAAAGCCTAGCCTATCGAAGACTAGCATCTTCAAGCATCTTCTGGAAACCATCATCTTGCAGCAGTAGAAGGAAATACAGAATAGTAGTTTATAATTAACAAGCATGTTGTAGCATTAACGGCCTAGAGATCCTTCCTCGACTCCCTGCGAGAAAGTAACCTCGCAGCCACATATCCATCACATATCTCAAGTATCCATTTCTAGTTATAATAGATCAGGATATAAGACTGAACGTCCATTACCGTGGACACGACTATTCGAATAGATAACTTACCTGTAGGGGTGCACCACGTTACCCTCACGCTCGATCATCTCTGGCCGGACACACCTTTCTGGGTCAATGTCCGGCCTCGGAAGATCAACACGTCGCAGCCCTACCTAGGCTCAGCAGAGAGGTCCCCGCCGGTCTACATCCTAAGCACTCCGGGGTCATGGGCCATCGCCCGTTGCACTCCGGGTCGTTGCGAGCAGGGCGGACCAGGCACCACCTCTATACTGGATGGCGCCGGCCCAGCTGTGCCGCAATGCTGAACTGGACGTCTGACAAAGCTTCGGCTGATACCACGACGCCGAGGCCCATAACTATTCTCGCGTGGCGGTTAGTGCGTAAAGGCCACAGGCCAACTCAGAACAAATACCCAAATCTGTTAGTGCATTATTGACAGAAGTGACGGCTGTCGGGACAAGTCCGGAGCTATCACCTCTCCTGGGTGATACCGCTAAACAGCCAGCCGCCACCGTAACAACTCCCGCGGGTGCTCTCCGGGCCCGCCCGTCTTTCACAAAGGTATCAAGTAAAGTCCATGTAACTATGTGTCCAAAACATCAAGGTGGAAAACCCGAGGAATCACCCTTGGCGAATTACACTCGATGTGTCCATCAAGGCGAACTATGAGGAATCACCCCCGAGGTTCACACTTGAGGGGTTGCACGACAGAGTCGTATCGGGAATGGATAAAGAGGAATCACCCTCGATGACCATGACCGAATAGCTACACTACAGAGTTATCATCATGAGTGCGTTACGAGGTTCCACCCTCGGCACCCGATAGTACCTCTACAGAGTCGAGCAACAAAGGGGGTGTGATGTGATGTGAAGTGTCGGGCTCCGGTCTTCGAGCATGTTGCTCGAGTCGTCGATGATGAAGCAGGGGTAACAAGGACGGTCGGGCTTCGGTCTTCGATCACGTTGCTCGAGTAGTCGATGATGAAGCAGGGGCAACAAGGACAAGGTGGGGTCACTGATGGATCACTAGCCAACCTATACTAAGCAGTTTAGCATAGCATGTAGGTAACAATAGCAGGTACAAAAGCAGGCTATGCATCAGAATAGGATCAAACAATAACAGTAGCAAAATTCTAATGCAAGCATAAGAGAGAATGGAATGGGTGATATCGGGATGATCAAAGGGGGGGGGGCTTGCCTGGAAGCTCTGCTGAAATGGAAGTAGGGTCGTCGTCGACGTAGTCGATCACCAGGGCATCAACAGGAGTCTCGGGGTCTACCGGAGAGAAGAGGGGGAAGAAACAATAAATACATAGCACACAGATGCACGACATGACAATAAGCGGCGCTCGGGGTGTTCTAACGCAGTACTACATGATACTAGCGAAGGGGGAAAACACCCGGGAAAGCATTCTCGGTGTTAGGCATTTTCGGATAGGCGAACCGGAGGGGGATTGTTCCATGTTCGGTATGCTAGGGATGTGTGGTGTATGAACGGACCACATATTCGGATTCGTCTCGAAATTCTGAGCGACTTTCATATATAAATCTTTTTCATCCGAGTTATGGATTATTTTATATGATTTTTCAAAGTTTTATTAATATTCTGAAATTATTATTAATTCGAAATTAAATAATAAATTGCTAAGGGTACCCAGCTCTGTGTACACAGAAGTGTACCAGAGGCTGACAGGTGGGCCAGGGGGTCCCAGTTGACCAGTCAACAGGGGGTGGGGCCCCCCTGTCATGGAGACATCTAACTAAATCTAGATTAGTTAGTTTAACCAGTTAATTAGCTTAACTAAATCATTTTAATTAAGTTAATTAATTAATTAATTATTTTAAAATTATATTTTTTTTATTCCTTTTTTTATTCCTTATCTTTCTTTCTTTTTTGGACAGGGGCGTGGGGGCCCAGCTGCCAGTGGCACAAGGCCACTGGAGCGGGCGGTGCTAACGGGCACGGGGCGGGTATCGGCCGCGCGAGCGCTAGCGCCTGTCGGGGCGGACCCGGCGGCCGTGGCCACGGCGGGGCGAGGCCACCGGCGGCAGGGGAGCTCGCTGGGCGGGTCAGTGGGGAGGAGGAGGTGGGAGGCCGACGACGCGGGCGCGCGGGGGCCGGCGGAAGGCGAGGCCAACCAGCCGGGGCCGTGCCCTGCGGTGCCGAGGCCACGGCAAGCAGCGGCGGCGCTGCCCCCGCAGCGGCGAGCAGGGAGGGCGCGCTGGCGCGGGCGGTGGCGTGGGGCACGCGGCCAGGGGAAGCCCTGGGCGCCGCGGCCGTCGCGCGGGTCAGCGGCAGCGGTGGCATGGCGGCGAGGCTATGCGCGGGGCAACGGCGAGGCGAGGCTGCGGCGGGCACGAGCGCGCAGGAGCGTGGACGCGGTCCTTCGATGGCGACCATGGCGAACTCAAGGCGGCCATGTAGGGCACGGGAAGCGACGGGTTGGGTGCTACGAGTTCCTGAGAACTCCAGGAACACGAGGCGGAGCTCGTCGCGAGCTTCGCGAGCAGTGGTCGCGGTGGTGAGATGAACTGCGACGGTGAGCTTCGGACGCGGCGCCTAGCTAGGCTACGGGCACGAATTAGATGGTGAAACAGAGGGATTTCGGGCGCCTTCTCACATCGTTGACGAGGAGCTGCTCGGTGATGCCGGAGGGACTCGTGATGGAGCGAATCGACGACGAGTGTGCGGTGTCCGTGGCGGAGGAAGACGTGTCGATGGCGTCGATGTAGGAGAGCAGATGGGGGCGCGAGAGAGGAGGGGGCTCGGGGAAGCTAGGGTTCGCGTCGGTGAGGGGCGCCAACCTTATAGGCCGGGGGAGCCGGCGGATGGCCGCCACGGCGATGGCCACGGCCGTGTCGGCCCGGGCATGGCCACGAGGGGAGGGGAATAGGAAGATGGTGGGGAATGGGGAGCTGGGCCGGCCTAGTGGCTAGTTGGGCCAAAGCCCAGGGGAGGGTGAGGCCTTTTAGGTTTTATTATTATTTTTGTTTTATGTTTTGCTTTCTGTTTTCTTTTATTGCTTTAACTTAGTTTTAGCTTTTTAAAAATATAACACTAGCCCCTAAATTAGTAATATCAATTATGTCATTGCCACAATTATTTTGGCACTAAAATAATTTAGTTTATATTTGTCCATTATTTAAATAGCATTTAAACAAATGTTTAGCCACTATTATTTTTACAGAAAGGGCATTTAAATACTTTTCAAAAGTGTTGGGTCAGCACCATAATTGGTTATGGAATATTTGCCACACTTTGAACATTTTAGTTTTGTTCTTTGAAAACTTTATTTGTTTGGCTTTATTTTAATTTGAATTCGAACCGGTCTGAACCAAAGTGATTTCTAGCAACAGTAAAAGCGATGACGTGGCATCAATAGCAGAGGATTACTGTAGCTTAATTATCCTGGCGTTACATTTCTATAGTCATAGCATCACCATTAACAGGTCCATCGGGACCAGGAGTGCATTGGGTGCTAAGAGTTTGGATGTCCTCAACAACTTGGATAGTAGCAACAGTGTGGTGGGTAGGAAGGCTCTTAATTCTATTCTCTTCCTCCCTTTCTCTAGACCATCTCTCTTTAAGTTTAGCCATCATCCTAATGTTTTCATTAATTTGCACTTGAATAGCATTCATAGGAGTGACCTTCCTCTCCTCAATAGGAGAAGTTCTAATTTTAAGCAATTCAACCTCATTGGCTAAATTGTCTACCTTTGAAGAGAGATCACCTAGTTTGTTTAGTTTTTCTTCTACACTATTATTAAAAGCTTTTTGGGTAGTGATGAAATCTTTAAGCATAATCTCTAGTTCAGTAGTGGAGTTCCTGGTGCTAGGATAAGCATTGTTGTTCCCATAAGAATTAGAGGGGAACGGTCTAGGATTGCTACCAAAATTACTCCTATAAGCATTGTTATTAAAATTGTTTCTAGAGATAAAGTTCACATCTACTTGTTCCTGAGCAATCAAAGAATTTAAAGGAACATCACGAGGATCGACAGAAGATTCCTTCGAAAGTAGAGACATGATCAAGTCAACTTTTTCATTAAGGGAGGAAATCTCCTCGACAGAGTTTACCTTCCTACCTGTTGGAGCGCGTTCGGTGTGCCATTGGGAATAGTTGGTCATCATCTCATCGAGAAGCTTTGTGGCAGCACCAAGTGTAGTTGACATAAAGGTTCCTCCCGCGGCCGAATCTAACAAGTTCCGCGAGGTAAAGTTCAAGCCTGCATAAAAAGTTTGGATAACCATCCAAGTAGTCAAACCATGAGTAGGGCAGTTCTTGATAAGAGATTTCATACGTTCCCAAGCTTGGGCAACGTGTTCATTATCCAATTGTTTAAAATTCATTATGTTACTTCTTAGTTGGATAATTTTAGCAGGTGGATAGTATTTTCCGATAAAAGCATCTTTGCACTTGTCCCATGAATCTATGCTGTTTCTAGGCAAAGACTGAAACCAAATTTTAGCTCCTCCTCTCAAGGAGAAAGGAAAAGGCTTAAGCTTAACAATATTACCATCTATTTCTTGGTACTTTTGCATATCACAAAGTTCAACAAAGTTGTCCAAGTGTAAAGCAACATCATCTCCAGCACCGGAGAATTGATCTTTCATGACTAAGTTCAGTAAAGCAGGTTTAATTTCATATGAAGGTGCTGAAGTGGCAGGTGTAGTGATAGGTGTGCTGATAAAGTCATCGTTGTTGTGACTAGTGAAGTCACACAACTTGGTGTTCTCGGTGGAACCCATAGTAGCAAGCAAGCAAGATAACTATTTTTGTGATTTTCAATAAAAGATACTAAAGCAAAACTAAAAGGTAAACTAACAAGACTAAAAGCAAAGGTAAAAGATAGCGTGCAACTCCCCTATCCTGAAGAGTGGAGTCCCCGGCAACGGCGCCAGAAATTGCATTGCTAGGTGGCTTCTCACCCCTCGTTGGTTACCCCAAGTGGAAGGTTTGAGATGCAGTGTAGCAGAAGTTTTCCCTTGGTAATACCAAGGATCGATTTCCCAGAGACTCCCAGTTTCAACAAGAAGATGTCAACTGCTAACGGCGCCAGATGTTAGCAATCAACGTGGACCTGCACACAGATACAAATAACTTTGCTCCCAACGAGTACAGAGAGGTTGTCAATCCCTCCGGCCTTGTAGTTTACAAAGGATCAAACGCAAGTGATAATAGTGATAGGTATAATTGCAATAGTAAGTAAATAGCGGAAAAGTAAATAGCGGATGTGATCAATGATGGTAATATGGACCGGAGTCTCAGGATGTTCACTAGTGATGTCTCTCTCCCAAAAGACGATAAAACAACTATGTGAGGTAAACGAATTACAGCTAGGCAATTGACAGGACCACGAACGCAAACCAATGCTGACTACATTGCAAGAAAGGTTGAGGTTCAAAGCATGGGCGGTACGCCAAAGTAAGTAGACCGAAATCCATCAATATCTACTACTAATCATCCACCTTGAGATATCTATCCAGAACATCTCGCTGGTATTAAGTTGCGAGCCCCACCCATAGTGTAAACTCAAAGCAACAGACAACTGCATTAAAAGAACTTTGCGTAAAGTAAACAATCCTTGCACCCGCGGGCACAAGCACCGTTGTTTTCCCCCTTGTGGCAATAGCACATCCCCTAGACTCATGTTTCTGTCACTCAAACTAGTCATCGAGGGGCATGAACCCACAATCAAGCATAACGTTCCCTCTTGGAGTCACTACCTACTACTTGGCCAAAGCAATAAATAACAACGGAGAACATGCAAGAATTACTTACGAACATAAATATAAAAGAGGTAGATCAAATATATTACTCAAGCACAATCTGAACATAATCTCATAATCCATCGGATCCCAGCAAACTCATCATAGCAACAACATAAGGATTACATATGTGCCTCGATCATGTAGGGCAGCTCACGAGGACTAATTAGTGAAGCACAAGAACGGGAGGAGAACATCACATAGCTACTAGTCATGGATCCATGGTCCAAAGGGAGACTACTCACAACTCATCCGGGAGGCGTCCATGGTGGTGGAGAAGCTCCCGGTGGTGATCCTCCCCTCCAGCAGGGTGCCGGGAAGAGTTCTCCTGGTGCTCCCGATCTTGGAAGCGGCGCCGGCGGCGGAACAGAGATGAGATCTCTAAAAAGAGTTCCTGTTTCGAGGGTTTCGGGAGACGCTTTAAATATATGCCAAAGGGGGGCATCGGAGGAGCCACGGGGGGCCCAGGCGCCCCCCCGGGCGCGGCTCAGGGGGGGGCGCGCCGCCAGGGCGCCTGGAGCCCTGGTGGCCCCCCCCCCGGCTGTCCTTCGGGCGCACGGTAGTTTCTGGAACGCTGATTTTTTATATAATTTTTCTGGATTTTTCCTGGCAGTTCTCGTAATGTGAAAACCTGAAATACAAAAACAGCCGAAAACAGAAACTGGCACTGGGGTGCACTGAGTTAATAGGTTAGTCCAAATATGATCAAAAAGTGTATGGAAGTGTATAAATATCATAGCAATATCACCCAAAAGAGGCATGGAGCAAGCGGAAATTATAGATACGTTTTGGACGTATCGACATCCCCAAGATTAATTCCTGCTCGTCCTCGAGTAGGTAAATGATAACAAGAATAATTTCTGTGGTGACATGCTATTAACCATATAGGACTTACTCATAGTCATATGACAAAAGCTTACTGAGACAATGAATCTGTAGTAATTAAGTTGCCTCATGAGAAAATCACAAAGAACTGAAAGTTTTACAATATGATACTGAAACATCAAATAGATTTGCAATGAACCTGATGTGCAAATATGATAAAGTGATATCTAGCTTGCCCCCTTTAGTGAAGCAAAACATAAATGCAGGGGCACCTCCAAGGTTTAAGTGATGACTAGATACAATGATTTCAGAATAAACGATATCACAATCATGCAAAAGACAATGCTACTTTGGGAAAGTGCACATTACACTCAGAATGACAATCATGCTCTCAGTAGTTGGTGCTTTGAAGAAAGAAGGTGGAGACTCAACATAAAAGTAAAAGAATGGCCCTTCGCAGAGGGAAGCAGGGATTACTCATGTGCTAGAGCTTTTTATTTTGAAAACATAGAAACAATTTTCTCAACGGTAGTAGTACTTCATATGTGTTATGCATAAGACATCCTATAAGTTGCAAGCCTCATGCATCGAATACCAATAGTGCTCGCACCTTGTCCTAATTAGCTCGGATTTCCATGGATTGTCATTGCATTACATATGTTTCAACCAAGTGTCACAAAGGGGTACCTCTATGTCACCTGTACAAAGGTCCAAGGAGATAGATCGCATTTGATTTCTCGTTTTTGATAGATCTCAACTTGAGGACATCCATACCGGGACAACACAGAAAATAGATAATGGACTCCTCTTTAATGCTTAAGCATATTCTCATAAGAGATTGAGGATTAATGTCCAAGCTAAAACTTCAACCATGATACATGGCTTTGGTTGGCGGCCCAATGTTCTTCTCTAACAATATGCATACTCAAACCATTCAACCCATGGCAAATCACCCTTACTTTAGACAAGACGAACATGCATAGCAACTCACATGATTTTCAACAAAAGTGTAACAGTTGATGGCGTCCCCAGAAACATGGTTACCGCTCAGCAAGCAACTTATAAGAAAATAAGATACATAAGCAACATATTCTTTACCACAATAGTTTTTAAGCTACTTTCCCATGAGCTATGTATTGCAAAAACTGAAGGTTTTAAAGGTAGAACATGTAAATTTACTTGGAGTGGCGGTGAAATACCACATATAGGTAGGTATGGTGGACTCATATGGCATAACTGGTTTAAAAGGATGTGGATGCACAAGCAGTCAGTCCGCTTAGTACAGGTGGAGGTTAGCAAAAGACTGGGAGCGACCAACTAAGAGAGCAATGATGGTCATAATCATGCAGAGCGACAAAGCAACATTGAATCAGGCATGGAAGTTATATCGTTACTCAGAAACAAAAGATCATCAAGGCTTGATAGACTTTCTTTACAGTCTTAAATATGCGTGAGCATACGCCAAGTCAATCAAAATAAATTCTCGAAGGAAGATATTACTAAAGCATACCACATCATAGGTAAACAAATCATGTTGGTACTCCAATAACACATTGGGAATCCCCCAGCTATTTGATACTAACCATAAGAAAACCTGAACTACTAAGCGCCATTATGCACGTAGCATCTTTATCATAGACATATCAACCAATGCAACGGAAGCAAACTCTCTTAATAAGGTGAGCATGGTAATTAAAGAGAGTTCAAGCAACCAACTAAACACAAGCTCTTTAAAAAGATAAGCATGAATACTAAGAGCAGAGCATGATAGTAGCTATTTAAAAGACAAAGAACACACACAGCAAAGATAAACATGAAAATTCTATGTTATGTTCTAGGTAGAAGTGGAGCGTGTTTCCCTCCCACATAAAGAACGCTGAGTTCCGACTCGTTATGAAAAACTAAAAAGGAAACTAAAAGCAAGACGCTCCAAGCGTAGCACATAACACATGAAGTGATTAAAATATAGTGGAACGAAAGACGAACTGATAATGTTGATGGAGAAGGGGATGCACGGGGGCATCCCCAAGCTTAGACGCTTGAGTCTCCTTGAATATTTCTTGGGGGTTCATGGGGGCATCCCCAAGCTTGAGCGCTTGACACTCCTGAATCTTTTTATCATCTTCCCTCGCACACTTGAAAACTCCCTTCATACATAACTCATCATAATCTGATTAGCGAGGTTAGTACCCATAATAAAATAATTGTACCTTGCTGGAAATAAAGATATTCTTGAAGGTCTACTGTTTCTCAAGATTGCCAAAAGGTTTTTGCAAAGAAAAAGCAAGCTCTAGGTTTGCAAAATGAAGGAAAGGCAAAACAGGACAGAATCTGTGAAAAACAGAACAGCAGGTAGTAAATGATTTGTTCGGGGCACTTCTGCAACTCTAATAAAAAAACTCAGAACAGACGCACGAAATACAATTATATAGAGAACGCTGTCGAAAAAATTCAGACCAAAAAGATGATCTGGTGATTTTATACGAATTTTTCTATCCAGGGACAGAATCTGTTTCCTAGACAGCACCTCACAACTTTTGAACTTTCTAGCAATCAGAGGCTATACTTGGCACAAAATTGAAAAGCAAAGATACAATGATGATGTTACAGTAGTAAACAACATCAAGACACAACAAAAGCAAAATAAATTTATTCATTGGGCTGCCTCCCAAAAGCGCTTTCTTTTATGCCTTTAAGCTAGGCATAATGCATATAGATCAAGTTTTATCAAGAGTAAAAGAATAGCTAGCCCGTACAACGGACTCAAAAGGTAACTTGATCTTCTTTCGAGGGAAGTGTTCCATCCCTTTCTTGAGAGGAAATTGAAATTTTATATTACCCTCTTTCATGTCAATGATATCTCCAACGGTGTGTAGAAAAGGACGTCCCAAAATAATTGGACAAGAAGGATCACATTCATTATCCATAATAGTAAAATCAACGGGAACATAATTGTCATTGACAATGATAAGAACATCGTCGATCCTCCCCAAAGGTTTCTTTATGGAAGAATCAACGAGACGAACACCAAAAGAACAAGAATCAAAAGGTTTCAATTTAAGCATATCATATATTCTTTTGGGCATAACAGAGGTACTAGCTCCAACATCACATAATGCTAGCAATAGAAGTCATTCAATTTAATTTTTATCATAGGATCCCAACCATCTTCTAGATTTCTAGGTATGGAGGCTTCTACTCTAAGTTTCTCCTCCCTAGCTTTGATGAGAGCATTAGTGATATGCTCTGTGAAGGCAAGGTTAATCGTGCTAGTGCGGGGGTCTCTAGACATCTTGTGAAGGAAATCAATAACTTCGGTAAGAGTGCAATTATCAAAATCAAGGTCACTAGCATCAAGTAAAGTGGTAGTGGTGTCCTTTAGGTTCACTTGTTTGGTAATTTCTATAGTCATAGCATCACCATTAATAGGTCCATCGGGACCAGGAGTACATTGGGTGCTAAGAGTTTGGATATCCTCAACAACTTGGATAGTAGCAACAGTGTGGTGGGTAGGAAGGCTCTTAATTCTATCTTCTTCCTCCCTTTCTCTAGCCCATCTCTCTTTAAGTTTAGCCATCATCCTAATATTTTCATTAATTTGCACTTGAATAGCATTCATAGGAGTGACCTTCCTCTCCTCAAGAGGAGAAGTTTTAATTTTAAGCAATTCTATCTCATTGGCTAAATGGTCTACCTTCAAAGAGAGATCATCTAGTTTATGTATTTTTTCTTCTACACTATTATTAAAAGCTTTTTGGGTAGTGATGAAATCTTTAAGCATAATCTCTAGTTCAGTAGTGGAGTTCCTAGTGCTAGCATAAGCATTGTTGTTCCCATAAGAATTAGAGGGGAACGGTCTAGGATTGCTACCAAAATTACTCCTATAAGCATTGTTGTTAAAATTGTTTCTAGAGATAAAGTTCACATCTACTTGTTCTTGAGCAATCAAAGAATTTAAAGGAACATCACGAGGATCAACAGAGGATTGCTTCGAAAGTAGAGACATGATTAAGTCAACTTTTTCATTTAAGGAGGAAATCCCCTCGACAGAGTTTACCTTCCTACCTGTTGGAGCGCGTTCGGTGTGCCATTGGGAATAGTTGGTCATCATCTCATCGAGAAGTTTTGTGGCAGCACCAAGTGTAGTTGACATAAAAGTTCCTCCCGCAGCCGAATCTAACAAGTTCCGCGAGGTAAAGTTCAAGCCTGCATAAAAAGTTTGGATAACCATCCAAGTAGTCAAACCGTGAGTAGGGCAGTTCTTGATAAGAGATTTCATACGTTCCCAAGCTTGGGCAACGTGTTCATTATCCAATTGTTTAAAATTCATTATGTTACTTCTCAGTTGGATAATTTTAGCAGGTGGATAGTATATTCCAATAAAAGCATCTTTGCACTTGTCCCATGAATCTATGTTATTTCTAGGCAAAGACTGAAACCAAATTTTAGCTCCTCCTCTCAAGGAGAAAGGAAAAAGCTTAAGCTTAACAATATTACCATCTATTTCTTGGTACTTTTGCATATCACAAAGTTAAACAAAGTTGTTCAAGTGTAAAGCAGCATCATCTCCAGCACCGGAGAATTGATCTTTCATAACTAGATTCAGTAAAGCAGGTTTAATTTCATATGAAGGTGCTGAAGTGGCAGGTGTAGTGATAGGTGTGCTGATAAATTCATCGTTGTTGTGACTAGTGAAGTCACACAACTTGGTGTTCTCGGTGGAACCCATTGTAGCAAGCAAGCAAGATAACTATTTTTGTGATTTTCGATAAAAGATACTAAAGCAAAACTGAAAGGTAAACTAACAAGACTAAAAGCAAAGGTAAAAGATAGCGTGCAACTCCCCTATCCTGAAGAGTGGAGTCCCCGGCAACGGCGCCAGAAATTGCTTTGCTAGGTGGCTTCTCACCCCTCGTTGGTTACCCCAAGTGGAAGGTTTGAGATGCAGTGTAGCAGAAGTTTTCCCTTGGTAATACCAAGGATCGATTTCCTAGAGACTCCCAGTTTCAACAAGAAGGTGTCAACTGCTAACGGCGCCGGATATTAGCAATCAACGTGGACCTGCACACAGATACAAATAACTTTGCTCCCAAGAAGTACATAGAGGTTGTCAATACCTCCGGCCTTGTAGTTTACAAAGGATCAAACGCAAGTGATAATAGTGATAGGTATAATTGTAATAGTAAGTAAATAGCGGAAAGGTAAATAGCGGATGTGATCAATGATGGTAATATGGACCGGAGTCTCATGATGTTCACTAGTGATGTCTCTCTCCCAAAAGACAATAAAACAACTATGTGAGGTAAACGAATTACAGCTGGGCAATTGACAGGACCATGTGCGCAAACCAATGCTGACTACATTGCAAGAAAGGTTGAGGTTCAAAGCATGGGCGGTACGCCAAAGTAAGTAGACCGAAATCCATCAATATCTACTACTAATCATCCACCTTGAGATATCTATCCAGAACATCTCGCTGGTATTAAGTTGCGAGCCCCACCCATAGTGTAAACTCAAAGCAACAAACAACTGCATTAAAAGAACTTTGCGTAAATTAAACAGTCCTTGCACCCGCGGGCACAAGCACCGTTGTTTTCCCCCTTGTGGCAAGAACACATCCCCTAGACTCATGTTTCTGTCACTCAAACTAGTCATCGAGGGGCATGAACCCACAATCGAGCATAACGTTCCCTCTTGGAGTCACTACCTACTACTTGGCCAAAGCAATAAATAACAACGGAGAACATGCAATAATTACTTACGAACATAAACATAAAAGAGGTGAATCAAATATATTACTCAAACACAATCTGAACATAATCTCATAATCCATCGGATCCCAGCAAACTCATCATAGCAACAGCAGAAGGATTACATATGTGCCTCGATCATGTAGGGAAGCTCACGAGGACTAATTATTGAAGCACAAGAACGGGAGGAGAACATCACATAGCTACTGGTCATGGACTCATGGTCCAAGGGAGACTACTCACAACTCATCCGGGAGGCGTCCATGGTGGTGGAGAAGCTCCCGGTGGTGATCCTCCCCTCCGGCAGGGTGCCGGGAAGGGTTCTCCTGGTGCTCCCGATCTTGGAAGCGGCGGCGGCGGCGGAACAGAGATGAGATCGCGAAAAAGTGTTCCTGTTTCGAGGGTTTCGGGAGACGCTTTAAATATATGCCAAAGGGGGGCATCGGAGAAGCCTCGGGGGGCCCAGGCGCCCCCCCCGGCGCGACCTAGGGGGGGTGGCGCCGCCAAGGCGCCTGGAGCCCTGGTGCCCCCCCCCGGCTGTCCTTCGGGCGCACGGTAGTTTCTGGAACGCTGATTTTTTATATAATTTTTCTGGAATTTTCCTGGCAGTTCTCGTAATGTGAAAACCTGAAATACAAAAACAACCGAAAACAGAAACTGGCACTGGGGTGCACTGAGTTAATAGGTTAGTCCAAATATGATCAAAAGTGTATGGAAGTGTATAAATATCATAGCAATATTACCCAAAAGAGGCATGGAGCAAGCGGAAATTATAGATACGTTTTCGACGTATCAAGAGCGACCCTCTCACTCGGGGGCTTAGCCGCGACCCCGTGACTCGCCTAAGTTACAACTATCTACTCCGAGTGAAGAGCAACCCTCTCACTTGGGGGCTTAGTTGCGGTCTTCCGAGCTACGCCACAAGTACAAGGCGGTTCGGTCCTCCGAGCTCCACCACAAGTACAACGTAGCTTGGAATCGCCTAAGTTATAAACATTCTACTCCGAGTGAAGAGCGACCCTCTCACTCGGGGGCTTAGCCGCGACCCCATGACTCGCCTAAGTTACAACTATCTACTCCGAGTAAAGAGCAACCCTCTCACTCGGGGGCTTAGCTGCGGTCCTCCGAGCTACGCCACAAGTACAAGGCGGTTCGGTCCTCCGAACTCCGCCACAAGTACAACGTAGCTTGGAATCGCCTAAGTTATAAACATTCTACTCTGAGTGAAGAGCGACCCTCTCACTCGGGGGCTTACCTGCGATGTGACGCCCGAAGACCGACGTCCCAGAAGATTCCAGAAGATTCCAGATGTTCCGGGTTCTCCCGTGTGTTTATTTTGTGCTTGTGTTATTTATTTTTTGCATTGCATCATGTCATCATGCCATCATCTCATTAATTTTTTTGCAACTAAATAAATTGTGTGGACCTTCGGTCCATTTAAATCGAGGGAAGAATGTCTTCTCTTGAAAACATATAAAAGCCTCTCAATATTATTAGGGAGCTATATAATAATATTCCATTTGTTTGGAATTAACCAACACACGTGCATAATTTTCCCCATGCTTTTCCTACTTCGAGTTTCTCCTTCAAAAACCTTCCCTATATTCTTCTCTCATTTTTCGAGGCTCCTCCAAAAATCTAGACTCCTTTTAAACTCCTTTAAGGCAAGCTATTTATTTTAGTTTGTTTTTCCCTATTTTGTTGGAACTATTTTGTTGGCTTGGTAATATTCCCTAAAGCCTTACAAAACGTTCCATCATTTTTATTCTTATTCTTTGCCTCTTTTCTTATTATTTTTTGGCTCTCTCCATTTATTTTTTTTCTACTAAGGAATACATGGAGAGGAGCTTCAGCCACCGTCCCGGCCCATTCTTTCCTTTAGCCGCAGCAGGCCCATCCCCTAAGGCCACGGCCCAGCCTCCCTCTTCTCCTGGCCCGGCCGCTCCAAACCCTAACCCCCGATCGCATCTCCCACGCTCGATCCTCCCTGTTCCCCTCGTACATCGCCTCCAGCCGCCGCACCTCTCCCGGCCCTCGTCCCCATCTCCCCTCGCCACCACGCTCCCCGAGCCCCCATCGATCCTCTGCCTCGATCGATCTCTCCCGTCGCGCAACCCTCGAGTCCCTCGCAGCTCTCCCCCGATCCCCTGCGGGCCTCCATCTCCCCTCGCCTCCTTCTCCAAGGCCCGACACGGCCTGCCTCCTCCGCGACCCCAGCTCCCTCTCTTGCCGCTCGCCTCGTCCTCCAGCGGCCAGAGGTCACCTCGCCTCCAGCGCGCCGTCCGCGACCCCTTCGGCCGCACCTCAAGCCTCCTCGCACGCCCGCGCGCCGTGGCCTCTCCAGCGCCATGGGAGCCGCCCCGCAGCCTCGTCGGCCCCTCTCGGCATCGAACGCCAGCAGCCAGCGCGCTCGCCTCGCCTTCTGCGTCCAGGCGCCAAGGCCGCCGCGCGACCCTTCGGCCAGGACCACGCACGCCCCCGTCGGCCTCCTCCAGAGCCGGCGACCGCCCCTGCTTCGTCCAGCCTCCCCGTGGTCTTCCTCCGCGCGCCAAGGCCAGAGCCCCCTGGAGCCCCGCAAGATGGCCGAAGCCCGGCGCCCCGACGCCCTTCCTCCCCGCGCAGGCGACCAGCGCCCCTGCCTTGTCGGTTGCCTCGTCTCCTCCGTCTCCCGCAGCGCCTCCCGGGCCGCTCTTCCTGCTGCATCCCCGCCATGGCCGCCCCAAGACCTGCTATTGCTGTCGCTGCCATGGCCTCATCGCCCTCCCGTGTTGTTTTTGTATTTTTTTGTTGTGTTGTTGTGCTGCTGTTTTGACAGAGGACCCGAGTACAACTACATAACGACGACCGAACGGCTACGAGCTCGAGAACGACTACATGAACGACTGCACGACGACCTCGCGTCAAGTTCCTCTCCGATGCTCAAGTCCGACTACTACATGTACGCCTACAAACCATGAACGAGTACCGCGACATCGACGAGGACCGTCAAGTACATCTACGTGTTCCTTTACCGACGCCGATGAACGTGAACAACTACATGGCGATGCGACAAGTACCCCTACGGAACGTGTACCACTACCGTTGCCCCGAAGATGCCCGACGCCGCAAGTACCACGACACGATATCGGAACGACTACTTCCTCTTCGGAAACGTGAACCACTACTTCTTCTACGACTCGTGAGAACGACTCCTTCCTCTACGAACTCGAACCGCCCCGAAATGACTGTTCCGAGGGTATACCGAGACGACCCCGTGGATGACGCTTGTGAATGCTTGTGTTGTATGAAATGCTTCCTTGTGTGCACCGTGTCCGTTTCATCCCTTTTGTCATGTTCCTCGGTTGCCCCGTCGCCGACTCGTGGGAACCCGGTGACGGGATCACCCCACCTTTCATCTCGTTTGACTCGCTCACGCCATCTTTCTTTTTGCACCGGACTCTCAACGAGTTACCGGAACCGATTTGTTGCCGTGGCATCATTTTCGGAATTGTTGTCGTGGCACCTTTTTCCTTTCACCACGGGGACAATTGCTTCTTATCATCTTCTTGTTAACCTTCTAATAAAATTGCATAAACTTGATCATGTCATCCGCATCATGTTAACAACACTAAAATGTTTAATTGTTGTTTGCTTATAATTACTAAACATGCTCATGGGGATTTTCCGGGAATTGTTGTTGTTATTTTCTGGCCTCATTTAAAATGCCTAAATAGGTAGTTTATTTTTGCTTCACCTCTTGCCATGTTAACAAACACTTTAATCTTGTCTTTTAAATAAACGAGAGTCAACTAAATAATTAAATGTGGTGTTTCGTCAATATGCAACTCATTGCATATTGAGCTCCACTTAACTTGTAGTTTTGTTTGTGCACTTTGCCATGCCTTGCATAATTAAACCGGACATGCATCATACTTGTTTGTGCATCGTATGCCATGTTTATGCTTGTGTGTTTACCGTGTTGTTTCTTTCTTTCCGGTTGCTTCTCTTGTTAGCTTCGGTTGCGTTCCGGAGTTGTGAGGATTCGCTCGACTATGTTGCTCCGTCTACTTCAGGGACCCGTTCTTCTTCCTTGTGGAATCCCAGGCAAGATGACCGAACCCGGATACCATTACTATCCTTGCCTATTGCTAGAGTATCGCTCTATAGTTTTGCCTCGATGCCCATGTCTTTCCTGTCAGCCTCCTACTTGTAACCATGACCATGTTTAACCACCCTACCTATGCAAACCGTTGCTTGGCTAAGTATGCTTCGCTCAGCCCCTCTTATAGCATTGTTAGTTGCAGGTGAAGATTGAAGATGCTTGCTTCATGTTGAAGTTTGTTGGGTTATATCACACTATATAAATGCTTAAAATGAAATCATCTATATATTGGCAAGGGTGGAAGGCTAAGCCTTTTGCTTGGTGTTTTGTTCCACTCATGCCGTTAGGAACCGTATAAACCGGTGTTATGTTCCTTGATTATGCGTTCCTAACACGGTTGGGGTGTATGGGACCCCCTTGATAAACCGCTAAGTGCTAAGTCTTTTCCAGCAAGTCCCAACATTTGGTACTATTCGCCTAATAACTAATAAAACTTGCATAAGGGTCTTGCAAACCCTCTTTCTTAATTCAACAACCCCGGGCCAGTGCTCCACATGAGTGTTGGTCCGAAACGGGGAGTCTGCTGGGCCACCACGAGGAAACTCGAGGTTTGGTAAACACCTGTAGAATCGCCCATCCGGTCGTGTCCTGAGACTAGATACGCGCGGCTACCTATCAGGGTGTCGACACGCCGGGAGGATTTGCTGGATTAGCCTTACCTTAGTTCGGAGTATCTTGAGCACGGGATTCCGAGAATACTCGGGTCTTCCCACCTTTGGAGTTGCGAGTCCGCGGATCGTGGGCTTGTCATGGGCCAAGTTGGAACACCCCTGCAGGGTTTGAACTTTCGAAAGCCGTGCCCGCGGTTATGTGGCAGATGGGAGCTTGTTAATATCCCGTTGTAGAAAACTTGACACCATGTTTCAATACACTACAGCGTGCGTACCGTGACTGTCAATTTCCGAATAGGGATTCGGGAGTTGAACACGGTGGGGTTATGCTTGTTGAGCTTTAGTTAGGATCACTTCGTGATCATCTCTCGACCGAGGCACCTTCTCTTCTCGCTCTCTTTTACGTAAGCTAGTGCTAGTTGCTGCTGCAGACTCTTGTTTTTTCCTTCACCTCTTATTCTTTCTCCAGCCTTGTTCCTCACCCAAGGCTTAAATAGTCATGTTACCCGGGAACGGGATTGCTGAGTCCTCTGTGGCTCACAGTTACTTCACCACACCAGATGCAGGTTCAGCCGAGTTTGATGCAGGAGATGGTTCAGTACTTCTGGGAGCTCGATGAAGATTATGGCTGTTTGTTTGTGACGCTTCGACGATCAGTAGTGGTTCTTCTACTAGGATTCGATCCTGACCTGTGGCGTTATGTTGCTTTGGTATCTTTCTTTTGGATCTTACCCTTAGATGGGCTGTGATGTTTTGAATGATGATTGCTTATGTAATGTATTGTGTGAAGTGGCGAGTGTAAGCCATCTATCTTCTTTTGCAATTTAATCCCTCTTTTACATGAGTCGTTCAAAGATACCAAACTTGAGATCATTCTAGGATGGGCTTATACCTTTAAGTCGTGCCTCGACACGTAGGAGGTATAGTCCCATCCTGGGCATTACACGCGACCCCGTGACTCGCCTAAGTTACAACTATCTACTCCGAGTGAAGAGCAACCCTCTCACTCGGGGGATTAGCTGCGGTCCTCCGAGCTACGCCACAAGTACAAGGCGGTTCGGTCCTCCGAACTCCGCCACAAGTACAACGTAGCTTGGAATCGCCTAAGTTATAAACATTCTACTCCGAGTGAAGAGCGACCCTCTCACTCGGGGGCTTAGCCGCGACCCCGTGACTCGCCTAAGTTACAACTATCTACTCCGAGTGAAGAGCAACCATCTCACTCGGGGGCTTAGCTGCGGTCCTCCGAGCTACACCACAAGTACAAGGCGGTTCGGTCCTCCGAACTCCGCCACAAGTACAACGTAGCTTGGAATCGCCTAAGTTATAAACATTCTATTCCGAGTGAAGAGCGACCCTCTCACTCGGGGGCTTAGCTGCGACCCCGTGACTCGCGTAAGTTACAACTACCTACTCCGAGTGAAGGGCGACCTTCTCACTCGGGGGCTTAGCTGCAGACGTCGACTCAAAGATTCCAAGCAATCAAAAGAAGAGCGTCAAACCGAAGGATCAAAATCAAATAAAAGCCCCGCAAGGTTCGGGCAAGAGTACTTGGGCCATAGACCCACCAGAGTTTAACGAGTACAGATCCACGCGGCATTCCGCGGCAAATAAAGTCAATGTATCAAAGTCATGGCTCGGGAGGAGCCGGGCTTGTAGGCGCGACAAATTCGTCCAAATCAATCCCGTCGGCGATACGAGTGGCAGCCTCCAAGAAAGACTCCATGAAGGTCTGGAATAGGAGCTCCTTCGTGTTGGCGACCTTCAGCGCAGCAAGCTTCCTCTCCTTCACCTCCTTGAAGTGCACTCGGACCAAAGCCAGCGCCATGTCTGCTCCTCCCCGGGCGGCTGATGGCTTCTCGCCCCTCGTTGGTTACCCCAAGTGGAAGGTTTGAGATGCAGTGTAGCGGAAGTTTTCCCTTGGCAAAGATACCAATGATCGATTTCCCTGAGACTCCCAGTTTCAACAAGAAGGTGTCTACTGCTAACGGCGCCAGATATTAGCAATCAACGTGGACCTGCACACAGATACAAATAACTTTGCTCCCAACGAGTACAGAGAGGTTGTCAATCCCTCCGGCCTTGTCGTTTACAAAGGATCAAACGCAAGTGATAATAGTGATAGGTCTTGCTGCAAGTAATAAGTAAAAGCGGAAAGTAAATAGCGGATGTGATCAATGATGGTAATATGGACCGGAGTCCCATGATGTTCACTAGTGATGTCTCTCTCCCAAAAGATGATAAAACAGCTATGTGAGGTAAACGAATTAGAGCTGGGCAATTGACAGAATTATGTGCGCAAACCAATGCTAACTATGTTGCAAGAAAGGTAGAGGTTCAAAGCATGGGCGGTACGCCAAGGCAAGTAGACCGAAATCCATCTGCATCTAATACTAATCATCCACCTTGAGATATCTATCCAGAACATCTCGCTGGTATTAAGTTGCGAGTCCCACCCATAGTGTAAACTCAAAGCAACAGACAACTGCATTAAAAGAACTTTGCGTAAAGTAAACAATCATTGCACCCGCGGGCACAAGCACCGTTGTTTTCCCCCTTGTGGCAACAGCACATCCCCTAGACTCATGTTTCTGTCACTCAAACTAGTCATCGAGGGGCATGAACCCACAATCGAGCATAACGTTCCCTCTTGGAGTCACTACCTACTACTTGGCCAAAGCAATAAATAACAACGGAGAACATGCAAGAATTACTTATGAACATAAATATAAAAGAGGTAGATCAAATATATTACTCAAACACAATCTGAACATAATCTCACAATCCATCGGATCCCAGCAAACTCATCATAGCAACAGCATAAGGATTACATATGTGCCTCGATCATGTAGGGCAGCTCACGAGGACTAATTAGTGAAGCACAAGAACAGGAGGAGAACATCACATAGCTACTGGTCATGGACCCATGGTCCAAGGGAGACTACTCACAACTCATCCGGGAGGCGTCCATGGTGGTGGAGAAGCTCCCGGTGGTGATCCTCCCCTCCGGCAGGGTGCCGGGAAGAGTTCTCCTGGTGCTCCCGATCTTGGAAGCGCGGTGGCGGCGGAATAGAGATGAGATCACGAAAAAGGGTTCCCATCTCGAGGGTTTCGGGTCACGATATAAATATATGCCAAAGGGGGGCATCAGCGGAGGCTCGGGGGGCCCAAGCGCCCCCCCCCCCCCCCGGCGCGGCCAGGAGGGGGTCCGCGCCACCAGGGTGCCTGGAGCCCTGGTGGCCCCCCTCCGACTGTACTTCGGGTGCCGGGAAGCTTCTGGAACGCTGATTTTTTATATAATTTTTCCGGGATTTTTCTGGCAGTTCTCGTAATGGGAAAACCTGAAATACAAAAACAGCCGAAAACAGAAACTGGCACTGGGGTGCACTGAGTTAATAGGTTAGTCCAAATATGATCAAAAGTGTATGGAAGTGTATAAATAACATAGCAATATCACCCAAAAGAGGCATGGAGCAAGCAGAAATTATAGATACATTTTGGACGTATCAACATCCCCAAGCTTAATTCCTGCTCGTTCTCGAGTAGGTAAATGATAACAAGAATAATTTCTATGGTGACATGCTATTAACCATATAGGACTTTTTCATAGTCACATGACAAAAGCTTACTGAGACAATGAATCTGTAGTAATTAAGTTGCCTCATGAGAAAATCACAAAGAACTGAGAGTTTTACAATATGATACTGAAACATCAAATAGATTTGTAATGAGCATGGTGTGCAAATATGATAAAGTGATATCTCGCTTGCCCCCTTTAGTGAAGCAAAACATAAATGCAGGGGCACCTCCAAGGTTTAAGTGATGACTAGATACAATGATTTCAAAATAAACGATATCACAATCATGCAAAAGACAATGCTACTTTGGGACAATGCACATTACACTCAGAATGACAATCATGCCCTTAGTAGTTGGTGCTTTAAAAGAAGGTGGAGACTCTCGAACCGTGGCTTTTGTTGGCAAGGTTGAAAACCCGTAATCGGAAACAAAGACAAAACATGTACCAGAGCTCTTAGTTTTAAAAACAGAAGTAATAATTATTTTTTTGGATATGCATGTTCCGTCAACGAATGCTAGCAGACAACTCAGTCACTTCTTGAGATGGACAAGTTTCGAGGAACGGCTCCCGAATGAGGACGATCACATCCTCTTAATCTCCTTTGTTTATCACTGCCAAAGTTTTCTGATTTCTCGTGAACAAAGCGTGAAGGAGGGTTTGTTTGTTATATTAATTTTTGAGCCGGGCGCACTCAATGCCAGTTCCTTCTCGTATTATGGGTTTGCACATTATACATGCAATCCCGGGGTGAAGCTTGTCCAACTTAAAAAGATCATGAATTAACTACTACTTCCTCATGAACTTAAAACAGAGGCACAAAATAGGAATGCATTTCTTTTTGAACAATTTCGCGATGGTACATGAAAGTCTCCGTTAGGAATGGCAGGTAAATACCATGTAGGAAGGTATGGTGGACTCATATGGCATAACTGGTTTAAAGGATTTTGGATGCACAAGCAGTCAGTCCGCTTAGTACAGGCGAAGGTTAGCAAAAGACTGGGAGCGACCAACTAAGAGAGCAATGACGGTCATAATCATGCAGAGCGACAAAGCAACATTGAATCAGGCATGGAAGTTATATCGCTACTCAGAAATAAAAGATCATCAAGGCTTGACAGACTTTCTTTACAGTCTTAAATATGCGTGAGCATACGCCAAGTCAATCAAAATAAATTCTTGAAGGAAGATATTACTAAACCATACCACATCATAGGCAAACAAATCATGTTGGTACTCCAATAACACATTGGAAACCCCCCAACTATTTGAGACTAACCATAAGAAAACATGAACTACTAAGCACCATTATGCACGTAGCATCTTTATCATAGACATATCAGCCAATGCAACGGAAGCAAACTCTCTTAATAAGATAAGCATGATAACTAAAGAGAGATCAAGCAACCAACTAAACAAAAGCTCTTTAAGAAGATAAGCATGAATACTAAGAGCTGAACATGATAGTAGCTATTGAAAGACAAAGAACACACACAGCAAAGATAGACATGAAAATTCTATGTTATGTTCTAGGTAGAAGTGGAGCGTGTTTCTCTCCCACATAAAGAAAGATGAGTTCCGGCTCGTTATGAAAAGCTAAAGAAAACTAAAAAAGGAAAACTAAAAGCAAGACGCTCCAAGCATAGCACATAACACATGAAGTGATAAAAATATAGTGGAACGAAAGACGAACTGATAATGTTGATGGAGAAGGGGATGCACGGGGGCATCCCCAAGCTTAGACGCTTGAGTCTTCTTGAATATTTCTTGGGGGTGCATGGGGGCATCCCCAAGCTTGAGCGTTTGACACTCCTGAATCTTTTTATCATCTTCCCTCGCACACTTGAAAACTCCCTTCATACATAACTCATCATAATCTGATTAGCGAGGTTAGTACCCATAATAAAATAATTGTTCCTTGCTGGAAATAAGGATATTCTTGAAGGTCTACTGTTTCTCAAGATTGCCAAAAGGTTTTTGCAAAGAAAAAGCAAGCTCTAGGTTTGCAAAATGAAGGAAAGGCAAAACACGACAGAATCTGTGAAAAACAGAACAGCAGGTAGTAAATGATTTGTTCAGGGCACTTCTGCAACTCTAATCAAAAAACTCAGAACAGATGCACGAAAGACAATTATATAGAGCACGCCGTCGAAAGAATTCAGACCAAAAAGATGATCTGGTGATTTTATACGAATTTTTCTATCCAAGGACAGAATCTGTTTCCTGGACAGCACGTCACAACTTTTGAACTTTCTTGCAATCCGAGGCTACACTTGGCACAAAATTGAAAAGCAAAGATACAATGATAATGCTACTGTAGTAACAACATCAAGACACAACAAAAGAAAAATAAAATTTATTCATTGGGCTGCCTCCCAAAAGCGCTTTCTTTTATGCCTTAAAGCTAGGCATAATGCAAAGAGATCAAGTTTTATCAAGAGTAAAAGAATAGCTAGCCCGTATAACGGACTCAAAAGGTAACTTAATCTTCTTTCAAGGGAAGTGTTCCATCCCTTTCTTGAGAGGAAACTGGAATTTTATATTCCCCTCTTTCATGTCAATGATAGCACCAACGGTGCGAAGGAAAGGACGTCCCAAAATAATTGGACACGAAGGTTCACATTCAATATCCATAATAGTAAAATCAACGGGAACATAGTTGTCATTGACAATGATAAGAACATTGTCTATCCTCCCCAAAGGTTTCTTTATGGAAGAATCAACGAGATGAACAACAAAAGAACAAGAATCAAAAGGTTTTAATTTAAGCATATCATATAGTCTTTTGGGCATAATGGAGGTATTAGCTACAACATCACATAAAGCATAGCAAGAGAAGTTGTTTATCTTAATTTTAATCATAGGATCCCAACCATCTTCTAGCTTTCTAGGTATGGAGGCTTCTACTCTAAGTTTCTCCTCCCTAGCTTTGATGAGAGCATTAGTGATATGCTCTGTGAAGGCAAGATTAAGCGTGCTAGTGTGGGGATCTTTAGCCATTCTTTGTAGAAAGGTGACAACTTCTGAGATACTACAATTATCAAAATCAATTTATCATTATTGGGCAAAATTGTAGTGTCATCTTCTTTGTTTGAATTGCTCTCTATTATAAGAGTTTGAACGTCTTCCCAAGTTTGGGGAAGCATAGGAGCAACTTTAAACTGAGGCTCATACTCTTTTCCTGGAAGACCATGCCATGGGCATAACTCTCCATCAAGACTAACATAATCACAAGGTTTATTACTTTTGTAGATCCCGACAGTGGTGATTGGCGTAATGGAAGAAGGGGTGTACTCCTCCCATCTAGTGTTTTTGGTGGAACCCATAGCATCAAGCAAGCAAGATAACTATTTTTGTGATTTTCGATAAAAGATACTAAAGCAAAAACTGAAAGGTAAACTAACAAGACTAAAAAGCAAAGGTAAAAGATAGCGTGCAACTCCCCTATCCTGAAGAGTGGAGTCCCCGGCAACGGCGCCAGAAAACTTTGCTTGATGACTTCTCGCCCCTCGTTGGTTACCCCAAGTGGAAGGTTTGAGATGCAGTGTAGCGGAAGTTTTCCCTTGGAAAAGATACCAAGGATCGATTTCCCTGAGACTCCCAGTTTCAACAAGAAGGTGTCAACTGCTAACGGCGCCAGATATTAGCAATCAACGTGGACCTGCACACAGATACAAATAACTTTGCTCCCAATGAGTACAGAGAGGTTGTCAATCCCTCCGGCCTTGTCGTTTACAAAGGATCAAACGCAAGTGATAATAGTGATAGGTTTTGCTGCAAGTAATAAGTAATAGCGGATGTGATCAATGATGGTAATATGGACCGGAGTCCCATGATGTTCACTAGTGATGTCTCTCTCCCAAAAGACGATAAAACAGCTATGTGAGGTAAACGAATTACAGCTGGGCAATTGACAGAATTATGTGCGCAAACCAATGCTAACTATGTTGCAAGAAAGGTAGAGGTTCAAAGCATGGGCGGTACGCCAAGGCAAGTAGACCGAAATCCATCTGCATCTACTACTAATCATCCACCTTGAGTTATCTATCCAGAACATCTCGCTGGTATTAAGTTGCGAGTCCCACCCATAGTGTAAACTCAAAGCAACAGACAACTGCATTAAAAGAACTTTGCGTAAAGTAAACAATCCTTGCACCCGCGGGCACAAGCACCGTTGTTTTCCCCCTTGTGGCAACAGCACATCCCCTAGACTCATGTTTGTGTCACTCAAACTAGTCATCGAGGGGCATGAACCCACAATCGAGCATAACGTTCCCTCTTGGAGTCACTACCTACTACTTGGCCAAAGCAATAAATAACAACGGAGAACATGCAAGAATTACTTATGAACATAAATATAAAAGAGGTAGATCAAATATATTACTCAAACACAATCTGAACATAATCTCACAATCCATCGGATCCCAGCAAACTCATCATAGCAACAGCATAAGGATTACATATGTGCCTCGATCATGTAGGGCAGCTCACGAGGACTAATTAGTGAAGCACAAGAACGGGAGGAGAACATCACATAGCTACTGGTCATGGACCCATGGTCCAAGGGAGACTACTCACAACTCATCCGGGAGGCGTCCATGGTGGTGGAGAGGCTCCCGGTGATGATCCTCCCCTTCGGCAGGGTGCCGGGAAGAGTTCTCCTGGTGCTCCCGATCTTGGAAGCGCGTCGGCGGCGGAACAGAGATGAGATCGCGAAAAAGGGTTCCCGTCTCGAGGGTTTCGGGACACGATATAAATATATGCCAAAGGGGGGCATCAGCGGAGGCCTGGGGGGCCCAGGCGCCCCCTCCCCCCCCCCGGCGCGGCCAGGAGGGGGGCCGCGCCACCAGGGCGCCTGGAGCCCTGGTGGCCCCCCTTCGGCTGTACTTCGGGTGCCGGGAAGCTTCTGGAACGCTGATTTTTTATATAATTTTTCCGGGATTTTTCTCGCAGTTCTCGCAATGGGAAAACCTGAAATACAAAAACAGCCGAAAACAGAAACTGGCACTGGGGTGCACTGAGTTAATAGGTTAGTCCAAATATGATCAAAAGTGTATGGAAGTGTATAAATAACATAGCAATATCTCACAAAAGAGGCATGGATCAAGCATAAATTATAGATACGTTTTGGACGTATCAGCGGCCGACTTCTTCCATTCTTGCACTCGGTCGGGGACCTCATTAAGTCGAGTCATCAAAGACTCGAGGTCGTTCTCCTGCACGACTCCCCTCCAGAGTGCAGCGTCGATTCGGGCCATCACCGCCTTCAGTCGTCCCAGATAACCAGTGGCCGCAGTGAGGCGAGACTCCAGCCTCAGTATGTTCATGGAGACCTCGTCCTTCACAATGGAGTTGGCGGGGTCCAAGCCAGGCTCGACCCGGCTAGTCTCCTCTCCGAAGTTACGGCAGAACTCTGCACCAAGAACAGCAGTCGAGTTAGCAGATGCAACACGGGTCGACCAGCCCAATTTCAACCAATCTAAAGAGGACATACCTTCGAGCACGAGGTACCATTTTTTGGTGAGGTCGCCCAGATACACCTCAAGATCAAGCCTCTTCCGAAACAGAGCCTCATACTTGTCGTTCAAGTCGGCCCTGGACTTCTTCAGCTGAGCCACCTCCTTGTTGGCCGTGTCGAGTGAACCTTTCAGTCGGATAATCTCCGCCTCAAGTGCGCCCACAGAAGCCAGCTTCTTCTCCGCCAGCTCCGACTTCTCCTGAGCCGCCTGCTGCGCCGCCGCCAAGTCAAGATCCTTTTGCTCCAAAGCTGCTCGCAGTTGACCTACCAAGGCTGCCACTGGACAGATGAACATGAAGGAACACTCTAAGCGAAAAATCAGTCGACGAGAGACAGAAGTAAGTTACCAGCCGCATCGTCTTGCGTCTTCTTCAGATGGTCCCGGGCCAACTGCAAGTCAATATTGAGCTGGATTTGCTTCTGCTCAAGATCCGCAAACTTGGCCCCGAACTCGAAAGATTTCTGCATCAATGAGACAAAGCAAAGATTATAAGACTACAGTCGAGTCAGATCACTCAACCGTAGCCTCGGGGACTACACCCAGAGGGTGCACTGAGCGTGCCCCCACTAGTTCCACTCGGCCAAGATCAGTCTGGCGCGAGCGCAAAAAAAAACAACACATGGAAGTTCTATAGTAAGACCATGGCCGACTGCAATCAGTCGACCACGGTCTCGGGGGCTACACCCAGTGGGTGCACTGAACGTGCCCCCACTGGTTTTCACTCGGCCGAGATCAGTCCGGCGCGAGCTCAAGAAAGATAGGAAAAGAAGAACACCCAATGGGTGGTGTGGCACCTCACAAAGCAAAACAAGCAGATTTTCCCGAAATCAAAAAGTACTCCGACAACATACCTGGACGTTAGCCCGAAGAGCAGAGCTGGCGTCGTAAGCCGCCATGCTGGCCTCATACGCCGCCTTCGTCCGCCCCATCATCACCTCCGCCTAGCGAACGGCCTCTTGTGCCGCCCCCACAGGGTCCTCCGGGAGGCGATAGGTGGAGAAAAGGATAGACGAAGCAGCAGCCGTCGAGCCGGCCGCAGGCGCAGGCGCTGGATCGACGGCGCGAATCGGCGCCGAGTCGACAACCGGAGTGAACGCTGGGTTGACAACCGAGCCGGGCGCTGGGTCGACGCTCGGCGTAGGCGCTGGGTCGACGACGGGCACGGTTGACACAGGGACAGCGAATGAGACCGCGGTTCGGTCCGCGTCCTCGGGTCGCTGGGCCCCCGAGCCAGAAGGCGCCTTCCGGCCCTTCCTCCTTGTGCGCTGATAGTCCTCGCAAAGCCTCTCCTCGTCCTCGTCGTCGTCCGGCAGCTCTATGACAAGGCATGGCGCTTCGGATCAAACAGGGAACCAAGTCAATCGTCTATCGCCCGCGAAAGAAAAGAAGAACAAAAACGAGTTTCATAAAGCTCATACCTGCTCGAGACGTCGCGGCATCCGCGATATCCTCGTCATCTCGACCCCGGTCGATGTCCATCGAGGTCGTGGAAGCGGCAGCTCTGGAAAATTCGGTCAAGAAATGAGTCGACCAAAACTGCAGTCGATCCCCAAGAAACAAAGAAAAGCAAGCCCGAGCGACACTTACGTGGAGGCGATGGGTACATCCACCTTGATCCTTGGAAGAGCCTTCCGGGGCTTGCCGGTGGCGACTTTGGGCTGCTTGGGCGTCTTCTCAGTTGGCTCGGGGGTAGTCGTGCGGGTGCGCTTGGGTGTCTGGGACCCCGACGGACCCACATGAGGTCGAGCGGCCCCTGGGTCGTTCTTCTCCTTGGAGAGGCGCTCAGCACGGGGAGGTGACTCGACCTCCTCCCCACTGCTGTACTCCTCGCTCTCCTCGGTCTCCTCCTCCGACTTCCACTCGGCGGCGTCGCCCGTCCCTTCCTCGACTCCCTGGCCCGAGTCTCCGTTGGGCAGTGAGTACATCTCCGTATATATCTGCAAAGAAAGGAAGTTCACCAAATACCAGTCGGAATCATCAATAAAGATCGCGAATCAATCGACGGATACGTCACTCGGAAGCGGAAGGCTAACCTTGTCTGTTAGGTGGTCAGCGTCGAATGGGATGATCCTCCCCGACCCCCTGGGGTTGTCCTTGTTCCCGGTGACGCTCTTCAAGCACTGCACCACGTACTTCGGGTCGGCCGCCTCCGGGTGGACTCGCGACGAGTCGTCAGTGCCGGAGTACAGCCACATCGGGTGGTCCCGGGCTTGGAGCGGTTGGATCCTCCGCGAGATATACACCTCGAGCAAGTCCATCCCCGTGACCCCCTCGCGGATTAGCTGGACAACCCTCTCCATCAGCATGTCTACCTCGGCCCTCTCGGCCTTGCTCACTATCATCGAAGGAGGCGGGCTAGCTCGACCTAGGGTAAATGGAGGAAGGCCAGTCGACTGACCTAGAGTCGGACTGTCCCTGTAATAAAACCAGGTCGACTGCCAGCCCCGGATCGACTCTGGAAGGTTCATGGGGGGAAAGGCGCTCCTATTCCTAAGCTGGATCCCGAGCCCGCCGCACGCCTGAAGGACGTGCGTCTTGCCGTCACTCGGGTTCACTCTCTTAACGGTCTGGGAGCGGCAGGTGAAGATATGCTTGAACAATCCCCAGTGCGGTCGGCAACCGAGGAAGTTCTCACACATGGAGACGAAAGCGGAGATAAAGGCGATAGAGTTGGGCGTGAAATAATGCAGCTGGGCACCGAAGAAGATCAGAAACACACGGAAGAAAGGGTGCGGAGGAGTTGAAAAACCTCGGTCGACGTGGGTGGCGTGGAGTACACACTCACCCTCCCGCGGCTGGGGCTCGAGCTCTCCTCCCGGCGCCCGCCAGGAGCCGCCGGTGATCAGCCCCTCCTCCTCCAGCTCCTCCAGATCCTCCACCACGATGGTGGACCGGATCCAATCCCCCTGGATCCATCCAGCGGGGAGCCCGGACCGCGACGATGATCCGACCCAGCCGGCTCGCCGCCCCTTCCCCGACGCCGCCTTCTTGGAGCGCTCCATGGCCGCAGTCTTGTCCTTAACCATGGCTCGCGGGACGGCGGTTGCGGCGGGGAGAAGTAGTGTGGATTGGGGGCGCGGCAGAGAAGCAAAGACGCTACGGAGAAGACAAGGCAAACGGGGTAAAGCTGGGCGCACAGTACCCCCTGCAGCGGACTCAGCGCGCTTTTATAACGACCCGGTTGAGTGGCTGACCGGTGGCCCCAGGCGATCTTATCCGATCCCGTAACAGGCGTTGGCGTGATACGTGGCGAAAAAGGGGGCGCGGGAATCGAGGCATTCGAACCGCACCCCTCCGATTGATGCGGCACGCCCCGTCCCGCGCGCTTCCCCTAATTTTGAAAGCCCCGCCGAATCCGGCGGACAGAAGGCAACCGATTCCGTCGAAAACGGCACGCACTCATGGCGCCCGACGACTGGCGCAAAACCCAGTCGACGCAAGATATCCAGTCGACGCAAAGACAACTAACTCACCAATGGCTTCTGAATCGATCGAGGCGACCAAAACGCAACTGAGGAGGCCTGCCCGAGCCACAAGCTCCAAAACAACATGCCCCGAGGACGTTGAGTCAGGACCAGAGCTTCCCTCAGCATCCCCTTGCTCAAGCCCCGATCCATTCGGGGGCTACTGACGAGGTTACAGAGCTAGGGTAGGGTCATAGGCCTGACCTAAATGCCCCTCCCAAGGTCACTATCCTAAGAGATCAAAAGACAAGACCTACGACGGTGGAGACAGTCGACTGAGACGGTCCAAGGTGACACTTCACTCGACGGACTCATGTACCAGGGCGACTCAACTCCACTCGACTGGATCAGGCACTCGACCCCCGAAGACTAAACGTTTCTCGGAACAACAACGGTCTTATATTTACTCACTGTAGTAAACCCCTTAACTACCATTTATTGCAGGCGTTACTAGTAACGCCTGCCTTAATGTATCTTTAAGCCCTTGGTAACGTGGAGCATGGCTGGGGTCTTGGCATACTATATAAGCCACCCCCCTCCTCCAGAACAAGGGTTCGCACCTCTGTAACACATACATACACACATCAGTCGACCAAGCCTCCGGGCAACGAGACGTAGGGCTTTTACTTCCTCCGAGAAGGGCCTGAACTCGCAAAACACCCTGTGTACAACTGCGCCATAGCTAGGATCTTTCCTCTCCATTCGTACCCCCTACCCTCACTGTTAGACTTAGAACCACGACATGCCCCCCTGCCCCCGTATATAAAGGAGCAAGGGAGAGGCCGGCCCTAGAGGGGGCGCGCCAAGTGTGGGGAGTCCTACTAGGACTCCCAAGTCCTAGTAGGATTCCCCTTTCCTTTCCGGAGTAGGAGAGAAGGAAAGAGGTGGAGAGGGAGAAGGAAAAGGGGGCTGCACCCCTTGTCCAATTCGGACTAGAGGGCGGGCGCGCGCCTCCTTCCTTTTGGCCTTTCTCCTCTATTCCCGTATGGCCCAATAAGGCCCATATACTCCGAAAAATACCCGAATCACTCGGAACCTTTCCGATGTCCGAATATAGTCGTTCAATATATCGATCTTTACGTCTTGACCATTTCGAGACTCCTCGTCATGTCCACTGTCTCATCCGGGACTTTGAACTCCTTCGATACATCAAAACTCATAAACTCATAATACCGATCGTCATCAAACGTTAAGCGTGCGGACCCTACGGGTTCGAGAACTATGTAGACATGACCGAGACTCATCTCCGGTCAATAACCAATAGCGGAACCTGGATGCTCATATTGGCTCCTACATATTCTACGAAGATCTTTATCGGTCAAACCGCATAACAACATACGTTGTTCCTTTTGTCATTGGTATGTTACTTGCCCGAGATTCGATCGTCGGTATCTCTATACCTAGTTCAATCTCGTTACCGGCAAGTCTCTTTACTCGTTCCGTAATACATCATCTCGTGACTAACTCATTAGTCTTTTGCTTGCAAGGCTTATTATGATGTGCATTACCGAGAGGGCCCAGAGATACCTCTCCGACACTCGGAGTGACAAATCCTAGTCTTGATCTATGCCAACACCACGAACACTTTCGGAGACACCTGTAGAGCATCTTTATGATCACCCAGTTATGTTGTGACGTTTGATAGCACACAAGGTGTTCCTACGGTATTCGGGAGTTGCATAATCTCATAGTCATAGGAACATGTATAAGTCATGAAGAAAGCAATAGCAGTAAAACTAAACGATCTTAGTGCTACGCTAACGGATGGGTCTTGTCCATCACATCATTCTCCTAATGATGTGATCCCGTTGATCAAATGACAACTCATGTCTATGGTTAGGAAACATAACCATCTTTGATCAATGAGCTAGTCTAGTAGAGGCATACTAGGGACACTCTGTTTTGTCTATGTATTCACACATGTACTAAGTTTCCGGTTAATACAATTCTAGCATGAATAATAAACATTTATCATGATATAAGGAAATATAAATAACAACTTTATTATTGCCTCTAGGGCATATTTCCTTCAGATAGAGCATGAGCCTCTTGAGAGGTGCTGTTTGCTACATGACACACATGGAGCAAGGTACGGTGTCATGACAACCAACCTCGCTGAAACATACAACTTTGTCCTCAGAGGAAACCGGGCATTGCCGCTTATAGCCATCGTTGAGGGTATTTTCTATGGCACCGTGAAGTATTTCAGGGATAGACGTCAAAAAGCAGAGCAACATATCTTGAACAACCCAAACACACGTTACTGTGAAAGAGTCACGAAGTACATGGAGAACAAGATGCAAAAAGCAAGGTCACACACTGTAGTCGCCATCGGTAATCAAGAAAGAAGGTTTGAGGTCCGCTTAGCCAACAACAAATTCGGATGTGCAAATGAGATGAGGACACATGAGGTGAAAATTGGAAATGAAGCCTGGCCAACATGTGAGTGCACATGCAACAAACCAAAATTACTTCACCTACCTTGCTCACATGTACTTGTTGCTTGCGGGCCGCTTGGATTGGACGCAATATCGTTTGTGTCTCCATATTTTCTAAAAGAGGCTGTCCTGAATACCTGGACAGGTGAGCTGATGGGTTTTCAATCAATGGGTAACTTCAACACCGTCAACTCCTCTGAAAGGCGTTACATTCCAAACCCAGAGCATAAGCGTACAAGTAGAGACATACGTCAGTGTCGTCGCATCCGGAATGATATGGATGAATCTGAAGCAGGAGGTCCGACAATTCAATGCATTATATGCAATGAATTTGGCCATAGGGACACTAATTGTCCCACTTTTGTCACTGTCAGTGGTACTGGGCATGGACGTGGCAACCGGGGACGAAGAGGAGGTAGAGGAGTAAGAGGTAGAGGAAGAAACTAAACCAACAGTACTATGTTCTGAAATTTGTATTAAGTGTGGCACTATGTTTGAAATTTGTATTAAGTGTGGCACTATGTTTGAAATTTGTATTAAGTGTGGCACTATGTTTGAAAATTTGTATTAAGTGTGGCACTATGTTTGAAATTTGTATTTAGTGTGTCACTATGTTTGAAAATTTGTATTAAGTGTGGCACTATGTTTTTGTATTAAGTGTGGCACTATGTTTGAAATTTGTATTAAGTGTGGCACTATGTTTGAAATTTGTATTAAGTGTGGCACTATGTTTGAAATTTGTATTAAGTGTGGCTTTATGTGCAGGAATGTCGGGAATGGGGTTGCTGCATGGGGACATTGATAGGGGTCATCGTGCTGCGATTTGGTCTGAGCGGAGGCTTCAGCCTCTGGTCACTCGCACTCCTAAGGAGCACTGGAGGATACACCGAGGATGGGAACAAAGGTACATGTTTTTTAATTTGCACACTGACATGCATATTAATTGGAGACACTAACTGTAATGTTCTGTGATGAAGGTTGTAATGGGCCGGACTTTTACCTTTCACGCGTCTGGTTGAGTCTATCTTGGGCTGCAAACGCCTCGCCATCGCCTCCTCCTTGTTGAGCTGCTTAGTGGACCGTTGGAGGCCAGAGACCCACACGTTTCACTTCCGATGGGGAGAGATGGCTCCTACTCTAGAGGATGTGTCACTTTTGCTCGGACTACCGTTGGCAGGTCATGCCATAGGACCGTTGGACGCACCGGCTGATTGGGAGCGAGGTCTTACACATCGTTTTCATGCTCTTTATCCGAATGTTCCGGATCCAGTATGGGAGCATCACGGACCTAAGTATGAGTGGTTGCTCAATTTCCAGGTATATTTCCCTACCTAGTATCTTTAACTTATCGTGCCCATAGTTTTATGGAAAATACATGTGGCTTACTAAAACTTTCTTTATGCTTAATGTAGATACAGAAGTTCCCGGTGCCGATGACTGCGGAATAGATCACACGGAGCCTGGAGGTCTACTTAATGTGGCTTTTCGGCAAGGTGATGTTCACAGAGAACCATGTCACCACTATTAGCGCGCTCTACATCCCTATGGCACTCGAGATAGCGAGCGCTCAGACGGCTGATCAGATCAGACAGAGGAGTTGGGGTTCGGCGGTCCTAGCGGCTACGTACCGAGGTATGTGCAACGGCTGTCAACTTACATCGAAAAAGCCAGCCCTTCTTGGATGCCCTATATTCCTTCAGCTGTGGTCGTGGGAGAGGTTCTCTATAGGGCGACCAGACGTACTTGTGAATCGGCCTATAGACGCCAGGTTCGATGCTGACGGCATCAACATGCCAACTTTCGGTCTGTGTTGGACATGTCGTGAGGTATGTATTGGTGTATAGTTTAATGCAACTTTTTAGCACAAAAGATAGTTCTATGCTAGCGGGTACTAACTTTTGTTTTCTGCAGAGGCGATTTGCTAGTGATCAGACCAGGAAGGCATACACGGCATTGAATGTGACGCCCGAAGACCGACGTCCCAGAAGATTCCAGATGTTCCGGGTTCTCCCGTGTGTTTCAGTTGTGCTTGCTTTATTTATTTTGCATTGCATCATGTCATCATGCCATCATGTCATTAATTGTTGCAACTAAATAAGTCGTGTGGGCCTTCGGTCCATTTAAATCGAGGGAAGGATGGCTTCTCTTTATAACATATAAAAGCCTCCAGATATTATTAGGGAGCTATAATAAATATTCCATTCGTTGGAATTAACCCAACACACTTGCATGTTTTCCCCATGTCTATTTCACTTCGAGTTTCTCCTTCAAAAACCTTGCCAATAATTCTTTTCCGTTGTATCGAGGTTCCTCCAACCTCATCATTTTTCGACACTTCCGAAACCATGTCATAGTTTAATCCATTTCAATTAAATTCAAATGGGTTTGAATTTATATTTTTGATCATGCCACTTATAATTTTCTTGGGTCAAACTCATTTTTATGAGTTCGGGAAAATTATCCCCGTTCAGTATTTTTTCCCTAAGCCTCTCTTTTCTTTTCCCTCCTTCTCCTTTTTTTGTTAAGGCAATTTAATAGAAGAAGAGAGCCCAGCCAGCCTCCCTGTCCCTCTTGGCCCAGCCTCCAGGCCTCCCTCCTACCAGCGGCCCAGCCTCCCTCTCCTCCCAGCCGGCCCATTTCTCCTCCCTGGCCCAACCAACGCGAGCGCAACCCTAGCGGCTCTTCCCTCGAACCCCTCTGCCCGATCGCTCCTCCCTTTCCCTTCGTCCGCCGCCAGGCAACAGCGCCCCGATTCCCCCGAGCCTCTCATCTCCTACGCGCCTCGGTCTTCCCCGTGCGGCCCCCTCTCCAGCCAGCCGCGCCACCAGGGCCGCCGCTCGCCTCGCCCCTCGTCCAGGCCGGCCCGCACCTTTCCTCCGCGCGCCCCGTCGCGCGCCCGCCACCTCGAGCGTCGCAGCGCCTCGCCTCCAGGAAGCCGCCGCCGGCAAGAGGCTGCAGGAGCCTCGAGCACCCCGACGCCCCAGCGCCGTCTCCTCGCCAGTGCCTCGTCCGCCTCCCTCCGTTCTCCAGCAGCGCTGCCCTCCCTCGCAGGACGCAGCCGGCCGCCTCGCCAAGGCCTCCCCTCCGACCTCGCCACTCTCCCACACCAGGGCCGGCCAGGAGCGCCTCCTCTCCTGCAAGGCAGCCAGCGTGCCGGCCCCGTCACCAAGAGTCGCCCGAGCATCCTCCGTGCCGTGGTTGTTTTGCTGCTGCTGCTGTCCAAGTACCGAGACCGCCAAGTTTGTTGCTACCTATGTTTTTTTTTGCCAGGTGTTCCTTCCGGTGTGTCCAAGTTCGGCTACTCGGCGACCCGTCAAGTTCGACTACTTCATGGACCGACAAGTACCACGACGACACCGAAGGGTTCAGATCGGTCAAGTTCCTCTACGGATCGAGTACAACTACCGTCGCAAGTACGAGGACCCCGACAAGTACCACGACACCGACCCGAACATCTACGGGAAAAACGAGCTCCAAGTTCGACTACCGTCGCCCCGAAGACGTCCGGTGCCGCGACAAGTTCCCCTACCGATGACGTGAACAACTACTTCCTCTACGGCCGTGTACCACTACTTCCGCCTACTTCCTCTCCGATCGCGAGAACGACTTCTTCCTCTACGATCTCGAGCCCCTCCGAAACGATGTTTCGAAGGTATAACCCCGAGCCGATGACCCATGACATGCATGTGTTGTATGAGATGTTTCCCTTGTTTGCCCGTGCCCATTTCATCTTTTGTCACGCTCCTCGGTTGCCTCATCGCCGACCCGTGGGAACCCGGTGACGGGATCACCCCACCTTTCATCTTGTTCCGCTCGTTCACTTCACCTTTGCTTTTGCACGGGACTCTCAACAAGTTACCGGAACCGAGATGTTGCGTTGCATCACTTTCGAATCGTTGCCGTGGCACCCGTTCTTTCCACCACGGTGACAAGTGCTTCATATCTCTCTTGTCAACCTTGTAATAAAAATTGCATAAACTTGATCATGTCATCCGCATCATGTTAACAACATTAAAATGTGTGAATTGTTGTTTGCTTATAATTGCTAAACATGCTCATGGGGATTTTCCGGATATGTTGTTGTTATTTTCCGGCCTCATTTAAAATGTCTAAATAGTTAGTTTACTTATGCTTCACCTCTTGCCATGTTAGCAAACATTTAATCTTGTCTTGTAATTAATGAGAGTCAATTAAATAATTAAAATGTGGTGTTTCGTCAATATGCAACTCGTTGCATATTGAGCTCCACTTAACTTCTAGTATTTGTTTGTGCACTTTGCCATGCCATGCATATTTAAACCGGACATGCATCATACTTGGATGTGCATCGTATGCCATGTTTATGCTTCTGTGTTTACCGTGTTGTTTGCTTCTTTCCGGTTGCTTCTCTTGTTAGCTTCGGTTTCGTTCCGGAGTTGTGAGGCTTCTTCTTCGTCTACTTCTTGGATCCGTTCTTCTCCCTTGCGGAATCCCAGGCAAGATGATCATACCCTTGGATACCTTTACTACCATTGCCATGCTTAGTTGTCTCGATGCTATCGTTACATGTCGCGCTACCCATTTTTATGTCAGCCCTCTCCTTGTTGCCATGAAACCTCTAACCTTGACACCTTCCTAGGAAAACCACTGTTTGGCTATGTTACCCGCTTGCTCAGCCCCTCTTATAGCGTTGTTAGTTGCAGGTGAAGATGAAGTTCGTTCCAGGAGGGAACTTGTTGTGGGAATATCACAATATCTATAATTATTATTAACACACCTATATACTGGGCATGGGTGGAAGGCTTGGCCTTTTGCTCGGTGTTTTGTTCCACTCATGCCACCTTAGGCGCCGATAAACCAGCATTATGTTCCTTGATTTTGCGTTCCTTACACGATGGGTGGATGGGGACCCGTTGACAGTTCGACTTTGAATAAAACTCCTCCAGCAAGGCCCAACATTGGTTTTAATTTGCTCATAATAACAACTTAATTAATTAATTAAATTGCATAGGGAGTTAGCGCTACCCGAGGTTTCTTAATTCTACATAGCAGGGGGGCCAGTGCTGATGGTGTTGGTCCCAAACGGGGGTTATGCGGGGCCACCACGGGGAAACTCGAGGTTTGGTTTTACCTGTAGGATCACCCATCCGGTCGTGGCCTGAGACGAGATACGCGCGGTGTGACGCCCGAGACCGACGTCCCAGAAGATTCCAGAAGTTTCCCGAAGTTCCAGATGTTCCGGGGTTGCCCGTGTGTTTCTTTTGCTTATGTAATGTATTGTGTGAAGTGGCGAGTGTAAGCCAACTATCTCCTTTTGCATTTAATCCCTCTTTTACATGAGTTGTGCAAAGATACCAAACTTGAGATCATTCTAGGATGGGCTTATATCTTTAAGTCGTGCCTCGACACGTAGGAGATATAGTCCCATCCTGGGCATTACAAGTTGGTATTCAGAGCCTTCTCCGACCTAGAAGCCCCCACTGATTGATCGAATCGTTGACGGTTGAGTCTAGGCACACACTGAAAAACTTTTTGAGTCCTATATTATATCGGAGAGTAGGATTTCTTTTGCTTCTCATCCACTTTCTCTCTGGTGAGGACTCCTGACGATTACTCTTTTCTCTTCTACTTTCAAAAATTTGCACCAAATTTTTTTTAGGATCCCGCGAGTATTCTGGGATTGTTTCGATGTTCTTGTGACAAGGATATTGTTCTCGATGCCTCCTGTTACCGAGGAGTTGAGCTTCGGGGTATCATTGACACAAGCATATCGCGACAGTACTAAATACTTAAGACGGCCGACATCGAAAATCTCTCCTATACGGCCAGTGGCAAGATAACCCCGACATCACCCAGTACTGGGGAGGTAGTTCGAGAGTATTGCCATAGCTTGTTATAGTGGATGCTTTTCGAAGGTCCGAGGTAAACAGTTTCCGAGAAAGACTGGTTATGTGTTGAAGGATGGATACACCTGGATGTAGGTTTAGAGTTGATTGCGCGGTGCTTCCCGTGTATCCCCAACACCTGATTGCATAACTGGAAACTTTCGGAAATCTATAGGTGGGTTCATCCAGTAGTTCTAGGCATTCTTCCAACGGATGCACGATATGAAGTTTGGGGTTCTACATTGAGTGAAGTGGTTTTATGGACTTGTTCTGATCGGGAGTTGCATCTTAAAGGGTCCTTGGCTATGCTGATCCGGGGATTGCAAAACCCTTTTGTAACACGTTCCATGAGCTTTCAGCACGAAGATGTCGAACGAAGCTTCTATCTTGTATTTGTTCTATCTGTTCCTTGTTCCTTTTTATTTACCTTTTGTTTTCCAAGTGGCTTCAAGTCAAGTTGATGTACCTGCAGAATTCATTCGTTCAATCCTCTGTTCGAATGATATTGTGAAGATCATGCTGCATATCGATCCTTTGTTCTTGTTTTGATTCTGGTATTCGAGTTGCTTCGATGTCAAATGTTGATTCCATACCTTCCTAATCGGTGTTCTCATATTTCTATGGGAGTGCTAGTCCTCCTTAACCATGTTAAATTCTTTTCAACCGGTGCCCTTTTTGTTCATCCCAAGTTGTCTTTGTTTTCCCCACCCTCCCACCCTTTTTCTTTATGGAGCCAGCAATTCTCTAATGAAGTATCCATTTTATTCATGTCATATTCCTTCATTCTTTTCCTTCAATGTTCTTATCCGGTGTTTTCTCAAGAAGATGCTCAAGAGCTTCAAGTTCATCATTCTTAATTCTAATATTCTGCTGGTGGATGTAATTCAAGTTTCGGTGTTGATCTTATCCTTTTCCTCTTTTCACAATGCTTTCTTATTCCGGTGCACCAATTAATCATTCTCCTCTTGTTATTCATATCCGGAGTGCTGAAGATTCATAATTCCATTCTTAATCCGTTCAAGCTATTTTGAGGATTGTTATCTTATTCAAGACATTTAATTCAACCGGTGCAATATCTCTTAAGCAATCCTTTTCCAACGGTGATTTCTTTGAGTGGGCCCTAACCCACAGGTCTTTTCCCAGGATCTTACCTGACTCTTCTTTTTCCGGAGTTGTACTCAAATTCTTGTCAAAGTGTGACGTAAGAATGATTTCCAGCAGTCACATGCCTTCTCCAAGCCTGTTTTCAATTATTTCCATCTTTAGCTCCACCTTCCATCTTTTTATTCTTCCGGAGTGCTCAACAATTCTTATAGCTTTTCTCGTCTTCATTCTCAACATTTGGAGATCGGAGAAGAGTTTTTCTCTTAATCTTGACCCGTCTTCTTAAAGATTCGTGGTTCTAGCTTCATGCCATCCTCATTATCGTTTTGATTGTGAGGAATTCTTTTCTTACCGTCCGAAGCATTTCATGAATTCTTTCTTTGTGATCCTCCGAAGGCCATCATTTCAGAATATTTCTTCGTTCTCAGTTTTCAACTTCGTCCTCCAAATATTCTTCATTGATGTCTCTTCGTTCGTCTCCATTTTCTTACGGTGGTCCTTTCAAGTTACTCTTCCGTTGTTATCGTTTTAATTCATTTGTTCTTTTCACAATCCTACCGGTGGTTCGTTGAAGATTTACCCAAGCTTGTGCTAGATCTCTCTTTAATTCTTGCAACGAGAATAAGTAGTATGCCAAATCCTTTGGTTGTCATCAATTTAATTGGTGAAGGAGATGCATGACATAATTCTTATTCTTATTCCTTCAAGGTGATTTAATTCTTTTATCTAGAGCTTGTTCATCATATCATATTCTCGGTTCTAAGTTCTTCATCTTGTTTTCCGGAGCTTCAAGTTATTTCAATTATATCATTTCAACTTCATCTAATTCATCGCAAACCTTTCAATCTTATTCTTTTCATCTTTCACTTCTCTTGCTTTCCTTACCGGAGTTCTCATGGTGGTTCATCATCATTTAATTCATCCTCGAAGTCTTCATCAGGATTCTTGTTGGAGTTCAAGCTTTCTTCATCATACTTTCTAATTGCAATTCTTTCTACCTTATCTTTCAGATGGTGTTATGTCATTTTGACAATTCCTTCATGTTTCATGATTCACGAGTTTTTCAAGAATGAGATATTTAAAACCCATCATTTTCCTTGTTCAGGAGATCTTTTCAACCCTTCAATTTATTCATTGGAGTTATCTTGGGTTGTATTTCACCTAAAGCTTTCCCTAAGGATTCTTGCTATTATGGTGCTTATAAATGACCCAAGTTCTTCATTTATCATTCCGGTGAAACAAGTTTTTCATCTCCTTGTTGATCTCAATCCAATCAATTTGTTTTCCATTAGTGGCTGGTTGTCACCTCTTAATTTTGAGATGTTTTCCATAAGCCCACAACGAGCTTATTCTTTTCGTTGCTGATTTTCCAACAACTCTATTCAACCCTTCTTCGTAAGGATGCTCTTTCAAATTTCATTTCGAGAGAAGTTGTCTTTTTCTTCTCCGTTCTTTTCTTTCCAACGACCTATGCTATTCTTTCATTCCGGAGGCATTCTGATATTACTCTCTTTAGCCGTCATCTCGTTCTTATCAACATCATATTTTTCCCTTGCTTATCTTTTAACCGGAGTGTTGTATTCTTCTTTTCAGTTCCGTCATCTTATCTAGTTTTGCATATCTTTTAACCGGAGTGCTGTCTGAATCCTTTCTTACCTCTTGTGCCATTCTTTTAATTGTTCCGGAGGCAGTGTTTGGTTGATTTCATCAGGTATCATTCCATCTTCTCTAGTTTTTGTTCTTTTCCTTCCATTTACAGACGGAGTGCTGTCCGAATTCTGTCATTCTTATTCATTGGCTATACCATTGCGGTTTCATATTCTTTGGTCCGTAAGCTCTTGCTTCATGTCTTTCAACCTTCAAGGTTCTCGTAATGCTCCTTGTTCCTCCTTTTCCAACGGAGTGTTTCATCTTCGTTCATCTCCGTTATATTCTTCTTTTCAGCTTGTTCAACCTCTCAAGGTTCTTTGGTTTCACTCGTCTGTCGAAGAAGCAACTTTGTTTTACCTCTTCTTTTTCGTTTTTACCCGGTGATATCTCTAGGATCTCGGGTCGAGATCCTCTGTTAGTGTGGGAGAGTTGTGACGCCCGAGACCGACGTCCCAGAAGATTCCAGAAGTTTCCCGAAGTTCCAGATGTTCCGGGGTTGCCCGTGTGTTTCTTTTGCTTATGTAATGTATTGTGTGAAGTGGCGAGTGTAAGCCAACTATCTCCTTTTGCATTTAATCCCTCTTTTACATGAGTTGTGCAAAGATACCAAACTTGAGATCATTCTAGGATGGGCTTATATCTTTAAGTCGTGCCTCGACACGTAGGAGATATAGTCCCATCCTGGGCATTACACGCGGCTACTATCAGGGTGTCGACACACCGGGAGGTCTTGCTGGACTTGTTTTACCATTGTCGAAATGTCTTGTGCTACCGAGATGCCGAGCCTGATCGGATTTTCCCTAAGATAAGGGGTGATGATATTATATTTATCACTTCAGCTAATCGTGAGAGCTTGTGATGGGCTAAGTTGGGACACCCCTGCAGGGTTATGATCTTTCAAAAGCCGTGCCCGCGGTTATGTGGCAGATTGGAATTTTTTAATGTCCGGTTGTAGAAAACTTGACAGAGGATCCGAAGTAAAACACACAACTGTGTGAGTAACCGTGACTGTCTCTTTTCACTTTGAGAAGAGAACACGGTGGGGTTATGTTTGACCGTATGTAGTTCAGGATCTTTAGCGACCACCTTTTGCGACCGTTTGCATAGATGCTCATCTTATTCTGGTACTCGTAAGCTAGCCACCATATTATGCTTAGCCGCTGCTGCAACCTCACCACTTTACCTCTTCCTACCCTCAAAGCTTTGCTAGTCTTGATACCCATGGTTATGGGATTGCTGATTCCTCGTGGCTCACAGATACTACAACACCAGATGCAGGTTCAGCCGAGTTTGATGCAGAAGCTGGTTCAAGTTCTTCACCAGGAGCTCGATGAAGAGAGTGGCCGTATGCTTGTGACGTTTTCGACGATCAGTAGAGCTTCTACTAGGATTCGATCTGGACCTGTGGCTTTATGTTGTTTGGTATCTTGTCTTTTGGATCTTACCCTTAGATGGGCTGTGATGTTTTGAATGATGTCTTGCTTATGTAATGTATTGTGTGAAGTGGCGAGTGTAAGCCAACTATCTTCTTTTGCAATTTAATCCCTCTTTTACATGAGTCGTGCAAAGATACCAAACTTGAGATCATTCTAGGATGGGCTTATACCTTTTAGTCATGCCTCGACACGTAGGAGGTATAGTCCCATCCTGGGCATTACAAGTTGGTATTCAGAGCCTTCTCCGACCTAGAAGCCCCCACTGATTGATCGAATCGTTGACGGTTGAGTCTAGGCACACACATGAAATTGTTTTGAGTCCTATATTTATATCGGAGAGTAGGATTTCTTTTGCTCCTCATCTCTTTTCATTCTGGTGAGGACTCCTGACGATTACTCTTGCCTCTTCTACTTTCAAAAATTGCACCAAATTTTTTTTAGGATCTCGCGAGTATTGTTTGGATTGTTTCGATGTCTTTGTGATGAGAACATTGTTCTCGATGCCTCCTGTCATTTAGGGGTTGTGGCAGTGTCCCGGGGAGTTGAGCTCCGAGATGTTGTCGTCACAAATCCATCGCATCAGTTCTAGAATACTTAAGACGGCCGACATCGAAAACTCTCCTATGCGGTTAGTGGCAAGATAACCCCGACATCACCTAGTACTGGGGAGGTAGTTCGGGAGTATTGCCATAGCTTGTATAGTGGATGCGTTTCGAACGTCTGAGGCAAACGGTTTCCGAGAACAACTGGTAATGTGTTGAAGGATGGATACAGCTGGATGTAGGATTAGAGTTGAGTGCGCGGTGCTTCCCCTGTATCCCCAACACCTGATTGCATAACTGGAAACTTTCGGAAATTACCTATGTGGGTTCATCTAGTAGTTCTAGGCATTCTTCCAACGAATGCATGATATGAAGTTCGGGGTTCTACATTGAGTGAAGTGGTTTTATGGGCTTGTTCCGATCGGGAGTTGCATCTTAAAGGGTCCTTGGCTATGCTGATCTGGGGATTGCAAAACCCTTTCGTAACGCGTTCATAAGCTTTCAGCACAAAGATGTCGAACGAAACTTCTATCTTGTATTTGTTCTATCTGTTCCTTGTTCCTTTTTTTATTTATCTTTTGTCCTCCAAGTGGCTTCTCGACAAGCTGATGTACCTGCGGAATTCATTTGTTCAATTCTCTGTTCGGATAGATATGTTGCAACATAATCTTCTTCATAATCATATCTATCCTTTGTTCTTGTTTTGATTCTGGTATTGGAGTTGCTTCGATGTCAAATGTTGATTCCATACCTTTCCTAATCGGTGTTCTCATATTTATATGGGAGTGCTAATTCTTCTTAATCATCAAGATGGTCATGTTAAATTCTTTTTCAACCGGTGTCCATTTTGTTCGTCTCAAATTGTCTTTGTTTTCCCCACCCTCCCTCCCTTCTTCTTCTTGGAGCCAGAATTCTCAAATGAAGTATCCATTTTATTCATGTGATATTTCTTCATTCTTTTCCTTCAATGTTCTTATCCGGTGATTTATCGTGAAGATGCTCAAGAGCTTCAAGTTCATCATTCTTTTGTTCTCAATTCTGCCGGTGGATGTAATTCAAGATTTCGGTGTTGATCTTATCCTTTTTCCTCATTTCACAATGCTTTCTTATACCGGTGCTCCAATTAATCATTCTCCTCTTGCTATTCATATTCGGAGTGCTGAAGATTCATAATTCCATTCTTAATCATGTCAAGCTATTTTGAGGATTATCATCTTATTCAAGCCATTTAATTCAACCGGTGCAATATCTCTTAAGCAATCTTTTCCAACGGTGACTTCTTTCAGTGGGCCCTAACCCACAGGTCTTTTCCCAGGATCTTACCTGACTCTTCTTTTTCCGGAGAATTCTTTTCAAAGTGTGACGTAAGAAGGATTTCCATCAGTCACAGTCCTTCTCCAAGATCGCATTCAATTCTTTTCACCATTGTTTCAACCTTTTTAATTCTTCATTCCGGAGTGCTCAACAATTCTTCATGGCATATCTCGTCTTCATTTTCAATATTTGGAGACCGGAGAAGTGTTTCTCTTAAATCTTGGCCCGTTCTCTTGAAGATTCGTGGTTCTAGCTTCATGCCATCCTCATTATCATTTTGATTGTGAGGAATTATTTTTATACCCGTCCGAAGCATTTCATGAATTCTTTCCATTGTGATCCTCCGAAGGCCATCATTTCAGAAGATTTCTTCGTTCTCAGTTTTCAACCTCGTCCTCCAAATATTCTTCATTGATGTCTCTTCGTTCGTCTCTATGTTCTTACGGTGGTTCTTTCAAGATTACTCTTCCTTGTTATCGTATCAATTCATTTGTTCTTTTCATAATCCTACCGGTGGTTCGTTAAATAATTATCCGAGGTTGTGCTAGATCTCTCTTTAATTCTTTCCAACGAGAATAAGTAGTATGCCAAATCCTTTGGTTGTCATCAATTTAAATTGGTGAAGGAGATGCATGACATAATTCTTATTCTTATTCCTTCAAGGTGATTTAATTCTTTTGTCTGGAGCTTGTTCATCATATCATATTCTCGATCATAAGTTCTTCATCTTGTTTTCCGGAGCTCCAAGTTATTTCAATTATCATTTCAAAGCTCCATCTAATTCATCGGAGGCCTTGAATCTTATTCTTTTCATCTTTCACTTCTCATGCTTTCATTACCGGAGTTCTCATGGTGGTTCATGATGATTTAATTCATCCTCGAAGTCTTCATCAAGATTCTTGTTGGAGCTCAAGCATTCTTCATCATGCTTTCCAATTGCAATCCTTTCTACCTTATCTTTTCAGATGATGTTATGTCATTCTTGACAATTCCTTCACGTTTCATGAATCACGAGTATCAAGAATGGGATATTTAAACCCATCATTTTTCTTGGTTCAGGAGATCCTTTTCAACCCCTCATTTTTATCTCTTGGAGTCATCTTGGGTTGTATTTCACCTAAAGCTTTTCCCTAAGGATTTTGCTATTGTGGTGCTTATAAATGACCCAAGTTCTTCATTTATCATTCCGGTGAAATAAGTTTTTCATCTCCTTGTTGATCTCAATCCAATCAAACATTTCCGTTAGTGGCCGGTTGTCACCTCTTAATTTTGAGATGTTTTCCATAAGCCCACATCAAGCTTATTCTTTTGTAGTTGAATATTCGCAACAACTCCGTTCAACCCTTCTTCGTAAGGATGTGTTTCATATTCATTTGTCGGAGAAGTTGTCTTTTTCTATCCGTTCAATTCTTTCATGGATCTATATTCTATTCTTTCATTCCGGAGGCATTGTGATGTTGCTCTCTCCAAACCATCATCTCGTTTTATCGAGATCATGTTCTTTCCCTTGCTTATCATTTAACCGGAGTGTTGTGTCCTCCATTCAAGTTTCGTCATCTTATCTAGTTTTGCCTATCTGTTTAACCGGAGTGCTGTCTGAATCTTTCTTACCTTGTGCCATTCTTTTAATTGTTTTAGAGGCTGTGTGTTGTTGTTTTCATCAAGTATCATCCATCTTCTCAAGCTCATGTTAATTCCTTCCATTTTCAGACAGAGTGCTGTCCAAATTCTGTCATTCTTATTCCTTGGCTATACCCTAGCAGTTTCATATTCTTTTGGTCCGTGAGCTCTTGTTTCATGTTTTTCAACCTACAAGGTTCTCTTAATGTTCCTTGTTCCTCTTTTTCTAACGGAGTTTTCATATTCGCTCATCTCCGTTGTATTCTTCTTTCAGATTGTTCAACCTCTCAAGATTCTTTGGTTTCACTCGTCTGTCAAAGAAGCAACTTTGTTTTACCTCTTCTTTTCCGTTTTTACCCAGTGCCATCTCTAGGATCTCGGGTCGAGATCCTCTGTTAGTGTGGGAGAGTTGTGACGCCCGAAGACCGACGTCCCAGAAGATTCCAGAAGATTCCAGATGTTTTGGGTTCTCCCGTGTGTTTCAGTTGTGCTTGCTTTATTTATTTTGCATTGCATCATGTCATCATGCCATCATGTCATTAATTGTTGCAACTAAATAAGTCGTGTGGGCCTTCGGTCCATTTAAATCAAGGGAAGGATGGCTTCTCTTTATAACATATAAAAGCCTCCCAATATTATTAGGGAGCTATAATAAATATTCCATTCGTTGGAATTAACCCAACACACTTGCATGTTTTCCCCATGTCTATTTCACTTCGAGTTTCTCCTTCAAAAACCTTGCCAATAATTCTTTTTCGTTGTATCGAGGTTCCTCCAAAAACCTCATCATTTTTGGACACTTCCGAAACCATGTCATAGTTCAATCCATTTGAATTAAATTCAAATGGGTTTGAATTTATATTCTTTTGATCATGCCACTTATAATTTTCTTGGGTCAAACTCATTTTTATGAGTTCGGGAAAATTATCCCCGTTCAGTATTTTTTCCCTAAGCCTCTCTTTTCGTTTCCCTCCTTCTCCTTTATCTGTTAAAGCAATTTAATAGAAGAAGAGAGCCCAGCCGGCCTCCCTGTCCCTCTTGGCCCAGCCTCCAGGCCTCCCTCCCACCAGCGGCCCAGCCTCCCTCTCCTCCCAGCCGGCCCATTTCTCCTCCCTGGCCCAACCAACGCGAGCGCAACCCTAGCGGCTCTTCCCTCGAACCCATCTGCCCGATCGCTCCTCCCTTTCCATTCGTCCGCCGCCAGGCAACAACGCCCCGATTCCCCCGAGCCTCTCATCTCCTGCGCGCCTCGGTCTTCCCCGTGCGGCCCCCTCTCCAGCCAGCCGCGCCACCAGGGCCGCCGCTCACCTCGCCCCTCGTCCAGGCCGGCCCGCACCTTTCCTCCGCGCGCCCCGTCGCGCGCCCGCCACCTCGAGCGTCGCAGCGCCTCGCCTCCAGGAAGCCGCCACCGGCAAGAGGCTGTAGGAGCCTCGAGCACCCCGACGCCCCAGCGCCGTCTCCTCGCCAGTGCCTCGTCCGCCTCCCTCCGTTCTCCAGCAGCGCCGCCCTCCCTCGCAGGACGCAGTCGGCCGCCTCGCCAAGGCCTCCCCTCCGACCTCGCCGCTCTCCCTCGCCAGGGCCGGCCAGGAGCGCCTCCTCTCCAGCAAGGCAGCCAGCGTGTCGGCCCCGTCGCCAAGAGTCGCCCGAGCATCCTCCGTGCCGTGGTTGTTTTGCTGCTGCTCCTGTCCAAGTACCGAGACCGCCAAGTTTGTTGTTGCGTATGTTTTTTTGCCAAGTGTTCCTTCCGGTGTGTCCAAGTTCGGCTACTCGGCGACCCGTCAAGTTCGACTACTTCATGGACCGACAAGTACCACGATGACACCGAAGGGTTCAGATCGGTCAAGTTCCTCTACGGATCGAGTACAACTACCGTCGCAAGTACGAGGACCCCGACAAGTACCACGACACCGACCCGAACATCTACGGGAAAAACGAGCTCCAAGTTCGACTACCGTCGCCCCAAAGACGTCTGGTGCCGCGACAAGTTCCCCTACCGATGACGTGAACAACTACTTCCTCTACGGCCGTGTACCACTACTTCCGCCTACTTCCTCTCCGATCGCGAGAACGACTTCTTCCTCTACGATCTCGAGCCCCTCCGAAATGATGTTTCGAAGTTATAACCCCGAGCCGATGACCCGTGACATGCATGTGTTGTATGAGATGTTTCCCTTGTTTGCCCGTGCCCGTTTCATCTTTTGTCACGCTCCTCGGTTGCCTCATCGCCGACCCGTGGTAACCCGGTGACGGGATCACCCCACCTTTCATCTTGTTCCGCTCGTTCACTTCACCTTTGCTTTTGCACGGGACTCTCAACGAGTTACCGGAACCGAGATGTTGCGTTGCATCACTTTCGGATCGTTGCCGTGGCACCCGTTCTTTCCACCACGGTGACAAGTGCTTCATATCTCTCTTGTCAACCTTGTAATAAAAATTGCATAAACTTGATCATGTCATCCGCATCATGTTAACAACATTAAAATGTGTGAATTGTTGTTTGCTTATAATTGCTAAACATGCTCATGGGGATTTTCCGGATATGTTGTTGTTATTTTCCGGCCTCATTTAAAATGTCTAAATAGTTAGTTTACTTATGCTTCACCTCTTGCCATGTTAACAAACATTTAATCTTGTCTTGTAATTAACGAGAGTCAATTAAATAATTAAAATGTGGTGTTTCGTCAATATGCAACTCGTTGCATATTGAGCTCCACTTAACTTGTAGTATTTGTTTGTGCACTTTGCCATGCCATGCATATTTAAACCGGACATGCATCATACTTGGATGTGCATCGTATGCCATGTTTATGCTTGTGTGTTTACCGTGTTGTTTTCTTCTTTCCGGTTGCTTCTCTTGTTAGCTTCGGTTTCGTTCCGGAGTTGTGAGGCTTCTTCTTCGTCTACCTCTTGGATCCGTTCTTCTCCCTTGCGGAATCCCAGGCAAGATGATCATACCCTTGGATACCTTTACTACCATTGCCATACTTAGTTGTCTCGATGCTATCGTTACATGTCGCGCTACCCATTTTTATGTCAGCCCTCTCCTTGTTGCCATGAAACCTCTAACCTTGACACCTTCCTAGGAAAACCACTGTTTGGCTATGTTACCCGCTTGCTCAGCCCCTCTTATAGCGTTGTTAGTTGCAGGTGAAGATGAAGTTCGTTCCAGGAGGGAACTTGTTGTTGGAATATCACAATATCTATAATTATTATTAACACACCTATATACTGGGCATGGGTGGAAGGCTTGGCCTTTTGCTCGGTGTTTTGTTCCACTCATGCCACCTTAGGCGCCGATAAACTGGCATTATGCTCCTTGATTTTGCGTTCCTTACACGATGGGTGGATGGGGACCCCTTGACAGTTCGACTTTGAATAAAACTCCTCCAGCAAGGCCCAACATTGGTTTTAATTTGCTCATAATAACAACTTAACTAATTAATTAAATTGCATAGGGAGTTAGCGCTACCCGAGGTTTCTTAATTCTACATAGCAAGGGGGGCCAGTGCTGATGGTGTTGGTCCCAAACGGGGGTTATGCGGGGCCACCACGGGGAAACTCGAGGCTTGGTTTTACCTGTAGGATCACCCATCCGGTCGTGGCCTGAGACGAGATACGCGCGGCTACTATCAGGGTGTCGACACACCGGGAGGTCTTGCTGGACTTGTTTTACCATTGTCGAAATGTCTTGTGCTACCGGGATGCCGAGCCTGATCGGATTTTCCCTAAGATAAGGAGTGATGATATTATATTTATCACTTCAGCTAATCGTGAGAGCTTGTGATGGGCTAAGTTGGGACACCCCTGCAGGGTTATGATCTTTTGAAAGCCGTGCCCGCGGTTATGTGGCAGATTGGAATTTGTTAATGTCCGGTTGTAGAAAACTTGACAGAGCATCCGAAGTAAAACACACAACTGTGTGAGTAACCGTGACTGTCTCTTTTCACTTTGAGAAGAGAACACGGTGGGGTTATGTTTGACCGTATGTAGTTCAGGATCTTTAGCGATCACCTTTTGCGACCGTTTGCGTAGATGCTCATCTTATTCTGGTACTCGTAAGCTAGCCACCATATTATGCTTAGCCGCTGCTGCAACCTCACCACTTTACCTCTTCCTACCCTCAAAGCTTTGCTAGTCTTGATACCCATGGTTATGGGATTGCTGAGTCCTCGTGGCTCACAGATACTACAACACCAGATGCAGGTTCAGCCGAGTTTGATGCAGAAGCTGGTTCAAGTTCTTCACCAGGAGCTCGATGAAGAGAGTGGCCATATGCTTGTGACGTTTTCGACGATCAGTAGAGCTTCTACTAGGATTCGATCTGGACCTGTGTCTTTATGTTGTTTGGTATCTTGTCTTTTGGATCTTACCCTTAGATGGGCTGTGATTTTTTGAATGATGTCTTGCTTATGTAATGTATTGTGTGAAGTGGCGACTGTAAGCCAACTATCTTCTTTTGCAATTTAATCCCTCTTTTACATGAGTCGTGCAAAGATACCAAACTTGAGATCATTCTAGGATGGGCTTATACCTTTAAGTCGTGCCTCGACACGTAGGAGGTATAGTCCCATCCTGGGCATTACATTGAACGAGCAGTTCGATACGTACACTGGGTCATCTGGCAGCCCTACACGGAAGCTACCATACAAGCGAGATACCCCGATGGTTTGTCTGTGCTATGCATAAGGGACCGAGATTACTGGATGACAAAATCGAAGATCATCTTCGATGTCTTTGTCGAGGAGATGGCACAACAAAGGGTTATGAGGCAATTTAGTCTTCTGCAGTCACAGCTGCCGCCCCCTACAGAGAACCCGGTGCCAGCACACATCCACAGGTATTTACCAGTTTTTCAATGTTGCATTATCTTTCATAGTACTCTTTTCAAGCACATAATAAATGTTGAAAATACACCGCTATTTTAGGACGACAAGGAAGGGCACGAATAGGACAACTGCCGAGTGGCTAGTTAGACTAGAGCCGTATGTTATAGGATGGGAGACATCAAACACACATCTATGGCACCAGAATCATGATTTTGATCTTAATGAATTCAAACTCTATTTGTGGCGCTACATGAACGGAACACGGTTGCGCATCGTTGAGCACTCTCACCCAAAGGAGATACCTGACCCTACTCCATCGGATATGTACCCGAACTATGATACTTCAGGCTCTAGACAGTACGCGGTAAGACATATTGTTCTTAAATATAGGTGTCACATATTTTTGACGTGCATACTTAATAACCAAGGCGAGAATTTGCAGGCTAGCTTGACACACGAACTCTACAACGACGTGACCACCTTTGGACGATCAATGTCGTCTGGACCTCTTCTTCAGCACCGTCCTGTGCTACAGCCCTTCTTGGAACGTATGCAGAACAAGATTCCGGTTGTCTACGAGGCTATCACGTGCACCCGGAGGAGCGACGTTGTTCAGCACCAGCAACAGCAGCCGCGTCACTCCACACACCGACATCAGCCACGTCCGCGTCTTGCACATCAGCCGACTGTGAGGGCACCCCCTCCTGACCAACCTGCCAGTTCGACGTGGCAGCACCCAGACCACTTTGGTCCCACGTCGAGCTTCGTGTTTTCTCCACAGCCACGACACCAGGGTCCCTCGTCGAGCTTTGTGTTTCAGCCAGAGCAGCCTTCACAGCCAACAGGTATGTGTATTGTTTTCAATATTAATTTAGGCGACCTTATTCTGCATGACTTAATGTTCCATCGTTCAGGAGCCTACGGATATCATGCGTCTATGTCTGCATCACATGATATATGGGGGAGTGATCAACGTCTTGAGGACAACATACAGGGTCAGCTGTCGCAGCACATCCAGTGGCCGGACATGTTTTCGACTCCTCCACCTGGCCCGACACAGGATACACAGTATCACCAGGGTGAGTCTGAGATTCCGCCTCGTATCATCAGGCCAATACATAGGTACGGATGGACGACGCCGCAAGATCCGCCTCCGCGCCAGGGCAGACATCGTCAGTGACGCTTCTATCTATCAGTAGAGACATGACCATTTAATTCTGTATGAGACTTATGTCTATTTTATGTATGAGACAAATGACTATGTATTTATGTATGAGATATATGACTACTCTATTTTAGTCTCTGTTATTTAGATAGAATATAATGCTCATACAACAGGAAAGTACAAACAACTAGATAGAACTACATCTAAATAAAACGGCACATAGAACTTAACTGACAACATAAAGGATAAAAACTACATAAAGTCATCATCGTCATCCTCCATCGATGCAGAACTCTTGCCCTTCGACGATGCAGAACTCTTGCCCTTCGACGATGAAAAACTCTTGCCCTTTGATGATGAAGAACTCTTGCTCTTCGACGATGCAGAACTCTTGCTCTTCGACGATGGAGAACTTTTGCCCTTTGACGATGCTGAACTCTTACCCTTCGAATATGTAGAACCCGGAAGCGGCGCCATGAAGATATCCTCATCATCCTCACTGTCCTCAGTCCATAGAAAAGTATGTTCGGCTGCACACTTTAGGTATGATTCACCCTTCGATTGTTGCTTCTTCCATCTCCCCTGCAACCTCAGAAGTTCTTCACGTATCTCCTCAAAGGTCCTGGAAGGCCACCTGCACCTACTTAGTGCGTGAGCCAGCTCATTCAGTAGGGTGTCGGTACTGATGAGCTTCTCCCATTGAACTATCTTGTTGTCTACCCTGAAATCGGCGGCTAAATCCAGAAGACATCTGGACATACTAGGGTGAAAACTACGATCGAAAGGATATCCGGACATCTTGGCGAGACTACGAGACTACAACTGAATGCTTACCAATGTTACTGCCGAGGGTGTTTTATAGACTCACAACACAAAGAAAGGCGGGAACTCGGTAGCGGGAGATACTGGCGGGAACTAGAGAGCGGGAAAAAATGGCGGGAACGAGCAAAGCGGGAAAATTTGGCGGGAACGAGCAAAGCGGGAAAAAATGGCGGGAACGAGCAAAGCGGGAAAATTTGGTGGGAACGAGCAAAGCGGAAAAATAGGACGGGAACAAGCAAAGCGGGTAAATATGGCGGGAACAAGCAAATGGGGAGGCAAGTAGAGAGCTGGAAAAATATGACGGAAACGAGCTATGCGGAAACATATGGCGGGAAAGAGCAAAGGGGGAAAAATATGGCGGGAAGGAGTGAACAACGTGCAAGATGCATGAGGATGTGTTTATTTGCATGCAATCGGCCAGCTGCTAGCCAAATGGGGTCATGTCGGCCAGCTGGAAGCCGACTGAGCTCCTGTCGGCCACCAGCAGGCCGACTGCTGGAGAGCTCGCGGCCGATAGGCCTATCGGCTAGCAGCAAGCCGATTGGAACCCAGTCGGCCAGCTGTGGGCCGACTAGGCCCAGTCGGCCTGCTGCGGGCCGACGATGTATTATTTTTGAAAAAAAATTGGCCGCGTAATATTTATGAAATTTAATAAAAAAATGTATTATTTAAAAAAATTAGCATACTTTTTGGTGTCAATTTACCAGGCTGAGTGGCTGAGTGCAACCCCTCGCCTCTTTTCGAGGTATGATTTTCACAATGAACCTTTGGAGGATAAATCTAGATTCGGCAGACCATCGCGTTCGTTCGTGGGTTTACATGTTTGATTCTTTTAATCTACGGTTTTCTTCATCAGTGATGGTTGTTGTTTCGGTGGTGGCTTAGCACGGCGACTTCTTAACTGTGTATTACAAGAATGCTGGCTCGGGTTCGGCGACGAAGGGGCTTTGACAGTAGCACGCTTTCGGCTCGCTCTCGAGTTTGTACTCATTGCCATATGAGAAGTTATTTACCCAAAACCACCACACTTGGGGTTAGGGTAATAACTTGGTACCACATTCAAGGCAGGGAACAAAAAACCACCAGAAATGCGCCTAATGCGTAACGCGGAGCACTGATTGTTTGATTTGCCCATGAAAATAGCGAAACTGACAAGTTGGCCCCACCTATCGGGTTGACGTAGCCTGCCTATGTGGATAATTTGCTGAGGTGGCCCAAGGCCCCACCTGTCAGATGCATTTCTTCTTCCCCTCTCTTCCTGTAAAAAAACCTACAGCCATATCCCACGCATCCGCCGGAGCCCAACCCCGGCGAGCCACCTACCAGCGCGCCGCCTCAACACCACAACGACCTACCATCGTCGCCGACTGCCCTGCTAGACCTCGATCTACCACCATGAAGGCGGATGGAGCATCGGGTATCAGCGGCCGCCCGGATCCGGCGAGGATCCGCCCCGCCGCCCAGCCCCCTGCCTGGCGCCGGCGCCAAGTCAAAGAGGAGGACGACTACTGGAGAACTCTCGCGCCGGCCGCCGGCCGCTTCTTGCTTGAACACGCGTGCGGCCAGGGCCTCCTAGCGGCCGCGGCGAGCACGTGCATGGCCAGGGCGCTCCATGACGGCGCGCGCGGCCAGGGTTTTCCGGCGGGTGCCGCGAGCCCGGCCATGGCCATGGTGATCCACGACGGCGCGCGTGGCCAGGGTCTCCCGGTGGGCGCTGCGAGCACGGGCTTGGCATGGTGCTCAACGACGGCGTGCACGGCCAGGGCCTCCCGGCGGGCGCCGCGAGCGCAGGCGTGGCCATGGCACTCCATGACGACGCACGCGACCAGGGCCTCCCAACGGGCGCGACAGAGGGCTAGGGCAGTGCGGCGACGACGAGGCAGCGCGGCGAGATCGAGTTCATCCATGACGGCGGGCATAGCAGTTGGCTCATGTTTGAGACAGAGAGAGATCAGGAGCAAGGAAAAGACCGGTGCGGCGTGTGGAGCTCCAGCGGCTTGATAGTGGCGGCCAGGACTCGGATGAACGTCGACCAGCAAGGGCGGCGAGCGTCATCGGTGGCGTGCAGTGCATAGATAAGCGCCCAATACCTGTTTGTTGAAATGCCCAGGAAGAAAATGACGAAGAGAAAAAGAAAAAATGGAAAAGAGATAAGCACTTGAGTCATTGACAGGTGGGACCCTCGTCCTACTCAGCAAATTATCCACGTAAGCACGCCACGTCAGCCTGACAGGTGGCCCCACCTGTCGGTTTTGCTGTTTTCGGGACTAAATTCCAGCATCAGTGCTCCGCGTTACGCATTACGCGCATTTTTGATGGCTTTTTGTGCCCTGACTTGAATATGGTACTAAGCTGTTACCCTAGCCTCAAGTGTGGTGGTTTTGGGTAAATAACTCTCATATGAGCATAGATCTAATTGTAGTATTTGTTACTCCTGTTGTTCTTTGTACTGTCATGGCAGATTATGTATAGATCATTTAAAAAAAGAAGGAAAACTAGAAATAAGACATAAGTTGTTTCGCAAAGTGACCCCAAACATAGCTTGTCCCACCGGCACTGCCCCGACGGATAGGATCCAGCTTTAGGCAAGCCAGCCTCTCACTCTCTCTTATGCCCGCGATCAAACCCTACAAACATGGTGCTGCCATACCGTCGTGTTATTTTTTCATACCGTCGTTTGGTTGCGCATGGTCCATGTGTGTACCAATACTCCAGGAAGAACCGCCATTGTTGAGTCCGGTTCTCACTGTGCCACCAACCAGCAGAGCTTCTGTTCTGCCCTCCACAGTCCACACCGACCACCCATCATAGTCCGCAACACCTTCTTTTTCCTCTCAGGCTGCAACATCATAGTCCATGTGTGTGTCGTACTCAGCCCATTCCTGCAAGTGTAATATAGTTGGACATGACCGGCTCACTATTCCTTGGGAGAGAACAGCGCAGCACAGGGCTCGCTGTCAGCAAGGTTGCAGCATACAAATACAACTATGGAGCAGCATGCTTCCCCATATATAATTGCAACTTGCTAGCCCTGTTTGAGAACTCTGATATGGTTAGCTCAGTCTAGCTTTACCTTTTCATGTCCGCTTACTGTCTGTAATGTTTCCCTTCATTAACAAGTGTAAGCCAGAACATGATCAGTTTAATTGTCAATATGAGTTACTCCCTCCCTCCCATAATATAAATGCGTTTTGGACACTAGTGTAGTGTCAAAAACGCTCTTATATTATGGGACGAAGGGAGTATAAGTTATAGGGGGCTGTTTGGACGAAAATGCCAAACGGAGACCGAGCTCCATGGAGGCCTTTATTTGAAAACTTTAAAATTCAAACTTTTTAGTTTCAAAAAATTCTGAAAATAAATACACATATACCTAGATACATAATGTATATGTGTGCAAATTTTCAGGTCGAAATACATTAAAATGTGTGCTACACAAAAAAGACAAATCTAGGGCCTTTTAGCATATGTACTGTTCATCTATAAAGTCCATGATTTTGGTTTTTTTGTACAGCTTGCAATTCAAGGTATTTCATCGTGAAATTTTTACACATACACTTTACATCCTTGCATACATGTGTACCTTTTTTCAGAATTTTTTGAAACTAAAATTTATGAATTTTGAACTATTCAAAATAAAGGGCTCCATGGAGCTCGGTCTCCAAAATGCCCTACTCCTGTTTGGATGGCTACCAATAGTTGCATTACCAAAATATTGGTCACGTCCGACCCTCTTGGCCTCCACTTGGATTACGGCCAATTTTGGCTCGCCCCAGTGCGCCCGCGTCCATTCTCGCCAAATCGCGGGCGAAACGGTGGCGCTGAAATCGGCCGCCAAAAATTTGGCAGCATCAAGTCGCGCGTGAACTGGGCGCCGAGTATAAAAGGCAGGCAGCGAAATTTCATCGTCGTTTCCTTCACTTTCCTCTTCTCATCTCGGGCAAACACACATCAGCGAGTGGAGGGCAAGATCTGCAGCTATCACCAAGGCCGCCGGATTCCTGCCACGGTACGAGCTTCTCCGGCCGCCGCCGGCGTTGCTCCGCCTCTCGTTCTCATCTCACAAGCCACCCACGGCCAGTACCTCAAATCCCCTTCAATTCCATCCCGATCCCCTTTTTTCTAGGCATGATTTGCTTCAATCTGAATTTTTTAATTGGTGATATGCTGCACGTACATATATACTTGCTAGAGACCCGAGATACGAACGGTCATCGAGGCTCCTCCTCCCGCGGCTAGCTAGGGTTCCCCCCTTCTCCGTTCCCGCCGCCGCCGGCCACGTGCCCCCCTCCGTCCCCACCCCCTTCCCCCGTCATGTCCGCCTCGCGCCGCCTCCCCGGGAGGTGGCCGGGGCGGAGCTCGTGGTCCTCTCCCCCGGGCCGGTCCTCCTCCCCCCCCCCCCCCCCCCCC
>LR738709.1:20306379-20417639 GCA_902687465.1 Secale cereale
CCCCCCGCCGCCGTCGGCGGGCGCCCCCGGCGTTGGCTCGGGTGGTGCCGGCGGCGGCGGGCCTTCTCGTCCCCGCGCGCTCGTGCTCCCTTCCCGGGGCTGGGAGGCGGCGGCGGTGCTGCTCGGCCTGGCTGCGGTCCGGCGGCCCCGCGGTGGCGGCCGGCGGCAGGCGTGGTGTGGGCATCGCTCCTTGGCGGCGGGGTGGCTGGGTGGCCGTCGTCGCGCCCCGGCCCATATCTGGGACCGGCGGGCCCCATCTGAGTCCTAGCGGGCCGGCCCTCTGGCGTGGCCTCGTTGTCTGCGGCGCGGTGAGGAGGAGGAGCAGATCAGATTTGGGGCGTCGGTGCCGACGGCGTGCCGGCAGCAGCGCGAAGGCGGGAGCTTTACGAGCCCACGAGGGCTCGGCCGGGCCTAGTGTGCTCCTGGTATTCCGTCCGGACGGCTACCGTCGCTGACGGTGGAGGTGGGGCCCTCCCGCGTGCCGACGGTGCTGATGTCCTAGTCCCGGCTCTGATTCTTCGTCGTGTTGTCCTCACTTTGCGGTGCCGTGGTGAGATGGCGTGGGGCCTCTTGACCGTGTTGGCGCTGGGTGGTGGTTGGTTTGGTGGCTGGCTCCGGAGCGCCCGAGGTGCGGGTTGGGATCAGGGAAAACCCGTGTCGGCTTGGCCGACACCGGCACGGTGGCGCCTGTGGGTGCCACCTGACCTTTCGGGAGGGCGTCGGGGGCTACCCTTCCTCTCGCCTTGTCGTGTACCGGGGGAAACCCTTGGCAGCAGCGTCGTCATCGTCGCGATCCTTCTTGGAGGTGTTGATAGGTGCCGGCGCTTCGGAGTCTTGGAGCCCAGTGGAAGATCCCGGTGGGCGCAGCGATCGCGAGGCTTCTTCGTTTTTGTTGATCCGCCGTTGTCGGCATTTGTTTCTTTTTCTCTTTCTCTGTTGTTTCTTTTGGGCATGACTGTGCTGCTTCCGTCCCAGCACCTATCCTTGTATGGCTCGGTTGGTTGCTTTGTATACAAAGCGGGGGAAACCCTTTTTCGGTATACTTGCTAGATCTGAGTACTAGCCTACCGAATCCATGCTCTTTGACCCTGCTCCCGGTCTTAGATCTCCGTATACAACATCCGTGAAGTCTTGAAAAGTCAGCCAAGGCATTAGAAATTAGGACATGAGAAGTATATTTGACACGGAACTAGTTATAAGTCCATACGACCTCTGTTTTTAGAACATTGATGTCCATAAATTTCTTAGAACCCGGCTGGACATATATGATTAATTTCTGATTGGGACTTATTATCTCTGTCTCTTATTTTTGATTCACAAATAGTCAAGCACATATCTGTATTTTTCGTTAATGATTTAGGAGGATCTTTTTATAAATTATTTGTCACTATTATAATTTACTAGCAAAAGGGCCCGTGCCTTGCAACGGGGTAATAAAATTGCGGTGTTCAAATCAATCCATCGAGGACATAAATAAATATCTAAATGAGTATATAAGTAATATATTAATTAAAATCAAATGAAATTGGCGGCTGGCTGCAATTAAGAAATAGTCGTGCTAATATGAGCTAATATTACACGTTTAGTAATTGAATACACACAAGCTTAGTGGCCACAATTTATTCTAAAGGCCTTAGTTTAATTTAGCGTGATTGAAACATTCATTGCTGTGACTTTATATTTGTTTTTGTTTGGAATATTCTTTTTTAAACATAACAATGCATGCAAACACAACACTAAATTAGAAATTGTTCTTCTGAAATTAATATGGCATGTGACTATGCCGGCAGAATAGATAACCACTTAAACGAGTACCAATATAAGTGAGTTGCCTAGCCTGTATTTTATCATCTGCCTTGAACTATAGTGCAAATAGCCTCTCCAAATATCCTGAAACAAATCATCGGCAATAAAATCTAGAACCATGATAATATCATATTTTAAGTTATTACTGTTGACACTACTACTCGTATCCAATCAACTTTAGCCCAAAAACTGATATTTGAATCAATCACAGAGCAAAATCAAATATGGGTGTTTCTTGTCATGCAGATAATATTGCAAGAAACTATTATGTATTACTGGTAAAATCCAGTAGCTTACTCAATCAAGTGTTTGACACTACTTTTATCAGTTTTCATTAATCAAACAGTATAGCGTACAAACCCGGCATAAAAAAATAATTCAAATCTCAAGCAAATATGCTTCACTCTCTCAGTCTTGTACAGACTTCCGAGTAATAGAATAGAACAAACATGGACAAAAAAGAAGGATGCACTTACTTAATTTGATGTAGCAGCTTCTATAGAGCAGACGATATGGGAAAACAGGAAGAACTTGCAGAAAAACATTCAAGTAAGATGCAAGTAACAACAGAAAAGAATTCGTGACCTCAAGCAAATCTATGTCACTCACTCAGTCCCAACTCCTCCGTAAAGACTTCCGATGAACATAATAGAACAAACACCTGTGTTTTGCCACGGAACAATGGATAGTTGCTAGAATTACTGTTTTTTCCCTTCCCTTTCCTTATCTTCCATTCTCCACTAATAATAAAGTGAAACTTCCTATAAAGCCAAATTGCATAATGTGGCTTTTGAAAGGAAAAAAATGCACTACAACATGAAGTTATGTATGACACACAACCTGGCAAACAAATAAAGATTAATTTGGTCAGAAGGTCAAATTCTGCCTGACTCCGTAATATTATTCTTCATACACAATTAATCTTTTACTCTAATGTGTTACAACACAACACTTAAGAAATCACTTACACAATAGCAGAACCATTCATAGTGATGGCAGAAGACCTTCACTATGATCATGTCACAAATGTAGAAGAATGCCCTATCAGCTTGAGAAACTTCACGTTGTTGATATTCCCACCACATTGTTGGATTTGCAAAGATGAATCTATATTTAAAAAGATTACAAATTCAAATTACACTTGCTAAAATAAAAAGTCATTTTCATAAGTTCTAGAAATCCAAGATTTACACAAAGAGAAGTAACATAATTTGATTTATAGGTGAAGAAATTTTGCTGGAACTATCACATTGCATCAGATGATTATACTGTGAGCTAAGTATGTTTGTATACTACTTACAAGTGCTCGAACTTTGCGGCCATAGAGAAATGTAAACAGAGTTAAGCGCAGTTACATGTAAACAGAAATGTTCTCTGCGCATCATACAATATTTTCAGATTGCGGGATGATTACATCAGATTCCCATCAAAGTTCAAGTAGAAGTAGATAATATTAAATAAAATAGCTTCAGTTCGATCTGTTCCACTCCTTTTGCTAACACTTCAATTTTTTTAAGAACCGTGGCTACCTCTTGTAAACCACACTACTGCAAACCCCAAAAGAGCTCTTGGTTTTTACGAAAATAATCTCAAGCCAGCATATAATTTGAAGTTGAAAAATATATTTTTACTGAGACAATAGTATTATGTAAATCTGCTAAATCTATGCAGTGTAACTATGTTTCTAGTAATGTGCAGGCATGAAATATAATGTTTTCAAAAGTCTATATTAAGGCCAGAAGCTTGCGCTCAGACGAAGGGCAAGTAAATAGGCACTGGCAAAAACATGTGATTTGGCGCTAGAACAACGCCGCGCTGCAGCGGCGGTGTCATGGAAGAGCGGCGAGTCCTCTTAGGATGAGCGGCGAGTCCTCGCTCGATTAGGCGGCTCACACGTTGTCGGTAGCGGCGGCGGCAGCGAGCATCTGCGCTGAGAATACTTTCCTCATCCATATGTTGATTTACACGATGTCATCATATAAAAACAAAGCTTGATGATGCATTATACCAGCAAAACATGGACATAAAGAAAGTTGAATCTTGACTAAACATATACTTAAAAACAAAAACTCAAATCAAATACTGCTGAAGTTGCTTTTCTATTACCATGAGAACTAAAATACTTCATATTATTCAGTTAGTATGTAAACAAAAAGGATTTTATGATATCTTTCTATGAACTAAACCAAACATAATTCCTTTCTATGGCTGCTCCCAGTCTTAGATCTCCGTATACAACATCCGTGAAGTCTTGAAAAGTCAGCCAAGGCATTAGAAATTAGGACATGAGAAGTATATTTGACACAGAACTAGTTATAAGTTCATACAACCTCTGTTTTTAGAACATTGATGTCCATAAATTTCTTAGAAGCCGGCTGGACATATATGATTAATTTCTGATTGGACTTATTATCTCTGTCTCTTATTTTTGATTCACAAATAGTCAAGCACATATCTGTATTTTTCTAATGATTTAGGTGGACCTTTTTATAAATTATTCGTCACTATTATAAGTTATAAGAAGCTCTGATTTTGTACAATATAACTAGATTTAGATAATTCATATTAATGTACTTATTATATTGACCCAGATGGACTTGGATCAGCAAAGATATTATTATCTCGCCATGTTGTGGCGGAGAACTTTGTCTGTCATTGTTCTTCTCTTGGCTCTTTGGTATAGAAACAGAGATGGTAGAAAATTTAGAAGTGGAGGAAGAAAGTATGATCCACTAGTTGAGAGAGACATCTACACGACTAATGTCCTGGTTAGGCTTATTGACACATCCGAAGCAATATGTATCAAGCAACTACGGATGCCTCGAGTTGTGTTTTACAAGCTATACATTAGGCTCATGCAGAAAAAGTTGTTAATTGATACACTACATGTTTCAGTAGAGGAACAAGTAGCAATGTTCCTATACATGATCGGTCAGCATCACACAAATTCATCCATTGGATTTTGGTTCTGGCGATCTAGTGAAAGAGTGAGAAGATATTTCAATATTGTTCTTCGTGCGATGGCGGAGTTAGCTCGTAATCTCATTTACATTAGATCAACGGACACACACACAAAAATCACTAGCAGCCCGGACAGATTCTACCCATATTTTGAGGTAACCCTTAGACCGTAGATTTATTACTGATTATACAAGATCGACCTAATCCAAGCTGAACATGAACTGCTCTTTCTCGTATTCATAGGGATGCATAGTGGCACTAGATGGCACTCATGTTAAGGCTTGTGTTCCTGCCCACATGGTCGACAAGTTTAGGGGCCGCAAGTCATACCCCTCCCAAAATGTGCTAGTAGTTGTTGACTTCGACCTTCGATTCATAAATGTTTTAACTGGTTGGGAGGGGTCAGATTGACCAAGTTCAGCTATAGACGCTCTTACTTTCCAAACCTCTTCACACATAATTAAGTGGTTGTCCCTTTTATGGAACCCCATCTCCCCATCCTTTTAGAAAACTCTTTGTCAAACCCTTCAACTAGAAGTTTATGCAAAAAGACTGTCAGATCCTTATTATTTTGCTCGAAGATGCTTAAATTGTTAGTCACACTTTGGCTTGCCCAAGAAAATCTTGCCATACATTTTGTATCTATGACATATGTAGTTCACTGCTCATAAAAATATTCTCTCCTAAGATATGGCTAGAACCAAACACCCGACCTAACTAGATCAATTTTGCCTAAAATGAGGTGTGACAAAATATGGCTAGAAACCAAACCGCCTCTTAAAGAAGATGAGTCATGGGTCATGTTTCCTCTGAGTACACAAGCAGACAAGCCGTGGCTGTAGCTTTTATTTGACCAGACAAGGAGGACATTGGTACATCTCACATCACACGGCACGGGCTGGAACCGTGTCCACGTCGGGCGATCTGACCTCCTAGTGCTTCGTGTGACGAAGCATGAGGAAGCAAAAATATCATTGGAACTTGCTTATCCTGTAATTTATAGTGGTGAGCCTGCACTGTCCCTAACCACTTGGACAAAAATATCTCTGGAACTTGCTTATCATACTTTCGTAGTGTTGTATTAGTACTAACCACTTGATAAAATAATCTGGGTGGTGTCACGTCCCATGATCCTCATCCGCTAACTCCAACGCGTTAGTGACGGTCGCTCACCAGAAATTGCAACGCTCCCGATCGACAAACTCTGCGTCGTTTTGCATCTCAGCTCTGTGCGCGCCATGATACTTTTTTGGTGTCAATTTACCAGGCTGAGTGGCTGAGTGCAACCCTCACCTCTTTTCTAGGTACTCCCTTCATTTTTTATACAAGGCCACAAACCCATACTACAAGTACCAAGACAAAAGTAAATTGTGCTTAAGTCAATATTGCAAGTTAGCTTATCGCCTTGTTTGTCGTGTTAATTAATGCATATTTTTCCGTTTCACCCATAGCAAGCCAATACTCTCACTCCTTTTGGCTAATTAATGAGGCACATGCAAGTCAACCAACTCATACCCACATGCATGCAAGGGATAATTAATGTCCTCCTTTACTAGTACAAGGAAAACACCATCAATTTTGTCTCGATAAGTCTTAGTGGCCTTGTATAGTTGTAAATTATAATTTTGATAGTGACCTTGTATATAAAAATGGAGGCTCAATAACTGCAAAATGATTTGGTTAAGCATATGTGGACTCATGTTGACAACTAATAGATGTATCTTCTTTTATTCGTTTGCAAAACTATGTGAAACATTTTTATTTTTATTTGGCCTGTAAAACTACTCCCTCCGTCCCATAATTCTTGTCTTAGATTTGTCTAGATAGCGAAGTATCTAACACTAAAACATGACTGGATACATCTGTATTTAGACAAATCAAAGACAAGATTTTTGGGACGGAGGGAGTATTTTGCTTGTTTGGGCGGCTAAACTATTTTGCTTGTTAAATTTTTATTTCACAATATGTTGAATGCAATGTAAAATTGGGCGATTAGCCGACCACGCCTGCACATATGGGTTGGCACGTAGGACGCGCTGCCGACCCATATGAAAAAAGGGTGGACGCCGGGCGGGCGGTCGACCCAAACGGACAAAAAACGGACGAAATCGCCGTCCGTTTGGGTCGGCCCGTTGGAGTTGCTGAAAGTTGTTTCGCAACGTGACCCCAAACATAGCTTGAGTCCGGTTCTCACTGTGCCACCAACCAGCAGAGCTTCTGTTCCGCCCTCCACAGTCCACACCGACCAACCATCACAGTTCGCAACACCTTCTTTTTCCTCACAGGCTGCATGCGTGCGTAGTACTCAGCCCATTCCTGCAAGTGTAATAGTTGGAGATGACCGGCTCTTCACTATTCCTTGTGACAGAACAGCGCAGCGCAGCACAGGGCTCACTGTCAGCAAGGTTGCAGCATACAACTATGCCGCATCATGCTTCCCCATATACAAGCGCAACTTGCTACCCCTGTTTGAGAACTCTCATATGGTTAGCTCAGTCTACTTTAAGGGCTCCTTTGATTCAAAGGAATCTTATAGAATTTCTAAAGGACTGAAATTCCTAGGATTTTTTCCTATGTTGGTCCTTTGATTCATAGGATTGGATTCCATAGAAATTTTTTCTATGAAATCTTTCGTACTACATTTCATAGGAAATCAAACATCCACTCCAACCTCTTTTTACAATTCCTTTGTTTTTTCTATGGCATCAAACACTCATTGCTAATCCTATAGGATTCAAGTGGGCATCCACTCCAACCCTATACTTTTCCTATTACTACGTTTGCAAAATCCTACGAATCAAAGAGGGCCTAACCTTTTCATTTCCGGTTACTCCCTATAATGTTTCCCTTCAGTAGCAAGTGTAAAGGAGAGCACGATCAATTTCATGCTCAATATCAGCTACATAAGTTACAGGTACGTCGTTCATAGCATACAAACTGCACGTTGAAATACTAATAATCTTACTGAATTCCATTTCTTCCTGAAAAACACTACTTCAGTCTCAGAAAAGATTACATACAAACATGAGCTACAAATGTTTCAGTTAGATGTATACCTCGCTTGTGGTAAAGTTGGTTTCTTAAACCAGCATCACTTTCCCTCTTTGGGTCCTCACCCCATATCGTCGAGTGAGGTTCTCATTTTTCGTTCCATCCTTGCAGTCGATCGCCTACAAAAATCAAGGTAAAGTTACAAAATTGCGTAGAAGGTTTAGTTGACCCACTCAAATATGCTATTGAAATAGAGCTACGCCGTAAATTTTTAATATCACTAACACAACACAAAATTTAATTCAATTATGTTCGTACAGCCAAACAATTCTGTTATCAGTAAGTGTAAACCAGAACACAGTTAATATAATGTTCTATCAGTTATAAGTTATAGCCTTCTTGTTCATAGGATATGAACTGGAGAGAATTCGTTATTTAACATCGTGTTATAACTTTTTCCCCTATTTGACATCGGATAAGTGTTAACACTGTGCCCAGCCGGGATGGATGCATGGACCAGGGAGCGGGCGTCTTGGGCTTCAATATTTTTTTCCAGGGAAGATGGCCAATTCAGTTCATATTTAAATGAGGGGTTAAAAAATGTCTTTTTTATGTGCAATTTAACAGCATTACATGGGAAAATGGACAAAAGTGTCATAAAGGGCATAAAATTTAGACTTGATGTTAGATAGGGAAGTAAAAGTTTTCCATTGTAAAATAAGGCAATGAAATTTAAGATAGTATTAAATAAGGTATTCTTTCTATGAGCTGCACCTTGAAATACTAATTATCTTACTTACTTTTTTTTGGAAAATATTACTTAAATCATAGAAAAGATTGTATATAAACATCAAGTGCAAATGTTTCAATTAGATGTTGAACTATATCTCGTGTCAGGTTCTCATTATTCGGCTTCAACTGATTTCTTTATCAGCACCACTTTTTCCCTTTGTGATCCTCAATCATATCGTTGAGTCAGGTTCACATTATTTGGTTCATCCTTGCAATTCATCTCCTATAAAAATGGAACTATACTGACAACTAGAGTGTAGAAGCTTTACTGGGCCTAACTGAATATGCAATTGCAACAGAGCTATAAAATAATCCTAAATATCAATAACACAACACACACTTTAATGTCATTTTGTTTGTACAGCCACACAATTTCATTGCAAATAAGTGAAAATGACAAGACAATATAATTTATAAGTTACAGGTATATTGTTCATTGCAGACCAATTGCAACTTCATGTATTAATCATCTTACTTAATTCTCATTTAAATAAAAATACTATTTGCATCTATACTAGCAACATAAAAAGACCCAAAGAGGCAGATCCAATTAACCCTAGTAATCAAACAATGTTAATCCAACGATCTAGATTGCTGCAATGGCTAGTGCTCAACATGTTTAGCATGCAATTAATATCAAGGAAAAAAATAGTGCGCTACAGCAAAATAGCGCCGATCTCAAAATACACTATTAGCGTGCTATATCACGCTATAGCATACTATTAGCGAGATGTTGTACACTGATATATTTAGCGTGGCCTTTCTCAATATGCTATAGCATGCTATTGCCCATGCTATAGCGCGCTATTCATATCAAATATGAATGTTTGTGCTAATCACATAATTAATGTATAATTAACTTCTATTTTCTTTTTCATATTCTTTAGTATGCAGAAGCCCCCGGTTCCGATGGGAAGGCCCATAATCAAATTTGTTTTTTTTTTCCTGTTACTTCTTTTCTTATTATGTTTTTTTCATCTTACCTTTTGGTATCTTTTTTCCTTTGTAAAAAATACTAGCACTTCAAAACAATTGTTTGAAATTTTCAAAATTGTTCGCCTTTTCAAATCTTGTTCATAAAATATAAATATTTGCAATTTCCAAAATGTTCGTGTCTTTCAAAGTTGCTCGGAATGTCAAAACACAAGCATTTTTTAAATGAACTAATACATTTTTGAAAATGAACATTTTTTAATTTTTTGAACATCTTTTTAAAAACTATTAAAAGGTTGCAAGTTAAAAAAATCAGTAAAAAACATTTAAACCAGTTTTTTTGAATATTTTTGAACATTGTTGTAGAACAATTTTGAAACAGGAATATTTTTTATATTCTGAATAAATTTTGAAAGCGTGGAAATTATTTGAAACTCCCTTAGCATCCTTTTGTGAACAAATTTTTCTTGGCCATGTATGACTAATTAAACTCACCATGCCAAGTTGTTTGGTTGTTGGACATATTTTACCATTTCTTGAGTTCTCGGTGAAAAATGGTTTATAAATGCCCGAACGTGTCGCGACGTGCATATGATGTCAGAAATCTTTCAACACTGGCATGGATACCTACCATGGGCATGCCCACCTCGTGGAAAAAGTTGGGGCCTATTTAAAGATGTCCAAAATAACATCATGGTCAACGTAGGGTGTCCGGGTAGGCGGAAATGCTCCATTCGAGAGCACTTTGTTTTTTTGCTGACGTCCGTAAATGGCTCCAATTTTTTCCATGGTCTTGTATGACCAATTCAAGGCACCATGCCAAGTTGTTTTGCTTTTTGATAAATTTTGCATTTTCTGGAGTTTTCTCACTCAAAAAGACTGATAAATGGCCGGATGTGTCGGAACTTGCATATGGTGTCGGAAATTGTTCAAACCTAGCATGGATGCCTACCATGGGCATGCCCACGTGCTTGTAAATTTGGGATCATTTGAAGGATGTTCAAAAATAGAGCATGGTGTTTCTCGATACCTTTAAAATGGCCCTAGATTTTTTTCATGGTCTTTTATGACCAATTCATCGTACCATGCCAAGTTATTTGGATTTTCAAAAAGTTTTGTATTTCTAGTGTTCTCCGGTAAAAGAAGGCTGATAAATGCCCAAACGCGCCGCAACGTGCATACGGTATAGAAAGTCGTTCAAACCAGACTTGTCGACCTAACATGGGAATGACCATCTGCTAAGACCCCAATTTTTGAACGATTTCCAATACAGAATGCATGATGTGACACGCTTGACCTTTTTTTACCAAGAAAACAGCAGAAAATAAAAAACTTGTCGAAAATCCAAACAGCTTGGCACACTGCCTAGAATTAGTCATACAAGGTCATTAAAAAAATTGGGGACATTTCAAGGATGTCGAGAAACAACGGGCACTCAAACGGAGCCTTTTGACTTTCGTGGACACCATCCGTTTAACATGATCTAATTTTGGACATTTTTTAATAACCCCAACTTTTGCAAATAGGCGGACATGCCATGGTAGGTCATGCCAGGTTTGAATGAAAAATAAATTTAAACTCATAATTTAAACAATTACTTAAAATGTTATTTTAAGTTTTTAACCTAAATAATAAATACAAAGGGACAAAATTGAAAACAGTAATTTTTGTAATCATTAAATAAATATTTGAAGTAAAAACATATTGAATATCATAATTTAAAATAGTTATTAAAACTGCTATTTTAATATTCCAAATAATATTTCAAATTTTCTAATAGGTTTCAAAAAGAATGATAAAGTTCAAAAGGGGAATAATGAATTAACGTAAAAAAGAGTGAATGTAAAAAGGAAAAGGAAAGAGAATTCGCTTAGGCCCGGCCTAAGACCTCGCAGATTTGAAAAAGTTCATTCAATCAGAAAATGTCCTCGTTTTAAAATTTTGTTTGCAAATTCAAAATATGTTCTTGTTTTCAAAATAATTCTATATAAATATTAGAAATGTCTAGTGAAGTTTATTATTTTTTGGCTAAATTGGTTTTGTTCATATTTTGCTAAATATTCTGATATTCCAAATTGATTATTGTTTTCAATATTTTTTTGAGGAAATATTCATGTTCAATGTGTTTTTCGCTCTTTATTAGAAATGTTTGTATTGTGACATTTTGAGCAAGTTTGAGAGACACGAAGTATTTGTTTTTTTTATTTTGGTGCAATTTTTAAAATGGGAAAGTTATTATTTTTTGAGTAAAATTTGAAAACGTATTTTTTTTCTTTTCGAAATTTTGAATAAGTTTTAAAAGATTTTATAAAAAATAAACAAAAACAAAGAGTTGGAAAGAGAAGAAATTGTGAGAAAAAGTTCACAAATTGGGAAAAATCTTTGCACTTTCTTGTACTGTTACTGCTTGCGATGTTCCCCGTTAATAACCTCTACTAGATCAGGATTGCGTCTTGGCGCGAGGGTGCCGGTCCCAATGTTTTGGTGAAGCAGGTAATATTATTTTAGTAGAAACCCAGGTTTAGCATATGCACTTATACAGGATAGCAATAAAGCAAAGAAGAAACACTCAATTGTGATAGAAGCAAAATATAACGAAGCTCAATATCGACATCAGATTATAAGCCGGAATCAAGCTCAATGCGCTCATAAGACCACAAAAGATATCCACTCCTATGAAGTTCGATACGAAAAGCGAGAATATAGAAGAGGAGGTAATAAGAGCAGGAACATAATAAAAGGAGAGCCAATGACCGAGCCATTGCTACTAAGCATACTAATAAGTGGCATCATTCATCTACCAACGACGTGGCCAATCGGGTAAAGATTAGCACTATAATGAATTAGTAGGAAAGCAAATTTAGAACATATATCAAACATGTATTTTCCTGCTTCAACAGAAAGAAGAAACATTCACTATATACCAGAAGCATGACATCATAGAGTTAATCACAGCCATGAGATTATAAAATCTAATCCATTCCAGAAGCAAACATCGTAGGTTCAGTACAACCAAGAGATTACAAAAGTTAATTAGCTGACATTAAGTTCAGTACCAAGAACAGAAACATAGAGAGCAAAAGCCAAACACAGTGGTAGTGGAGATGGTAAAACTGCGAACCATAATTATGCATGCTAATAGATAGCTTGGTTCAACTGCCTTGTCGATTAACTCCATGGGTGCCATTCCATATGAACCTAATGTGAATAGTTCATGAGACATATGACCATAGAATGATTTTTGTATAGAAAATCACTTGCGATTTGGTACCTTAGCATATGGACAACGAGCAATGGTTTCCCCCTTTTAATCTTGAAGGCGAAAACACATATCTGATATTCTTTCAGCACGTCGTGTTTGACAAAATCTGATCAATTGATGGTTATTGTGGTCCTCTTATTCGTACCCATCATCATTCCGACTTGTCTCTTAGCACCTCCAGTGTTGAATCGGATTGTCATGTCGTCAATTGGTTCGTTGAGATGGTCCTTGAGACCATCTTTTGTAAAGCGACTGGAGAAGCACTTGAAAAGGAAACATGCATTTGACAGTTAGGTAAAGAGAATAAACAATTTGAGAGTAAACACTTATTCTGTTATCTCCTTTACAATTTGAACATATAAAGAGAAAAATAAATGAAAATCCATAACAAAGGACAATAAAATTAAACATTGAAGAAAGGGGTGATGAAAAACGAAATAGTGGATGAGCTCACTGGAGGGGCCTGGCCACTACGACACATGTTTCCATACTAATGAACAAACACTTCCTCGTATACATCAGGGGTTTGCGTATGTTATAATCCGCTATCTAAAATAGTCAGGACATTAAGTAACTTCTATTGGATGATTCAAAATGCGGTGTTGCATATACAGTAGCTATAAGCTACTATGCTTTAAATAAAGAACATCAGAGAAGTACAAACATATCAGGAAGCATTGGTACAACAGAAAATTGATTTGCAGTCAGTTAAAGGATGACATAAAAGACAATTTTGGCATCCAGTCCAAGATTGCTTACACTTGTAATGCATTAGAGAAATTTATTCATATAGAACGGATCCTTTCATCTGAAGTAGCGAAGGCCATGAAGTAGGGACCCGGATACCTCAGGGTGGAGTGGAAATGGCCAGGTCAGCGGCAACGCTTATGTGCCCCAGCCATGGAGTACCATCTCCATCAGGACCTGGGCGACCACTGTGAGCACCATAGATACCTAGACAGCAAGATAAGGGTGGGCTGGCCTGACAATAATGTAACAACAAGAAATCCATTTACCACCATGAGAATAAATTTAGGAAGAACTAGAAAAAAATGATAACCAACAACAATGAGCATTCCAAGGAAAAAAATTGTGTTGATCACTTAAGAAACATGAGTCACTTTTAGGAAAGGAGACATGGAAGAAGCTGGGAGCAATTGTTCATAAGAATGAAGTATCACATTCGCTATGATTTGAATTGCCTAGTGGGATTTATATTGTAATGGAACCAACAACCCTGATAACACTCTTAAAACAATAAATTGTTTACAATATATTGCAATTTGGACAACTAATTGTTTAGAACATTAGGTAATTTCTTAGACCACCCCCATATCAATTTTAATCACTAATGTCTGTTGTGTGATGGGAAACACTGATTTAGAAGACATGACAATGTTCGATTTGAAATCATATATTTCGGTTATATATGCCAAGGCATCACATCTACACAAGTAATGCCCGCGCAGTTTCTACTTGGTTCTTCTGCTCAAAGCCCCTGTACAATGAACAACGCAATGTTTTAGCAGCTAAAGGCTCTCCCAGAAAAAGGAAAAAACATTACTACATGATCTTACATTCATTGGCACCATATGCGTGAATCAGACACAAATGCATGTTCATTCACACGGTGGTTTGCTATGTCATGCAATACCTATCTTAATTAGTCTAGTTTTCGGGCTGCCGAATGAGCTCAACATATAAATGTGACACTGAATATAGGAAGCATAAACAATGAAGTGTAGCTAATATATGCGTTACAAAAGCATTCTAGTGAAGAACTACATACTCAAAGGTCAAAATTAAACCTGAAGTCACATTATCCTCAAAATAATGTATATTTGCAGCGAGTGGAGAATTATATAACACATATGAGGTAAGAATCTTTAGTTAAGAGAATAAATAAACTAACTCGTCCCACTATGCTAGCAGACATAGGTCGTGTCAATCGTATGTACAGTCCACAAACAACTATTTTTGTAAGCAACACAAACTAAAAAGTACCACTGTCATATAGCTAAGAACTTAAAAATAGATGGCAAAAACATAGATGGATTCTTATCTATAGAAGATGCAATATTTCTACGAAATTATGATCTCAGATCTGCAATGGAGACGAATTGGATCGCAATAGCACGCTAAGTTCAAATGGCATATCCTATCCAACTCAAGTTCAAGCAGTCCCTGACAAGATCCTGATGATTAAGTCTGAATGTTCAGTATAAAATCAAAATATTTACCCCTGGATCTAAATGAAAACCATTTGGGTCCTACTTCACAGCTAAAATAATAATCGTGAATCACTTAGGAGAAGGCAACCTACCACGATTAGTCACATCTCTACTGATATCAGAAACAAGCCACGAATCCCAATTCACAGATACAGACCGGGATCTAGAAATCAGCGGAGAGGGAAATGGGGGAGGGGCACTCACCTGCACGACATCCTGGCCGGTGGAGGCGAGCTCGTAGCATACGAGGTCGCCCGTGGAGATGTGGGGCACGCCGAGGAAGCGGGAGAGGCAGCTGGCGTAGGTGTGACCCACTACACGTTCCTCTCATGCACCGGACGGCGCCTCCTCTCCACCCCCGTGAACGTGAAGGTCAGCGTCGCGGGCGTCTGCTCGGGAGCCAGCGACGTCGCCATCCGCCTCCTGCCCATCGTCGTGACGGCGACGAAGGAGGAGGAAGACGACGCGGCGGCGCGGAGTAGGCGCTATACGACATCCATGGGTGTAACGGGCGCGTGGCGCAGACGGGGGCACCCTAGCGGGGGAAATCGATGGGGGCGACCACGGGAAGCGAGGAAAAGTAGATCAATGCAGTGAGGCTAGTAGCTCGTCGAGGAGCGGCCATGTGTGTGTTGGCGGCGCCGGAGCTCACCGGAGCGGCCGGGATCGGCCGGCGACCGAGGCGGCGACATTGGGGATCGAGCGAGCAGGCAGGAGGGGGAGGCTTAGGGTTTGGAAAGAGAGAGAGGAGGAGGGGAGCGATGGCCCGGTGCTCACCCCCGCCGCTATTGGAAATGTTTTCAACCAGGTGAAATAATGGAAATGCCCTCAGTGGGGCACGTCAATTACACACAGTGGCAGCAGATAAGGTAACTATTCATTGCTACATGGATCGGTTTCGATTCGGCGGCCCAGATCGTCCGGCGGCTTGATCGGACGACTCAAATTGCATCAAAAAATCGAACGGACGTCCGGATTTGCCTGAGCGCTGTGAGCGTCCGGTTTCTCCCGCTGTACTTATTTCTGGATTGCACCTGCAGTGACCTTGCATTGATATGTACTACTATTGCAAACCATCGTCTAAATTTTTACCGCAAGATCAAGGTGTAGCTGTGGGTATGGTGTATGGACGAACCAAGTGAACTAGTATGTCAAAGAGACAAACCGTGGCTGTGGCTTTCATATCATCATTTGAGCAGGACATGAGTAGAGTACCATCTCACACGGCACAACGCCAGCAAAAACTAATTATCTCTGGAGCTCGGTTATCCTTTTTTTTGTAGTTGCAAATCTGGAACTAGGTTATCCTATGTTTCAGAACTCTGATTGCCTGACACCAAGAGCACCTGCAAACAAAAAGAGAACTACTCTCTACAATCTATTGCTCGATCTATTTACTAAAAGAGGGTACCAGTCATTGAATTTTTTCATCTTCATCAGAAAAATTACAATGACCAATAAATTAGAGAACTGCATAACGAAATTCATTTTTACTAGATTATAATGAAATACACTTGAGCAAAAAATTACAAACTCGAAGCATAAATGAAAAAATCGCAAAAAAAAGCACAAATGAAGCGGCAACGCAGAAAAGTATCAGAAAAAATGTATAATATTTATTTATAGTGAAAAAAAAACATTAACTCAAGGCGGTGGGAAACTTGAATCCCATGAAACACATGAATTTGTAAAATCCTCCAAACCGCACGCTAAATGTGCCCTCTCCTCGATGACGCGTAACAAGCGGCGGATCACCGGGGGAGCCATTTGACATCTAGTGTATGGGCATGTGATGCATGTCCACAGACATATAGGAGGTGTAATTTGCCAATTGTAGTCGAAGATTGCCTTACTGAGCTTCATGTGTTATTTTCCATCTTCATCGACCACTAGTTATTTGCCAATCACGTGGGAAGGAGAGACATCAAGCATACCATGTTTTGTTTCGCCCGATGGGGTGATGATGGAAATCGAGTAGCATCGGTTTCTACGCTTGTGGATGACTGGCCACGATTAGTTTAGTTTATTTCGAGAGATAAAAAGAGGAAAGGGCTTTTCAATTCACGGTCAGCACAAGATCTGAGGCTACTTAGGCTAGTCGTAGTGGGAGTAACTTAGGTAGTAACATATCGTACTTCGAGAAATTTTTACTTATGTGGCAAGTAGTTAATGAGAAGTGGTAACACAATATGTTACTGTAACATAGCACTTCCCAAGAAAACATGAGTCTACAAACTATTAAATGAAGCCACATATGACCCTACTACTATGTTACTTTGCACTATGAAGGTACTACCTCCGTCCTAGTTTATTGATCCCCTTTGTAATTTGTGCCAAATTTTGAGTAAAGATATAACTAACTAAATATTAATGCATGTTAACAAAAAATATATAGTTGGATTCGTGTTTGAATGTAGTTTTCAATGATATATTTTTTGGTGACATGCATGAACATTTTATTAATTAAATTTATGGTTAAAATTTGGCACGGAATACAATGAGGACCAATAAATCAGAACGGAGGTAGTAGTAACTTAGACTAGTGTCATATGCATGACACTAGTATAAGTTACTCCCCACTATGACCAGCCTTACTACTATCTGCTAACCAGATGCTTTATCGGGCAACTACTTTCATTCATATATTAATAATTCACAATTGCCAAGGCAGTGATGTTGTCCATCATTGCGTACTAAGAAAATCGACCTCCAGCTTTAGTAACCAAAGAATTAGATATTACAAAAAGTTGTGAGATCCTCTGATGAATAGCGATAACGAAACTACTTTGTGCACGATAGTGCTTGGCCGATTCACGCACGATATGTGAATCAGACGATAATTTGTAGTTTGCCTCTACACACCAACGGCCTGATTACAACATCGTCCATAAATCGTGCAGCCTACATCGTGTGTATAGCATCGTTCTAACGATAACGAGGCTGCAGTCAGCTTTCAAATGTGCCAGTTCAAACTCTTTGAGAAAAGCAACCCGCCCTGGTTTATTGTTCCTTCACGTATTTTGTGCTAAATTTTGATTATATATTTAATCAATAAAATGTTAATGCATGTATTAAATTCGTATTTAAACATGCATTTTGTTAATTATATCCATAGTTAAAATTTGCCGCAAAATACTAAGGGGACCAATAAACTAGAATAGAGATAGTACGAAATAACGGACATGGCTGGATTGTCAGAATGCCGAGCTTACTCAACTGTTATTTTGCTATTTTACGAATTGTTTAGAGCATCTATAATTACCAACACCCGGGCATATATGACCCCGGGCGGACAGCTCTAGCCCAACCCTCTTTCTTTTTGCGAAATAGCTGACCCATCATTTTTTTAATGTTTGGTTTTGGTCTAGTTTGCGTTATAAACCAGTCATCTCTTGCATTTGTTTTTTGCCTTGCTCTTCCAAAAAGGTCTTCACTAGTGCTTCCGGACCTTTGCTAACACATAATTCCTTCACATAATAGGCTAGAATGACATTGTATATTCAAATTAATGTCCATTATCCAAAAGAATTACATATCGTTCCTCCCATGGACAAAACACGACACCACATCAACAACTAAACATAAAATGGTACTACTCCTTTCGGTTTATAGGGCTTATTTGAAGAAAAAAATATTTTTCTGTTTTATAAGACTCATTTCTATTGCTCCCTTCACACACTCATATATCGAGGTGCATTAAATCACAACATGAGAGGATAAAAAGAAATTCATCAATGCATGTAAAAGTTCTTGGTTATTTATTGGTCACTCATGCATGCATTGCAATTTATGCATTGGTAAACAAATTTTTTGAGGAAAATGTGGGCATTAATTAATTATTTTTGCAAATTTTAAAAATTATTCCACCACTCATCACCCATTCCCCGTCCATGAATAAGTGTACGTATAGAAAATTTAGAACAGATCATGGGGGCATTAATTAAGTATTACAAAGGTGCAAGGCACTATCTTTCCTATTTAATTACCACATCTTCAATGAGCTAAGTGCATGTAGAAAGTAAGGAGACCATGTGTTGAATGTTATTGGTCTTGCTTACTGTGTGTTGAGAGAGAATTTTTTTGTATTTTAAAATGCAATGAAAATAAAAGAACACTCTTTTGTGGACAAGTTTGTATGTCAAACTATGTACATTCGTGAATGGAGGGACGTATTTTGGTTGATGGGAGGACTTTTTTTAGCACAGTACAGACGCAAGCGCTCATACATACGCACATACACTCACCTCTATGAACGCACACAAGCACACCCTACCCCTATGAGCACCTCCGAGAGACTGAGCTGGCATATCATCTTGAGATTTACAAAGTCACCGTAGGCGCCTTGTCGTCGACGGGAACGTCTCCTCCCACTGAAAGCGCATCGCCGGAAATGCTGAAATAAATCTAGGAATAATGCGAGCACCAGGACTTGAACCCCTGATGGACGGGTGATACCATTGTCCCTCTAACCATCCAACCACAGGTTGGTTCGCGTCATCCCACATACTTGAAATGTGTGAGCAGTACTGCTCGAGGTACAGGGGAGCAATGCTACATCCACAAAATTTAACGTAAATCTTTACGTAATTAGCCACTTGTCAAGTTATGATTGAAAATAGAGGGGAAAGGGGGGCCCACCCTGTGAAAATAGGGGGGGGGGGGAGAATTAAGGGAATTTAGGGGGTTACATAGATGTAGTATTATTGAGGTACAGGGCGTGGCTCGCACAAATCGTGGCTCACGCTAAAAAAAACCCAGCTAACAGAAAGTGGAAAATAGCTTTAGGAACAAAAAACCAGTACAGTAAATACTATCTAAGATACAGTAGGCCTTTTAACATGGTACAAACATAGACGCTCATACATACATACATTCACTTATATGAATGCACACACATATTGTACTCATATAAGGATCTTCGAGAGACTGTGCCGAAACATAAAAAACCCCGGAAAATAGTTATAGTAAAATGAACTAAATTGTAACTAAGATAGCTGCTGACGTGCCAAGATTGGAGCAGCAAACTTGGATCTATGTGCTCAGAAAATAATCATCTATTCCAGTTGGCTTACCAAGCACGCGAGCCTCTGTGTCCGGGAAGAATTCAAATCCTGTGAGCGTTGAGACCGTGCCGGCCTTGTTTACGGCGACGGGGTAAGACAGCAGGTGGCCTGGGAGGTCCCCCGTGAGCTGGTCGCCGACGTAGAGGCTCCAGTACTCATCGGCCATCTTGTTGACCCTCTGCACGCACTCTAGGCTCCCCGGGCGGAGGAAGTCGTCGTGCATCTTGCCGAGGTGCTCGTGCCACAGCGACATCCGGAAGCCATGGACGTGCCCCTTGGCGAGCTCGGCGCCGGTGTTGACACGGTGCGGCTGGTACGCGCCGATAGCGATCTCGGTGTCCCTGTACCCCGCCATGGACCGCTCGTTGAGGTTGGCAGATCCGACGATGATGTACTCGTCATCAACTGAAGACGTATATAGTATATGCTTAACTACCAAGATATATGATGAAGCAATGCAAGCATATATTAATGGAAGGGAGGGGAGAAATTAAGTAGTGTAGTACCTATCATCATCTTGGAGTGAACGTAGATCATGAACCGGCGTGCCATCTGCGCCCTGGCATAGTCCGTCCCGTCCTTTGGGCGTTGCGGAGGCTGGTACTCGCCGCCCTCTGGGTTGTTGGCCTCCCGGTTCCCCAAGCAGAAGAAGGTAAGGTAGTCCCTTGGGTTGGCGTCTATCCTCTTGGCCTGCAGCGCAACGGCGATGTCGTCGTACATCAGGGCCATGGTCCTCCTCTGGTTGTCCAGCATGGCCTGCCTGTATCGACCCGTAGGGGAGCCTTCGGACCACATGGGCACCACGATGTAGACGGCGAAGCGTTCGCCGTCCTCGATCTTGCTCACGATCTTGAGCGAGAGCTCCCTGGGGATCAGCTGGCACGCCCCGACTTCCGCTGGGTCGATGCCATCGTGGGATTTCCACTGGAAGGAGCTGCCGATGAAGTACTGGTTCTCGATGTAGATGAAGTTCTTGGCGGCGCGTATGGCGTGGATGTAGGCGTCCTGGATGCTCCTCTCGTACACCCGGTGCTTATCCTGGAGGAGACCGGCCTCGTAGGTCGCCTCCATGGAGTCGGGGAAGCCCACGGTGTCGATGTTGTCGATGGACCGGAAGAGCTGCACATTCCACGCCTCCTGGTCGCCGGGGAGCGTGACGGCCCACGAGGCCGGCGCGACCTTGGCCTCGAGGGCTACGAGGTCTACCAGTTGGTCCTTGTGGCCGCCGCCTTGTTTCCTCCACCGCTGCTCGAAGTTGTGGAGCACGTCCCAGGCGACCGGGCCCTCGACCTTGGCGTGGATGTCGTGCCATGGCTCCCTGGGCCCGCCCTTGCCGAGCGCCGCGTCCTCGTCGCCGAAGTTGACTTGGCTGAAGTCGTCGCTGTGCGCCTGCCCGGTGCCCAGCGTCCTGAACAGGGAGTGGGACTGCGTGTCGTAGCGTCCGTGGCACATGTCGAGGCCGCCGAGGAAGCTGACGATCTGGCGGCGGCCGTCCTTCGACGAAGGCAGCTCCTGGTCAACGACGACGGCCTTCTGGTGGTGGCTGTAAACGAGCGAGTCCGTGGGCATCTTGGCGTCGAAGATGTAGCCTCTGACGTACATGTTCCTTGGGCAGAGGACGCACTGCACGCGGCTGCCCTGGAAGTAGTTGGCCGTCTGTTCGTCCCTAGTGTCCATGAGGCCGTCAAGCAAGCCATCAATGGAGGAGACGTCGTTCCACACCAGCATGAGCACGTGCACGCCCTCGCCGGCCTTGCGCTTCAGGAGCTCGCCAAGAGTTTCGTGCTGGCCATCCCGCTCCCGTAGGAGCGTGATGTGGGGGAACACCGACCAGCCGGTGATGTACACCAGGTGACGTGCGTTGCTGATGGCGTCGTACAGGTCTTCCCAGCAGTGCCCAGGCTTGTAGAGCCCGCCACCGTCGAGCTGGATCTTGGGCTCGAACTCCTCAGACGCGTGCGCGTCCTGGTACAGGGTGACCCTGCACCCCGGCCTCTGCGAGAAGAAGGTGCGGGGCACCCCGAAGCTGCCGCCGCCGCCGACGACGCCACCGCCCCACGCCAGGCCTTGGTCGGCGACGTCGCGGAAGCTGATCTGCACGTGTATCTTGGGTCCATCCGGGAGCTTCTTCCTGTTGGCGCCGAGGACGTCGAACCAGCGGTCGATGGTTGTGTCGTTGCTGAGGAGCTCCCGGACGGGCAGGTAGGCGCGCCCAAGGACGGTGTCGCCGTTGAGGCCGAGCTGCTCGATCATGACGGAGATGACGACGTGGGCAGCATGGTGGGCACAGTAGGCGCGGAGCTGCTCGTTCCATCGTGCGCTTCCGGCTGCAGGGACGGCGATGGTACGTGTCCGGGCGATGCACGCACTGCCGAGGAAGATGGCCGCGTACATCCGCGGCAGGCCTTTGCCCAAACCCGTCGTCTCTTGGACACCTTGCACAATCTACGAGAAATAATTGCCTTTCGTCAAGTCCATCATTCATCATTGGGTGTGGCTACGTCTCAATCAAGTGAGATTTAATCAAGTCTCAGTCAAGTGAAAATAAAATTTTGCACGAATCGTAACGTAAGATCTCACGAATATAGTATTGACTGAGACTTTGACTCAGACTTAGCAAGGTTGTTCATCGTTAGTCTTCACACAATTCGTTATTTTTTAGCTGCAAACTTAATTTTATACAACTCAAAAAAGCAGATTTGTCTACATATACATATAAATGTGTAGTATGTGCATATAAGCTTTTAGCAATATATATTTTCATACGTGGTGTACATAAAATGACAAGTACATGTATAAATTCGGCCTTCCTTTTATTGTTACCGGGCCATGGTTTTGTCTTTTTTTTGCATAGGTTATAAATCATCATATTATTTTTTATGAACTTGTACATACATGTAAAAATAATATCTATATGTATATTTGCAAAAAAAAACTTATAAATAGCGTTTTCGGCCTTTTCAAACCACGAGGCTCCGTGGAGCCCGGACTCTAAAGTGCGGCTCTAAATTGCTCTATAGCATGTTAAATGACACTAAATGGTGCTAAGCAGCTTAACATGATGCCCGTCCAAACGGTATAGTGCCGCTATAGCGTCCAGATAGCATGCTACTACTGTAAACTCAAAGATTAAGAAGACATACATTGCCAAGGATACCGGGGACCTTGCCGGTGTGGCGCGAGCGGTCATGGAGGTTGTCCGCCCCCACGATGGTAGCATCGATGGTGCCGTGGAGCCGCAGATGCGCCATTGCTTGGGGCGTCCTTGGATCCCACTAAGTACGCTAAGGAGAAGAGTGGAGGACGTGGTGGTGACTGCTGGGCAAGCTGCTGCTTTACTAGCAATAGGATGGTGGTACAACGGGTGTGGCTATGCAGTGCATTTATAGCCGGCCAGTAGATGCTTCAACACGTGTGGAGTGAGAGCCGGAGGCTAAGTTAATCCACTACTAGTTCAGACGAGCAGCCTCGGTCGATCGGGTGGCTAGCGGAGTAGGTGTGCTCAACCGTTTAAAACTAGGAATAGTCGTGGTAGGTCTCATTAAATATGAGCAGCGTCCACAAAGAGGTTCAGCTGCCGCTTCCGTTCAAATTACCAATTGGCCAAGTAGTGATTTATAGGTTAATTCATCGTGTGCCACTTGGCTAGTTGCCTCAATCGATTATACCAGGCAGTGCATATTCAAATTACCATTGGCAGTGCACTTATAGAGCTGGTACAGGTCCAACGAGAAAGATGCTTCAACATGCACGCGTATATTGAGCTCGAGACTAAAGTTCATCGACTCTTGCTTCAGACCAGCAGCGTCCACAAGGATCGAGGTGCAGCTTTGGATCCTATTCAAATGACCTACCGCCCAATTAGCCATGTGGTATATAGGTTAATCCATCGTGTGCCACTTGCATGGTTAGTTGCCATTCAAATTACCTACTCGAATGGTCAATTGATTTATTGGTTAGTCATGTGCCACTTGCATGGCTAGTTGCCTCAACCTCACGTGCTAAACCAAACTGCGCGGAAAGCCCCATCTTGACGCTACATCCTTATCCTGCTCAGTACATAGAAAAAAGTCTTTAGCACGCTTGGTTGTCTGTGATAGATCCTATGGATCTTTGGCTTAGATGTGTTCGGTATAAGATGGGGATTTATTACCTTGTTGTTGTCTCCATGAGTTCCCTCCGGTGTCCATCGTAAGGTGGTGACGACGGTGAGGAAGGAGAGAGAGATGGTGACGGCGGTGATGGACTTCCCATCGCTTCAGTGCATCCCTCTGGATCGGATTAGGGTTAGGAGTGGGGAACAAGTGGCGGCGGCGAACCTCGTACCTTGTGCCCCTGGTCCCCACCTCCTCTTTATAGCACTGCGCGACAGGGGCCCATCAGCCTTGCTTGGGCTGGACGCCTCCGATCAGGGCGTGGGTCAAGGGCCCAATGAGCCGTTGGGCCCATTGGTGGAGAGATCAACCTAACATTCTCCCCCTTGATCTCATCATATACTTTTAACTTTATACTTTGAAATAACTCTTTTCAAAGTACTCGTTCCATCACAAATTTGCATGTAGAGCATGTCTCATCATCACGGTCCATCCCGGTAGAATCGACACCTACAACACACTCCTTCATTTTGAAACAGATTCTTTAACCTTGGGCCCTTTATTGTCCGAAAATTTTAGACTATACCATAAAACCCATGTCGACTGTGTGTTCTCCGAACACACTGGGCGGTAAGCCTTTGATAAGCAGATCTGCAAACACTTTTCTGTTGCTTTTATGCCTCAAGCATTTCTCCATAATTCCGGACTTTCTCCTTCACAACATGCAACTCTTCGTCAGTGTGTTTGACATCAACACTTGACTCGTTGTCTCAGGAGCATATTCTGTTAAAAATGGTTATTGATGTTGTCAACCATTATCAACTCCGGGTACAGGTTTTCTTAACCATTTTGCCTGTCCCTCAGCCTCATATCAAGCTATAACATATTATTGCATCACATTGATGACAATTGTTTCACTCACTTGGAGATTTTCCACAAAAAACTCCGAGTGTGAAAGATAGCGACAATTGTGGATTTCCCTATACATTTCACAAATCCTGCCTTTGTACTCACAATCCTTTTAGAGCACTTATTTCTTTTAGCATGAGGCCGATATCTTTTACTCCATTCCATTGATTTACATATGGACAGGACATTGTTAAAAACAACCCGGATATATACGTGAACTGTGTCAGGGTAATACATTGAGGTTCCAACAGCTGAAGCATATGGTATCATATCCGTTTACGATATTTTCTTATTGACTTTTGGAACACCATAGTTTTCCAGTTTTATTACCCTTGACTATAAGAACAGGCGTAGGTTTTCTCGCATGCATACTTTAGAGATCTTTCTTAGTATGTTCACGCGACATTCCTAATAACCCCTTTTATTCTTTTGAACTTTGAGGACAAGGACTTCTTTTCTCCTCCTGCAGTAGATTGACATCACCACTAGCAAGTGGGACGTCATCCACATGCACAGGAATTGGGAAACGAATTTCCCATTCCATAACTTTGCATGAATACAATTGTCCTCTCATTTTCTTTGCACGAAAACTTTCGATTTAAGTCATGTTTTACACCTTTACATATTTCCTTTGGAGTCACATTTGCCTTGTAGACTCTTCATAAAGTCTATGTTAGTGAAATTCAAATGGTGAAATTTCACTAACATAGACTTTATAGTAATCACAAGTATCTTATTTTCACATTCCTAGAGACCATCAAAATCTCAAGTACCGGCACTTCTTTCATATGGGGTTGTCGTTGCTCTGTCATTGCCAAGAGGCAAATTAATTCTATAGTCACCCATTTCCAAAAAGCAATAGGTTTTACAGAGACTTGTATCACAAGATCCCTTGTAGAGCTAACAACAGGTGTTGTATAGGTCATACAACATGCTCCCCCAGATTACTCCATCTTCACTAAAGAAATGGCGTATCTTTAAACTTTCTCATTTATGGCACTTTAAGCGCCATTGTTGTATTCCTTAGTCTGCTTTCGGAACTATAAAAGATCCGGAAATGCAACTGTTTCTTTTCTTTAGGGGTATCATAATGACGGTATTCTAATGACTGTCGTACTCCCCTTGACAATCACTTTCTTCATTAATGGATCACTTTAGATGCATAATGTGCATCACATCATCTAAAGTACAGAGGAGTCATGAAATACACTACAATGTATTTCATGTCTGTATCTCCCCCTCGAAATGTGGCAAGAACTTTTCTGCCACAATTTCGAAAACCCATTCATAGTTCTTGTGAAATGAGGAAACTTCGATTATCTAGCTCATTCATCTTATCACTTCATGTAAAATTAAATTATAAGTTGACTAGTATGGGAGTACTTTTTCCTTATTTCATTTCAGAAACTCAACAGAGTTCTTTATCATCTTTTTCCTCATTCCATTTCAGAAACTCAACAGAGTTCTTTATCATTAGTAATTTTGCAAGTTACACTTGCATATCAATCTTGTCTTTAGGTTCGTCTGTTACTTTTATCCTTTCTAGATTTAGTGATTGCATAATGACCGTTACACATAAGGTTTACGGTCGATACTAGGAAAGCTTAATAGCTACTCCATACTTTTCTCCCATAGTGGGACACATTAACCGCACATAAGTCATCATAACTTTCTCCTGTCATACAGGATTGTTGACATAATACAATGTCAACCTTACCCGGTTACGCAGGCATTCTTCCCAGACTTTTCCCGCCATGCGGGTAATTCCCTGTAAGGGACATAAATGCCATAATTAGCTCTTTTGACTGCATCAAATTCAGAAATAAATCTGAATTATCTTTGACACACATGTTTGATCTGACGTTGGTCAAAATAAACATACATGTTGCTTGTTTCATTTCAAATCATGTTGACTGAAAAAATCTTCTTCATAGAGAGTACATGAAAGACATTCGTCAACCAAGACTTCTCAATGATTTATTTCTTTTCTTTTGAAGACATTCTTTAGGGAGGACATACTCCCTCACGTTATGACCTTTCTTGGTCATCTTTCGGGTCACAAGTACCCAGCCATTCGCTTTCGCGAATGAAAGCATGGAAAACTTTTAGTCTGAGAAAACGTAGCCAATAATCAACAATAATGAGCATAAAAATAACCCAACGTTGGTCTGATTAAAAGATATGCACATTAAACTTTTTAAAACTTTCCTTTTATATTCTATATTATAAATCACCGTTGGGCAGAATTAGAATAAACATCATCCTTCTACATTATTTCATATGCATATAACTCATAGAAAAAATGCATATTACTCATAAACAGTGTGATGATATTATGTCTATGAAACAACTTTGCTAAGAAATAATCATCATCATCAACTTTATTGCAGCGGGAACAAAAATTATACATTTCTCTAGCTCAAGAGCATTTCTTGATCTGTATCTGTTCTCTGAAAATTGATCTCTTTGATACAAAAAGATTAAAGCTTTGAACATAAGACTCATAGAATTATAGTACTGTTATCATCCACGTTGGTCAGAAAATAACAATGCCATATTCTAACTTTAAAACAAACATCTTTCTTTTGCCATAGCGGAAACTATCTGAATCTTATTTCACCCACAGAGGAAAAACAATGCTAAGAACAGTTCTTCCAATTAAATTTTCCCGTTGGTTCCAATTTAATTGGAGGATAAAACTTTTAGTTTGCAGCGGAAACTTTACAATATTCTATTCAGAAACAATTCTGTACTCTTTTACTCCCTAAGCAATTTTAAACGGTTGAATTCAAAATTGCATTAGAGAAGCAACAATTTAATCTTTTACTTTAGTTCTATTCACTTTTAAAAGAGCACTTTACTTTTACTTTGCAGCAAAAACATGAATTAAAAATTCATGAACTTTTTACTTTTTACAGAAACTTTTCTTTGACTAAATAAAAATTCATGAACTTTACTATTTTCTTTGTAAAATTCATGAAAATTTCTTTTTCTGAAACTTCTCTATTTCCATTTTCAGAAACTTTGTCTATCTTCTATTTTCTAAACAAAAAATTTCGTTGGGAAAAATTTGCATAGAAAATCTATGTGAAATTTTCCCAAAACTGAACAAAAAACTATTAAATTGTGCTTCTGGAAAAAAGAATACCAGAAAAACAGACGAAAGCCCGGCCTGGCCCACGGCCCGACCAGCGGTCTTTACTACGCCTGGCAGCTAGCGCGGCCCAAAGCCTGTTGGCCTGGTCCGCCACACGCCCTCCTTTTTTTTTTGTCCCAGGGCGTGCGGCGTCCTCCTCTAGCCGGAAACGGCCCACCACTTTCGGCCCATTGGCCCGGCGCGGCTAGGTTTTCTTTGCCAGCCGTTCGATTGCATCGAACGAGCCAGCGAGCTTTTCGCTCGAACAAAACCAGCGACCGAGGGGATTGACCGAAACCCTCGATCAGTTCTAGCCTTCCCCCCGGCGCCGCTCGCTCTCTGTCTCTCTCTCCCGCAGCGGGATTTCAGACTTCGCCGGCCGCCGACGACGAACCACCGCGTCGGCCAGTGTCCTTCCCCTGCCCCTCTACTCCGCGCGAGGCCCTTCCCTTTCCCTTTCTTCCTTTGTCCAGCCATCCACCCCCCCGCCACCTTCGGGCAGAGGAAGACGCGGCGGAGCCCTGCTCCGTTCTGTCTCCGCGGTCGGGGCCCGAGGCCTCCGGTGAGCTACGGCTGGCCGCCGCCGACGGCGACCTGAAGCCACCGCGCCGCGTGGCCGACCCTCTGTTCTATTTCCCCCCTTTCTTTATCCATCTCCACTACCACATAGAGATGGATCGGAGATGCTTTTCTTCTCTTTTGTGCCTGATGGACGGCGATCTGTGGCGCCGTTGCCTCCCCTTCGCCGGTGACGCGTTTCCTTTGGTGGAAGCGCGCCACCGTCGAACGGCGTGGCTGCGGTGCCCCTTTGCCCTTTGCAGGGTGGGTCCTTCTTTCGGATGCCTCGGCTTGCTGATGCGCATCTGAATCGAGAGGGATGGCGCGGCCTTGCGGCGGCGCTCTTTGCCGGCGAGGCCGAGGCCAAAATCCGGTGATTTTTTTTTGTTTGTTTGTTTCTTTGCCCTGCTAGGGTTCTTTGGGGAAAGGGGATTTCTTTTCTGTGATTCTTTGTACCTTCTTTATCCGTAAACACATCAAAAGCCTCGTGGCTCTGATACCATTGATAGATCCTATGGATCTTTGGCTTAGATGTGTTCGGTATAAGATGGGGATTTATTACCTTGTTGTTGTCTCCATGAGTTCCCTCCGGTGTCCATCGTAAGGGGGTGACGACGATGAGGAAGGAGAGAGATGGTGACGGCGGTGATGGACTTCCCATCGCTTCAGTGCATCCCTCTGGATCGGATTAGGGTTAGGAGTGGGGAACCAGTGGCGGCGGCGAACCTCGTACCTTGTGCCCCTGGTCCCCACCTCCTCTTTATAGCACTGCGCGACAGGGGCCCATCAGCCTTGCTTGGGCTGGACGCCTCCGATCAGGGCATGGGTCAAGGGCCCAATGAGCCGTTGGGCCCATCGGTGGAGAGATCAACCTAACAGTCTGTTACTTTTGTTGTACACATGGGAAATCACAGGAAACAAGCATCACTGAAATGTTATTATTGAGAAGTCCAACATTATTATCTTCATCTTAATAATCGATATACTTGCTTTGAACGAGCCTACATAAGTCATGTGGTGTCGTCCATCTAGTTGACCAGATCCATTAACGCGATGGGCATCCAAAATTTTACTACTCCTGGGATTACGAGCAGCAAAACTAGTTTACTAAGACTTTGGTAATTTAATTTTGCTTCACACATGCACATATTCAGCAACTTGCTTCATGTGTAAACTGAGAGCTGGAGGCTTAGGCAACTTAGTCATCACACACAATTTCTCAGTGCGTGCGATTGGGGCTATAGTACGTACCTGTACTGGTTTGAGCTAAAGGTCCAAGTTCACGGACCAGTCGTCAGGCTCTGTGAGCACCACATGCACCAAGACATTGAGTTCTTTTGTTCTCATCAAGAATTTCTTCGCAAGGACAAATCATGATGTTCACGTTGCCGATGCTGCACTACAACACGGTGTACAAGCGCTGGCATGTCATGTCTTTGCATGGACAAATCATGATGCTCATGCTTTCGGTGCATGCACCAAGACTTTTGAGTTCTTTTGTTCCTATATCAAGAATGTCTTCGCAAGGACAAATCAAGCTGTTCACGCTGTCGATGCTGCACTGCAACATGGCGTACAAACGCTGGTCTCTCATGTCTTCGCAAGGATAAATGATGATGTTGATGACTCGATGCTGCACTGCAACAAGCTGTACAACTCTGGCCTGACGTTCTTGACTCAACGATGGCAGTCAATGAACAGCATGCCGCGGCCACAAAATTGTGTGTGTGGTTGTCTGGTAGATTACCATGAACCTTCCCAAGCTATGTTAATCCACTCTTACTTCAGATCAGCAGCGTCCACAACGAGAAACAATATTTGGGTTAGTTGACTGACAAAAAATGCACATTCATTAACATACATGCATCATTAGGTGACACTAGTGCTGCAAGCGCTATCGTGAGAAACATGCACCATCGTGATGAATGCATGAAACACTGCCTGCTAAAATATCGGATGTACAATATATAGTAATATTATTTACCACCCAGGGCCTCCAAAAGATATTTATGGTATTTGTGAGCCTGTTTCTGGTTATTTACTTTATGAAAACAATATTAGCTCTGGTGCTATTATTCCTACTGATGCGGCATAAGTTATTCTTCACCCGAAGTAATCTTATAACCGTTTCACAAATAAATTACATTCGGTATACAAATATAATATTCATATTCATTTACTATGTAAATTTGGCAGCAGGAAATAAAAATACAGGTCATAAGAGCCAAAACGTGTATTTTATGTATATTTTATACTATGGTTTTGTGTTCGTAATTTTATGTAGAATAAAATATATTTTACGGCGATTCTATATTTTCTCATGTTCTCTTTTTACTTATAATAAAGTAAGACAAAATTTACGAAACTGTATTTTTAAGTAAAAAGCACCGTATTTTACAGCGAATATACACTGCCTATAATCGATTGAGGCAACTAGCCAAGTGGCACACGATGAATTAACCTATAAATCACTACTTGGCCAATTGGTAATTTAAATAGAACCGACAGCTGGACCTCCTAGTGGACGCTGCTCATATTTAATGAGACTTACCACGACTAGTCCTTCGCGGTGTAGTTTTATATATAGAAGAAACGGTTGAGCACACCTGCTCCGCTTGCCACCCGAGCCACGCTGCTCATCTGCATTAGTAGTGGATTAATGCCTTGTTTGGTTGGGCTATGGATTTCTCAAAGCAGTTGCGGAAAAGCACTTGTGAAAAATCTGTTGTGAGAAAGTTGTAGGTCATTCGGCAAACTAGTTGTATGAGTTGTGGCTATGGAGATAAAAGTCTGAAATACCCCTAATAACTAAAAAATGGTTGCACATTGTTTAATGATAATAACATCATTATAGGTTGACGTGGAGTAGTAATAAAACCTAATTAAGTAATTATTCGAGTCTTATGATCAACATGACATTTTCACATGGCGAGAGAGTAGCATATTTTTAGAAGGATAAATACCTAGCACACAAATAGAAATAGAAAACAACTTATCACAGAATTAACTAGTAGTTGAATCGAAACATTTCATGGTTGATCAATACATTAGTACATTTGAACGCTTACACCTTTTAGAAGCTACTCCCTCCGTTCGGAATTACATGTCTCGGATATGGATGTATCTAGAACTAAAATACGTCTAGCTACATCCATTTCTGCGACAAGTAATTTCGCACGGAGGGAGTAAAACCCAATAGCTAGATTACTAGGAGCGGCGCAAAACATTATATACACTTCTACACATATTACAAATAAAATAGTAGTTCGTCCATAAGCAGATGAAAGAACTCTATGATTCATTCGAGCTCATCAAGGAGTTGGCAATTCTATCACGGACTTTGTTCATGTCAACGATGTCAAGTCTCGCAGGAACACTATCTCCTTGGAGTCACGGTTCTTCCAAGTCCTCGCCAGGAAGATAATTCTCATCATCATCACATTTGTCAAACTCCTCGCCGGACAACTTGGTCTCATGAATGGAGTTGTGCAACGACATACAAGCAAGAATACTTTTTTTTGCCTACGAGGGTTGAAGCTAGGTACACCCTTCAAGATGCGCCATTTAGCTTTCAGCACTCCAAATGTTTGTTCAAAACAATTTCGCAGTGAAGAGTGAGCATGGTTACACACCTACTATTTTCCCACTGGTTTTCGTCCATGAAGAAATTCCGTTATATGGTATATTTGGCCTTTGTAAGGAGCAAGATATCCTTTGCGGTTTGGATACCCTGAATCGATGAGTTAATACTTTCCTATATAGAAAGGGCAAGAACATTGTTATGCACGGTTGTTGCGAATAAAGTAATGACAACAATACAAAAGGGAAAAATAATTAATGGCAACAATTAACTAATGGCGGCAACATATCTTAGTAGCTGCTGGGGGTGTAGGGAACTTATGTGCATATACTTGACCAAGCTATCATTTAAGATCCTTGTACCATGTGTTGAACCGGGCCAACCAGCCACAACAAAAGTAAATCTCATGTCGAAATCACAAACTGCCATAACATTTTGTGATGGAAATCCATGTCGACATGTGTGGTTGACAACCTCATCCGCTGGTACTTTAACTGGAATGTGACAGCCATCTATTGCACTAATGGCACCTTTGAAATGAGAACAAAACCTCACATCTTGAATTCTTGTATGCGCAGCTGTGAAAGAATCGTCTGGAGGTGATGTGTTATCTCCTGCTAACTTGCACAAGCAAGTCAAGACTTCTTTGAACTTCCGATGGACCGTTTACATTGATCTCGAAAAATAATTCTTGACTTGAGAGAATGATTGGGGGCCACCAACTACCCACAAGAACATAGCTAAAGGCTCTAGTGATGTCACTTCTCTGCCCGACTTCAATCCATAATTAAACACTAGGACATTATGGAATGACTCAAATAGTCTACGAGTCATCCGTAACATCCTATAGCAAGTCGTTTTGTGACCAAGAGTTTCAATAACCCATTCATAACTAGTTTGTTCCGGAATCCTATATGGTTCTTTTAGTATATATGTTGGTGTAGTGATTACCCATGTCGCCCATACATCCACCTTGATATGCCAAAGTCGCCAACTGCATGAGCTTTTTCCTCTTTTGCTAGGCTCATCATCGATATCATGATCCACTCCATTAATCTACAAAATAAATGGGCAGCAACATTGTTAGATATATCACCAACAACATATACAAAAACTAGACATCAACATTTACAAAATTTGGACAGCAACATTGCTAACTATGGCAGCAACAATATTTACTAAATATTTCACCACAAACATGGCAGCAATAACATAGATATGGTTCACCACAAACATGGCAGCAATAACATAGATATGGTTCATTACATCACGAAGACACGTGTTCATACATAGCAAAATAAATAGTTCTAGAAATAGTTCAAACATAGCTGGGTTGGAGGACAAGGTTTTGTGTTCTATTTGTTCATTTGATCATGTTTCTTATTGAGCTAATCAAGCCTCCCCTCTTTTGGTCGATCAGCATGAACAACTCTCTATAGTTGGGTTGGAGGACAAGGTCGGTGGCTGTGAAATATAAAGGAGTTCCCTCCTCTGCCCCACACTCCTTCATCAAAGTCAAAACTTCCTTCATGGTTGGAACAACACTTGTTGGAGCACGAGTTGCTGCTATCTATGAGTTTATATTCCCAAGTGTGGCCTTGTACTAGCGTAGAAAAGGGTTCTTGTCCTCTTTAGCCGACTCGTCAATAAACTTGGCTTTGCGCTTCACATTTTTTGCAATCTTGCCCTCCTTAGGTGAGACCTTGACCTGCTTTGCCACCTTTCCATCCTTAGGTGAAACCTAACCTCCTTTGCTACCTTTCCATCCTCCTAGGACTCTTCTACAACATCAAGCATATCATCATCATTTGTGCTATCTGACATCTCCCTAGGAATAGATGATGTAGCCCAGGTGACACGTGCGTCGGCAAACATGACATGCATTTCGTCCAAGTTGGCCAACCCCTTCTTCTTGTACTTTGCATGCTTAGTTTTTTTTTATGAAATATAGCATAAGAGTTAGCAATTCCACAAACAAAACGATGCTACCGAATAAAGAATGCTACCAAATAAATGATACTACATACCTTATGATGTATGCTCCACCAATCATCATCGGCTGCAATGGTATTCTTCACACCTGCTCCGCTAGCCACCCGAGCGACGCTAGGTTCCCCGATGCTGCTCATCTGAATTAGCAGTGGATTAACTTAGCCTTTGGTTCTCAATCTACACGTGTTGAAGCATATACGGGCCGGCTATAAATGCACTGCATAGCGACACCCTTTGTACCACCATCCTAGCTACTACCTTCATCCTGGTTTATTGGTCTCCTTAGTATTTTTGTGTCAAACATTGACCATAGATTTAACTAAAAGAAAAAAATATGCATGTCACAACCAAATATTATATCGATGGATTCATATTTGCATATGGTTTCCAATGATGTTATTTTTGGTTAAATGCACTAACATTTTATTAGTTAAATCTACTAACAAAATTTAGCACAAAATGCGAAGGGACAAATAAACTAGGACGGATGTAGTAGTAGCAACAACTTGTCCAGTAATATTTTTAGTTTAAGCCGTAGTTTTAAGTAGCACGCTATCTCAATATTACAGGGGCGCTATACCATTTGGAGGGGCATCATGGTAAGTCATTTGGCATTATTTACCATCATTTTTGCATGCTATAGAGCAATTTAGCCCTTCTGCTTCTGGAGAGCGGCGCTTTAGAGTCCGGGCTCCATGGAGCCTAGTCTTTTGAAAAGGTTGAAAGTTCTTTTTATAAGTTTTTTAAGGATTAATTGTTTGTAGATATACATATAGATTTTTTTACATGTATGTACAAGTTCATAAAAATAATATGATGATTTGTAACAGGAACATGATATGGTTCATCAAACGGATTATCACGCTCATTTCCATCGCCTTGGTGGACCTGTCTCCCACGATCTATTCTTCCTGCATTAAGGCCTCTGTTGCAAAAACAAATCTGTAACAAGATCTTTGTTATAGAAATAATTAAATTGCAGCAGGACCAATGTTGCAAAAAAATAAAAACAGTAAAAAGAACTCTTGCAAAAAAATTGCAACACGATCCCCGTTGAAAAAAACTTGTAACAATGCCTCTGTTGCAAAAAGAAAATATACAACTTGACCTATGTTTTATAAAAAATTCTGCAACATGGCCCATGTTGCAGAAAATTACTGCAACACAACCATTGTTGCAATGGTAGATGATGACGCTCGGTCGCTTAGGGAGTCCTGTATTCAGGGGTCCTCAGGCATCCGGGTCTTTGAAACTTCGCCGTATTAGTGGGCCACGTAAAGAAGAAGCAGAAGACCCTCCCCGTGTTCGGTCAGGACTCTTATGTACGTAGAAAGGCAAATGTAGAGTCCGGATGTATCAAATTACTTCCTCCCCAAGTCACCCTTGTAACCCTAGGTCCCCTCTGGCGTGTATATAAGCCGAGGGGTTTAGTCAGTAGAGGGGATCATCGACATCACAATATTAACTTGGACATCTTCATCATCTTCTCATCCAGCGAGGATGCTGAGTACCTCGGTGCAGCATACCTACACCGAAATGGGACCGCCAACTTCATCAACTCTTCATCTGGGGAGGACGCCGTCTACAGTGCCTCTACCGAATGCCTACATGATTTCACCATCTTCAGGCTGACTGCCCGGCGAGGACACCGACTGCATCAACACGCTACCATTCTTCTACACCAACCGTCTCCACCAAGCGGAGGTTGTCCCGATAACCACGACACCCAGAGGTCTACATCGACGAGCTCAAGTCTACTCTGACTTCTACATCAACACTCTTTTTCAACATCGTCCAAGCTCCGATGAGGCGAAGCCACTTCACCGACATGTCCTTTTTCTGATGAAGCTACACCTATCTTGCCGGGCACCGACGAGGTAAAGGCAAGCCACCATGTCCGACAGCAACGAGGCGGACACCACCAGGACGGGAACCGACGAGGCAATCTTCATCATCGGACATCGACAAGCCGAAGGGATACGACTAAGCATCGTCGGAGCGACGGACGTACCGCTCCACCCTTCTATTCCACCACATCATCACTAACCTTCCCGACGAGGAGATCTCCGCCATCGACCTTGATGAACCATGGGAGCTCTACTTCGAAGCCACCTCCCGCACGGACGCCGACGCTGATGGAGCCAAAGGAGAAGGGCAGGCACAGGTTTGGTGTTCAAGACACCACAAGGAGGAGTGATGCATCACTCATTCTCCCTCCTCAAAGAAGAATGCTCAAATAATGAAGCAGAGTATGACATGCTTATCATCGGCCTTCTGCTGGCGTTCTCTATGGAAGTCCGTTCTTTATGGGCCTTTGGTGACACCCAGCTCATTGTTCGTCATGTCAACGACATCTACGTACTTTGCAAGCCTGAACTGGTGCCGCACTACAATGCAGCCCGGAACCTCATGGAAAAATTTCAACATGTTGAAGTTCTCCATGTCCCGCGAAGCAGAAATGCGCATGTTGATGCCTTGGCAAAACTAGCGGCAGCATTGGTGCTCCCAGATAATAAAACAATGCAGGTAAATGTTGAAGAAAGGTGGCTCCTCCCAACAGTTCTGAAGCTTATCCCGGCGTAGTATGAAGTCAACACCATCATGACAAACGTCGTGGAGGAAGACGAGTGGATGCAACCCTTCCTTGACTACTTCAAGCATGGCAGTCTCCCCGACGACCCCATCACGAGACGCCAACTACAACGACGACTCCACTTTTATCTTTATGAAGTAGGTGTCCTATACATGCGGTCGCATGGACAGGAGGTCCTACTTCGATGCGTCAATCGAGGTGAAGCCGAGAAGATCCTCCCAGAGATGCACCATGGAGTCTGCGGCGGGCACCAAGGAGGAGCTAAGATGTATCATAGCATACGTCTTTCGGGATACTACTAGGCCGACGTCATGGCGGACTGCCTTCAGGTGGCCAGGTCATGCCACAACTGTCAAGTACATGGCGACTTCAAACATCAACCGCCTGTCCCGCTCGACCCTACCGTTCCCTCTTGGCCATTTGATGCTGGTCCGCTCCACCTGGTCGTTTCTAAAGATGGTGTACACGGCGTTCACGACACGTTGTTCACACAACGAGAAGTCTCTTACGTCGGCAACGATGGTGTGCTGGGTGGCGTCGAGCACTACGACGAGCAATGAAACCCGGGAGTCTACTATCGTTATCACGGTTACGGCGCGACATTTTTTTTCTTTCCCACTCTCTTTCTTCTCTTTTTCCATTTCTGTCCCACACAGTTACAGTCTAGGGAATGTTCAGGATACGTGTGCAAGAAATTGTGGTGCCGACTGGACCAAGCTGACGGTGCGGCGAAGTTAGCACAAGGTGTACGGAGAAGCAAGGCGAGCCCGAAGGGCTTAAGCGCCCGCCAAAGTCATTGTGGTCGGCGCTCACGGCCGGAGGCAGAAACTCTTGATGGTTCACGACCGGCAAGAACGAATGCATGACTTACTCAGTGTAAAAACCCATGAATACCTGCGTGCATGGGCCATGCATCTAACCGGCCGGCGAGCGCGTGTATACCAGCCGACGAGCGTACTTGAATACCTGCGGTTGTTCCAACCAGCAAACCCCGGAGATAAGCATGAAGATGGCGATCGAATGAACCAGACCCAGTGTTCAAAAAGAAATGAACCAGGCCCACCGGCAGTCGGGTAGCTAGGTATGCATGAGATGGTTTTTGTTTGGACCCCGATAACTCCCGTACGTTCAGTCTGCGCAGGTGCCCGACCGAACGATTCGTTCGGTAGCAGGAAGGTATACATCCGAACGAAAGATGTTCGGCACGAGAAAAGGCCGAGCCCCAACACCTTCTCCCCATGGCCTACAGGCGAAAAATTAAAACGAAAACATAAAGCTCACTTGACCCTGATTTCGGCTGTGACTAACAAAGGCTAGAATTTGTCATGCTCCTGAAAAAATTGCAATGTCCCAAAAAGCAACTAGCAATATAGGTAAAGCTCGTAGGCATTGGATCGGTGATGGGAAATTATGTCGGATGCAATTCATCATGTAGAAGTTATAACCTAGGGTGACACAGAACTAGCTCCAGTTCATCAATGCAATGTAGGCATGTATTCCGAATATAGTCATACGTGCTTATGTAAAAGAACTTGCATGACATCTTTTGTCCTACCCTCCCGTGGAAGCGGGGTCCTATTGGAAACTAAGGGATATTAAGGCCTTCTTTTAATAGAGTACCGGACCAAAGCATTAACACATAGTGAATACATGAACTCCTCAAACTATGGTCATCACCGGGAGTGGTCCCGATTATTGTCACTTCGGGGTTGCCGGATCATAACACATAGTAGGTGACTATAGACTTGCAAGATAGGATCAAGAACACACATATATTCATGAAAACATAATAGGTTCAGATCTGAAATCATGGCACTCGGGCCCCAGTGACAAGCATTAAGCATAGCAAAGTCCTAGCAACATCAATCTCAGAACATAGTGGATACTAGGGATCAAACCCTAACAAAACTAACTCGATTACATGATAGATCCCATCCAACCCATCACCGTCCAGCAAGCCTACGATGGAATTACTCACACACGGCGGTGAGCATCATGGAATTGATGATGGAGGAAGGTTGATGATGACGATGGCGACGATCTCCACTCTCCGGAGCCCCGAACAGACTCCAGATCAGCCCTCCCGAGAGAGATTAGGGCTTGGCGGCTGCTCCGTCTCGTGAAGCACAATAATTTCTTCTCTCTTATTTTTTTCTCCCTGAAACGAAAGATATAGGATCTGGGGGTACGTCGGTGGAGCATCGAGGGGCCCTCGAGGCAGGGGGGCGCGCCCTGGGAAGGGGGGCGCGCCCCCCACCCTCGTGAGGCGTCAGTCCGGGTTAGTTCCATTCAAATCATGCAAGTTAGAGTCCAAAACAAGGGCAAAAGGGTTTGGAAAAGTAGATACGTTGGAGACGTATCAGTATCAATCCAGTAGGAGACCACACACGAGTCCCTCGCACCAGCACAAACAAATAAGAACTTCGCAGCCAACGCGATAAGAGGTTGTCGATCCCTTTATGGTCACTTACGAAAGTGAGATCTGATAGATAGGATAGTTTGATATTTTTGGTATTTTTGGATATAAGAACAGAAAGTAAAAACCGGAAAGTAAAGTAGATTGTAGATTGATATGTTGAGAATAGACCCGAGGGCCATAGGTTTCACTAGTGGCTTCTCTCATCATAGCATAATTCTACGGTGGGTGAACAAATTACTGTCGAGCAATTGATAGAAAAGCGAATAATTATGACAATATCTAGGCATGATTATTATACATAGGCATCACGTCCGTGACAAGTAAACCGAAACGATTCTGCATCTACTACTATTACTCCACACATCGACCGCTATCCAGCATGCATCTAGAGTATTAAGTTCATAAGAACAGAGTAATGCGTTAAGCAAGATGACATGATGTAGAGAGATAAATTCGAGCAATATGATATAAACCCCATCTTTTTATCCTCGATGGCAACAATACAATACGTGCCTTGCTGCCCCTGCTGTCATTCGGAAAGGACACCGCAAGATTGAACCCAAAGCCATGCACTTCTCCCATTGCAAGAACTATAGATCTAGTAGGCCAAACCAAACCGATAATTCAAAGAGACTTGCAAGGATATTATAATCATACATAAATGAATTCAGAAAAGAACCAAATATTTCTCATGGATAATCTTGATCATAAACCCACAATTCATCGGATCTCGAAAAACACACCGCAAAAAGATTACATGGAATAGATCTCCTCGAAGACCGAGGAGAACTTGGTATTGAGATCCAAAAAGAGGGAAGAAGCCAACTACGTTCTAACTATGGACCCGAAGGTCTGTGGTAAACTACTCACAATTCATGGTGAGGCGATGGTGTTGATGTCGAAGCACTCTGTGGAAGATTCCCCTCCGGCAGAGCTCCGGAACAGGCCCCAAGATGGGATCTTATAGGAACAGAAGGTTGCGGCGGTGGAATTAGGGTTTTCTCTGTTGCTTCGATGTTTTTAGGGTACATGGGTATATATAGGAGTAAGGAGTATGTCGGTGGAGCAATGTGGGTGCCACGAGGGTGGGAAGCGAGCCCAGGCGAGGGGACGCGCCTTGGACCCTCGTGGGCACCACGGGTCTCCTCTGCCTTGGTGCTCAAGTCTCTCGTGAAGATATCGTTCCAAAAATAACTCTCCCGAAGGTTTCATTCCGTTTGGACTCCGTTTGATATTCCTTTTCTGCAAAACCCTGAAATAACCAAAAAACAACAATCTGGACTAGGACTTTGGGTTAATAGGTTAGTCCCAAAAATAATACAAAAGTGTATAATAAAGCCCATTAAACATCCAAAACATCAAATATAATAGCATGGAACGATAAAAAATTATAGATACGTTGGAGACGTATCAAGCATCCCCAAGCTTAATTCCTGCTCGTCATCGAGTAGGTAGATGATAAAAACAGAATTTTTGATGTGAAATGCTAACCAACATAATTTTCAATGTAATTCTCTTTATTGTGGCATGAATGTTCAGATCTGAAAGATTTAAGACAAACCTCTATATTGACATAAGAAATAATAATACTTCAAGCATACTAACTAAGCAATCATGTCTTCTCAAAATAACATGGCTAAAGAAAGTTATCCCTACAAAATCATATAGTATGGCTATGCTCCCTCTATATCACACAAAATATCCATATCATGCACAACCCCGGTTTCAGCCAAGCAATTGTTTTCATACTCAATTTTTTCAAACCTTTCAGCTTTCACGCAATACATGAGCGTGAGCCATGGATATAGCACTATAGGTGGAATAGAGTGGTGGTTGTTGAGAAGACAAAAAGGAGGAAGATAGTCTCACATCGACTAGGCGTATCAACGGGCTTTGGAGATGCCCATCAATAGATATCAATGTGAATGAGTAGGGATTGCTAGGCTTCTCGCCCCTCGTTGGTTACCCCAAGTGGAAGGTGTGAGATGTAGTGTTGCGGAAGTTTTTCGCTTGGCAAAGATACCAAGGATCGAATCCCAAGAAACTCCTAGGTTCAACAAGAAGGTGTCAACTGCTACGGCGCCAGATATTAGCAATCAACGTGGACCTGCACACAGATACAAATAACTTTGCTCCCAACGAGTATAGAGAGGTTGTCAATCCCTCCGGCCTTGTAGTTCACAAAGGATTAAACGCAAGTGATAGTAGTGATAGATATAATTGCAATAGTAAATAATAGCGAAAAGTAAATAGCGGATGTGATCAATGATGGTAATATGGACCGGAATCTCATGATGTTCACTAGTGATGTCTCTCTCCCAAAAGACGATAAAACAGCTATGTGAGGTAAACGAATTACAGCTGGGCAATTGACAGGACCATGTGCGCAAACCAATGCTGACTACATTGCAAGAAAGGTTGAGGTTCAAAGCATGGGCGGTACGCCAAAGTAAGTAGACCGAAATCCATCAATATCTACTACTAATCATCCACCTTGAGATATCTATCCAGAACATCTCGCTGGTATTAAGTTGCGAGTCCCACCCATAGTGTAAACTCAATGCAACAGACAACTGCATTAAAAGAACTTTGCGTAAAGTAAACAATCCTTGCACCCGCGGGCACAAGCACCGTTGTTTTCCCCCTTGTGGAAACAGCACATCCCCTAGACTCATGTTTCTGTCACTCAAACTAGTCATCGAGGGGCATGAACCCACAATCAAGCATAACGTTCCCTCTTGGAGTCACTACCTATTACTTGGCCAAAGCAATAAATAACAACGGAGAACATGCAAGAATTACTTACGAACATAAATATAAAAGAGGTAGATCAAATATATTACTCAAGCACAATCTGAACATAATCTCATAATCCATCGGATCCCAGCAAACTCATCATAGCAACAGCATAAGGATTACATATGTGCCTCGATCATGTAGGGCAGCTCACGAGGACTAATTAGTGAAGCACAAGAACGGGAGGAGAACATCACATAGCTACTGGTCATGGACTCATGGTCCAAGGGAGACTACTCACAACTCATCCGGGAGGCGTCCATGGTGGTGGAGAGGCTCCCGATGGTGATCCTCCCCTCCGGCAGGGTGCCGTGAAGAGTTCTCCTGGTGCTCCCGACCTTGGAAGTGGCGGCGGCGGCGGAACAGAGATGAGATCGCGAAAAGAGTTCTTCCGTCGAGGGTTTCGGGAGACGCTTTAAATATATGCCAAAGGGGGGCATCGGAGGAGCCTTGGGGGGCCCAGGCGCCCCCCCGGCGCGGCCCAGGGAGGGCGCGCCACCAGGGCGCCTGGAGCCCTGGTGCCCCCCCCCCCCGGCTGTCCTTCGGGCGCACGGTAGTTTCTGGAACGCTGATTTTTTATATAATTTTTCTGGATTTTTCCTGGCAGTTCTCGTAATGTGAAAACCTGAAATACAAAAACAACCGAAAACAGAAACTGGCACTGGGGTGCACTGAGTTAATAGGTTAGTCCAAATATGATCAAAAGTGTATGGAAGTGTATAAATATCATAGCAATATCACCCAAAAGAGGCATGGAGCAAGCAGAAATTATAGATACGTTTTGGACGTATCAACATCCCCAAGCTTAATTCCTGCTCGTCCTCGAGTAGGTAAATGATAACAAGAATAATTTCTATGGTGACATGCTATTAACCATATAGGACTTTTTCATAGTCATATGACAAAAGCTTACTGAGACAATGAATCTATAGTAATTAAGTTGCCTCATGAGAAAATCACAAAGGACTGAAAGTTTTACAATATGATACTGAAACATCAAATAGATTTGCAATGAACATGATGTGCAAATATGATAAAGTGATATCTAGCTTGCCCCCTTTAGTGAAGCAAAACATAAATGCAGGGGCACCTCCAAGGTTTAAGTGATGACTAGATACAATGATTTCAGAATAAACGATATCACAATCATGCAAAAGACAATGCTACTTTGGGACAATGCACATTACACTCAGAATGACAATCATGCTCTCAGTAGTTGGTGCTTTAACAAGAAGGTGGAGACTCTCGAACCGTGGCTTTTGTTTGCAAGGTTGAAAACCCGTAGTCGGAAACAAAGACAAAACATGTACCAGAGCTCTTGGTTTTAAAACAGAGGTAATAATTTATTTTAGATCATGCATGTTTCGTCAACGAATGCTAGCAGACAACTCAATCACTTTTCGAGATGGACAAGTTTCGAGGAACGGCTCCCGAATGAGGACGATCACATCCTCTTAATCTCCTTTGTTTATCACTGCCAAAGTTTTCTGATTTCTCATGAACAAAGCGTGAAGGAGGGTTTGTTTGTTATATTATCTTTTTGAGCCGGGCGCACTCAATGCCAGTTCCTTCTCGTATTATGGGTTTGCACATTATAAATGCAATCCCGGGGTGAAGCTTGTCCAACTTAAAAAGGTCATGAATTAACCACTACTTCCTCATGAACTTACAACAGAGGCACAAAATAAGAATGCTTTTTCTTTGAATAATTTCGAGATGGCACATGCAAGTCTCCGTTAGGAATGGCAGGTAAATACCATGTAGGAAGGTATGGTGGACTCATATGGCATAACTGGATTAAAGGATGTGGATGCACAAGCAGTCAGTCCGCTTAGTACAGGCGAAGGTTAGCAAAAGACTGGGAGCGACCAACTAAGAGAGCAATGAAGGTCATAATCATGCAGAGCGACAAAGCAACATTGAATCAGGCATGGTAGTTATATCGCTACTCAGAAACAAAAGATCATCAAGGCTTGACAGACTTTCTTTACAGTCTTAAATATGCGTGAGCATACGCCAAGTCAATCAAAATAAATTCTCGAAGGAAGATATTACTAAACCATACCACATCATAGGCAAACAAATCATGTTGGTACTCCAATAACACATTGGGAACCCTCCAGCTATTTGAGACTAACCAAAAGAAAACATGAACTACTAAGCGCCATCATGCACGTAGCATATTTATCATCGACATATCAACCAATGAAACGGAAGCAAACTCTCTTAATAAGGTGAGCATGGTAATTAAAGAGAGTTCAAGAAACCAACTAAACAAAAGCTCTTGAAAAGATAAGCATGAAAGCTAAGAGCTGAACATGATAGTAGCTATTAAAAGACAAAGAACACACACAGCAAGGATAGACATGAAAATTCTATGTTATGTTCTAGGTAGAAGTGGAGAATGTTTCTCTCCCACATAAAGAAAGCTGAGTTCCGACTCGTTATGAAAAACTAAAGAAAACTAAAAGCAAGACGCTCCAAGCATAGCACATAACACATGAAGTGATTAAAATATAGTGGAACGAAAGACGAACTGATAATGTTGATGGAGAAGGGGATGCACGGGGGCATCCCCAAGCTTAGACGCTTGAGTCTCCTTGAATATTTCTTGGGGGTGCATGGGGGCATCCCCAAGCTTGAGCGCTTGACACTCCTGAATCTTTTTATCATCTTCCCTCGCACACTTGAAAACTCCCTTCATACATAACTCATCATAATCTGATTAGCGAGGTTAGTACCCATAATAAAATAATTATACCTTGCTGGAAATAAAGATATTCTTGAAGGTCTACTGTTTCTCAAGATTGCCAAAAGGTTTTTGCAAAGAAAAAGCAAGCTCTTGGTTTGCAAAATGAAGGAAAGGCAAAACATGACAGCATCTGTGAAAAAACAGAACAGCAGGTAGTAATTGATTTGTTCGGGGCACTTCTACAACTCTAATAAAAAAACTCAGAACAGATGCACGAAAGACAATTATATAGAGCACGCTGTCAAAAAAATTCAGATCAAAACGATGATCTGGTGATTTTATACGAATTTTTCTATCCAAGGACAGAATCTGTTTCCTGGACAGCACCTCACAACTTTTGAACTTTCTAGCAATCAGAGGCTACACTTGGCACAAAATTGAAAAGTAAAGATACAATGATGATGCTACAGTAGTAACAACATCAAGACACAACAAAAGCAAAATAAATTTATTCATGTGGGCTGCCTCCCAAAAGGCTTTCTTTTATGCCTTTAAGCTAGGCATAATGCATATAGATCAAGTTTTATCAAGAGTAAAAGAATAGCTAGCCCGTACAATGGACTCAAAATGTAACTTGATCTTCTTTCGAGGGAAGTGTTCCATCCCTTTCTTGAGAGGAAACTGAAATTTTATATTCCCCTCTTTCATGTCAATGATAGCACCAACGGTGCGTAAAAAGGGACGTCCCAAAATAATTGGACAAGAAGGATCACATTCAATATCCATAATAGTAAAATCAACGGGAACATAATTATCATTGACAACGATAAGAACATCGTCGATCCTCCCCAAAGGTTTCTTTATGCAAGAATCAACGAGACGAACACCAAAAGAACAAGAATCATAAGGTTTCAATTTGAGCATATCATATATTCTTTTGGGCATAACAGAGGTACTAGCTCCAACATCACATAATGCATAGCAAGAGAAGTAATTCAATTTAATTTTTATCATAGGATCCCAACCATCTTCTAGCTTTCTAGGTATGGAGGCTTCTACTCTAAGTTTCTCCTCCCTAGCTTTGATGAGAGCATTAGTGATATGCTCTGTGAAGGCAAGGTTAAGCGTGCTAGTGCGGGGATCTCTAGACATCTTGTGAAGGAAATCAATAACTTCGGTAAGAGTGCAATTATCAAAATCAAGGTCACTAGCATCAAGTAAAGTGGTAGTGGTGTCCTTTAGGTTCACATGTTTGGTAGTTTCTATAGTCATAGCATCACCATTAATAGGTCCAATGGGACCAGGAGTACATTGGGTGCTAAGAGTTTGGATATCCTCAACAACTTGGATAGTAGCAACAGTGTGGTGGGTAGGAAGGCTCTTAATTCTATCCTCTTCCTCCCTTTCTCTAGCCCATCTTTCTTTAAGTTTAGCCATCATCCTAATATTTTCATTAATTTGCACTTGAGTAGCATTAATAGGAGTGACCTTCCTCTCCTCAAGAGGAGAAGTTTTAATTTTAAGCAATTCTATCTCATTGGCTAAATGGTCTACCTTCAAAGAGAGATCATCTAGTTTATGTAGTTTTTCTTCTACACTCTTATTAAAGGCTTTTTGGGTAGTGATGAAATCTTTAAGCATAATCTCTAGTTCAGTATTGGAGTTCTTGGTACTAGGATAAGCACTGTTGTTCCCATAAGAATTAGAGGGGAATGGTCTAGGATTGCTACCAAAATTACTCCTATAAGCATTGTTGTTAAAATTGTTTCTAGAGATAAAGTTCACATCTACTTGTTCTTGAGCAATCAAAGAATTTAAAGGAACATCACGAGGATCAACAGAGGATTGCTTCGAAAGTAGAGACATGATCAAGTCAACTTTTTCATTAAGGGAGGAAATTTCCTCGATAGAGTTTACCTTCCTATCTGTTGGAGCGCGTTCGGTGTGCCATTGGGAATAGTTGGTCATCATATCATCGAGAAGCTTCGTGGCAGCACCAAGTGTAGTTGACATAAAGGTTCCTCCCGTGGCCGAATCTAACAAATTCCGCGAGGTAAAGTTCAAGCCTGCATAAAAAGTTTGGATAACCATCCAAGTAGTCAAACCATGAGTAGGGCAGTTCTTGATAAGAGATTTCATGCGTTCCCAAGCTTGGGCAACGTGTTCATTATCCAATTGTTTAAAATTCATTATGTTACTTCTCAGTTGGATAATTTTAGCAGGTGGATAGTATTTTCCAATAAAAGCATCTTTGCACTTGTCCCATGAATCTATGCTATTTCTAGGCAAAGACTGAAACCAAATTTTAGCTCCTCCTCTCAAGGAGAAAGGAAAAAGCTTAAGCTTAACAATATTACCATCTATTTCTTGGTACTTTTGCATATCACAAAGTTCAACAAAGTTGTTCAAGTGTAAAGCAGCATCATCTCCAGCACCGGAGAATTGATCTTTCATGACTAAGTTCAGTAAAGCAGGTTTAATTTCATATGAAGGTGCTGAAGTGGCAGGTGTAGTGATAGGTGTGCTGATAAAGTCATCGTTGTTGTGACTAGTGAAGTCATACAACTTGGTGTTCTCGGTGGAACCCATAGTAGCAAGCAAGCAAGATAACTATTTTTGTGATTTTCGATAAAAGATACTAAAGCAAAAACTGAAAGGTAAACTAACAAGACTAAAAGCAAAGGTAAAAGATAGCATGCAACTCCCCTATCTTGAAGAGTGGAGTCCCCGGCAACGGCGCCAGAAAAACTCTTGCTAGGCTTCTCGCCCCTCGTTGGTTACCCCAAGTGGAAGGTGTGAGATGTAGTGTTGCGGAAGTTTTTCCCTTGGCAAAGATACCAAGGATCGAATGCCCAAAGACTCCTAGGTTCAACAAGAAGGTGTCAACTGCTACGGCGCCATATATTAGCAATCAACGTGGACCTGCACACAGATACAAATAACTTTGCTCCCAACGAGTACAGAGAGGTTTTCAATCCCTCCGGCCTTGTAGTTCGCAAAGGATTAAACGCAAGTGATAGTAGTGATAGATATAATTGCAATAGTAAATAATAGCGAAAATTAAATAGCGGATGTGATCAATGATGGTAATATGGACCGGAGTCTCATTATGTTCACTAGTAATGTCTCTCTCCCAAAAGACGATAAAACAGCTATGTGAGGTAAACGAATTACAGATGGGCAATTGACAGGACCATGTGCGCAAACCAATGCTGACTACATTGCAAGAAAGGTTGAGGTTCAAAGCATGGGCGGTACGCCAAAGTAAGTAGACCGAAATCCATCAATATCTACTACTAATCATCCACCTTGAGATATCTATCCAGAACATCTCGCTGGTATTAAGTTGCGAGTCCCACCCATAGTGTAAACTCAATGCAACAGACAACTGCATTAAAAGAACTTTGCGTAAAGTAAACAATCCTTGCACCCGCGGGCACAAGCACCGTTGTTTTCCCCCTTGTGGCAACAGCACATCCCCTAGACTCATGTTTCTGTCACTCAAACTAGTCATCGAGGGGCATGAACCCACAATCAAGCATAACGTTCCCTCTTGGAGTCACTACCTATTACTTGGCCAAAGCAATAAATAACAACGGAGAACATGCAAGAATTACTTACGAATATAAATATAAAAGAGGTAGATCAAATATATTACTCAAGCACAATCTGAACATAATCTCATAATCCATCGGATCCCAGCAAATTCATCATAGCAACAGCATAAGGATTACATATGTGCCTCGATCATGTAGGGCAGCTCACGAGGACTAATTAGTGAAGCACAAGAACGGGAGGAGAACATCACATAGCTACTGGTCATGGACTCATGGTCCAAGGGAGACTACTCACAACTCATCCGGGAGGCGTCCATGGTGGTGGAGAGGCTCCCGATGGTGATCCTCCCCTCCGGCAGGGTGCCGGGAAGAGTTCTCCTGGTGCTCCCGATCTTGGAAGCGGCGGCGGCGGCGGAACAGAGATGAGATCGCGAAAAGAGTTCTTCCCTCGAGGGTTTCGGGAGACGCTTTAAATATATGCCAAAGGGGGGCATCGGAGGAGCCTCGGGGGGCCCAGGCGCCCCCCCGGCGCGGCCCAGGGGGGGCGCGCAGCCAGGGCGCCTGGAGCCCTGGTGCCCCCCCCCCCGCTGTCCTTCGGGCGCATGGTAGTTTCTGGAACGCTGATTTTTTATATAATTTTTCTGGATTTTTCCTGGTAGTTCTCGTAATGTGAAAACCTGAAATACAAAAACAGCCGAAAACAGAAACTGGCACTGGGGTGCACTGAGTTAATAGGTTAGTCCAAATATGATCAAAAGTGTATGGAAGTGTATAAATATCATAGCAAAATCACCCAAAAGAGGCATGGAGCAAGCAGAAATTATAGATACGTTTTGGACGTATCAGGGATTGCCATGCAACGGATGCACTAGAGCTATAAATGTATGAAAGCTCAACAAAAGAAACTAAGTGGGTGTGCATCCAACTTGCTTGCTCATGAAGACCTAGGGCATTTGAGGAAGCCCGTCATTGGAATATACAAGCCAAGTTCTATAATGAAAATTCCCACTAGTATATGAAAGTGACTAAACAAGAGACTCCCTATCATGAAGAGCATGATGCTACTTTGAAGCACAATTGTGGAAAAAGGATAGTAGCATTGTCCCTTCTCTCTTTTCTCTCAATTTTTTGGAGGGGCTTTCTCTCTCTTTTATTTATTTATTTATTTATTTAGCCCCTCTCTCTATATATATTTTTTGGGTCATCTGTTTTTTATTTGGCCTCTCCTCACATGGGACAATGCTCTAATAATGATGATCATCACACTTTTATTGATTTACAACTCGATATTAGAACGTAGTATGAATCTATATGAACGCCTCCGGCGGTGTACCAGGATGTGCAATGAATCAAGAGTGACATGTATGAAAAATTATGCATGGTGGCTTTGCCACAAATACGATGTCAACTACATGATCATGCATGGCAATATGACAATATGAAGCGTGTCATATGAACGGAACGGTGGAAAGTTGTATGTCAATATATCTCGGAATGGCTATGGAAATGCCATGATAGGTAGGTATGGTGGCTGTTTTGAGGAAGATATATGGTGGGTGTATGGTACCGGCGAAAGTTGCGCGGCACAAGAGAGGCTAGCAATGGTGGAAGTGTGAGAGTGTGTATAATCCATGGACTCAACATTAGTCATAAAGAATTCATATACTTATTGCAAAAATTTAGGAGTCATCAAAACAAAGCAATCAACGCATGCTCCTAGGGGGAGGTTGGTAGGAGTTAACCATCGCGCGTCCCCGACCTCCACACAAAGGATGACAATCTACAAATACCTCATGCTCTAATTTCGTCACATAGCGGTTCATCATACATGTATGCTACAGGAATCACAAACTTTAACACAAGTATTTCTCAATGTCATAACAACTCCACTAGCATGACTCTAATATCATTATCCTCATATCTCAAAACAATCATCAAGTATCAAACTTCTCATCAATCTAGTAGGAGACCACGCGTGAGTCCCTCGCACCTGCAAAAACAAATAAAAACTTCGCAGCCAACGCGATAAGGGGTTGTCAATTCCTTTACGGTCACTTACGAAAGTGAGATCTGATAGATAGGATAGTTTGATATTTGTGGTATTTTTGGATATAAGAACAAAAAGTAAAAACTACGAAGTAAAGTAGATTGTAGATTGATATGTTGAGAATAGACCCGGGGGCCATAGGTTTCACTAATGGCTTCTCTCATGATAGCAGAATTCTACGGTGGGTGAACAAATTACTGTCGAGCAATTGATAGAAAAGCGAATAATTATGACAATATCTAGGCATGATTATTATACATAGGCATCACGTCCGTGACAAGTAGACCGAAACGATTCTGCATCTATTACTATTACTCTACACATCGACCGCTATCCAGCATGCATCTAGAGTATTAAGTTCATAAGAACAGAGTAATGCTTTAAGCAAGATGTCATGATGTAAAGGGATAAACTCAAGCAATATGATATAAACCCCATCTTTTTATCCTCGATGGCAACAATACAATACGTGCCTTGCTGCCCATGCTGTTACTGGGAAAGGACACCGCAAGATTGAACCCAAAGCCAAGCACTTCTCCCATTGCAAGACCTATAGATCTAGTAGGCCAAACCAAACCGATAATTCGAAGAGATTTGCAAGGATATTATAATCATACATAAAAGAATTCAGAAAAGAACCAAATATTTCTCATGGATAATCTTGATCATAAACCCACAATTCATCGGATCTCGAAAAACACATCGCAAAAAGATTACATCGAATAGATCTCCTCGAAGACCGAGGAGAACTTGGTATTGAGGTCCAAAAAGAGAGAAGAAGCCAACTACGTTCTAACTATGGACCCGGAGGTCTGTGGTAGACTACTCACAACTCATGGTGAGGCGATGGTGTTGTAGAAGCACTCCGTGGAAGACCCCCCTCTGGCGAAGCTCCGGAACAGGCCCCAAGATGGGATCTCACGGGAACAGAAGGTTGCAGCGGCGGAATTAGGTTTTTCTCTGTTGCTTCGATGTTTTCAGGGTAAATGGGTATATATAGGAGGAAGGAGTACGTCAGTGGAGCAACGTGGGCCCCACGTGGGTGGGGGCGCGCCCAGGGGGAGGGGGCACGCCCTGGACCCTCGTGGGCACCACGGGTCTCCTCTGCCTTGGTGCTCAAGTCTCTCGTGAAGATATCATTCCAAAATTAACTCTCCCGAAGGTTTCATTCCGTTTGGACTTTGTTTGATATTCCTTTCTGCAAAACCCTGAAATAGACAAAAAACAGCAATCTGGACTGGTCCTTTGGGTTAATAGGTTAGTTCCAAAAATAATACAAAAGTGTATAATAAAGCCCATTAAACATCCAAAACATCAAATATAATAGCATGAAACGATAAAAAATTATAGATACGGCCGCCTCAGCGCATGCCGTGAAATCGAGCTCCTTCTTTGCGTATAGCATGCACGCACACAAGCCGGGAGCGTTGCCGAAGGCCAAGTTCGCATGATCGGACGGCCGCCATAGATGGAGCCACCGGACCGGAAGATGAAGTTGGCCTTGCTGGAGCTCGTCTTCACCAAGCCCGCATTATGGACGCCGACGCCACGAAGGTCGATGCCCCGGAGGTCGACGCCATGCGGTCATGGTGTCCGCTGTTGAGAAATTAAACAATTGTTCGATTAATTTAATCCAAGAATAAATCATGAACATGATGTAGACAGTGCTAATGATATACTGAAAATTCATGATGTACGCACATACTAGACATATAGTAGAAACATCTACGCAAACCACTAGTACTGCACACATGGAAATAATCAGGATAAGGGTAAGCATGTTATACCCTCCAGTAGGCCAGTTGGCCGGATCAGCAGCAGAGGTGGCGGCCTCGTCGGCGATGCGCTTGTCGGAGGCGGCCTTGTCGGCAGCAGCCTTGTTAGCGTCGGTGCTGGTGCTCATGGTGAAGGCGAAGGCGATGCGGACGAAGATGTAGTCGACATAGAGGAAGCAGTCGAACCGAGGGGAGCAGTCGCGTAGAAGACGCTCCCCAAAAACCTAATCGCCCCTCTCCCATACAGGATCTGGAGAGGCGGGGTTTCGGAGGCCTGCTCTCCCGTCGGTCGTGTACGCGGAAGACGGGATGGAGTCACCTGCGACAGCAGCAGCGAGAGGAACGACAGAAGTGGTGGTGGCAGAGCAGATGTGATCAGTCTTCTCTGGAGAGGAGCGACCTCTCTTATACATAATGAATCACAATGAATTCTGGTAACGGCCGTACTTAAGACCGCACATAATGAATCACAATGAATTCTGGTAACGGCCGTACTTAAGACGAAACGTTTCAGCTCGTATTCATTTTCCATTAATCGTTTTCAGTTGACTGTTCAAATTCCAATCCTGCGTGACAAAAAGAACACATCGGCTCGGCGAGATTCCCGCAACCCGCGGCGCGTCGTGACGAGACGGGCGGGCGGCGGAGGAGGAGGAGCGCGCGTGTGGAACACCTCTCCTTCCTTCACACCGACTCATACTAGTGGGAGAATGTCTCACCTTATAAGTTGGTGTACATCTCTCTCAACTAGCAATGTGGGACTAAACTTCCACCACTTGCTAGGCAGCATGGGCCCTTAGGGATTTTTTCTGTAATTGCTAAATGGGCCCAAAGCCCATCTCATATTCAGCAATCCCCCACCAGATCCCAAAGGCCCATGGTGTCGTTCTCTGTTCCAAACTCTGTTTTGATATACCAGTATTTCAGTGGAGACCCGTTAAGGTTGAACATCCACCTAGAGCAAATAGCTACACCCCTCCACAACTGAACAATGGACTAAGCCTTGAATTGTCAATTTGGCGTGAAGGGGTTTCACCAAGTGTCTTACCAGTACTAGGCTGCCGAAGGCTGACCCCTCGGGTGGAGCATATTAGTCACTCCTGGCCCATTCATGAACTTACTAGAGATCACCCTAATCTCATAGACTGTGACCAGCAGTCAGGCTCATATAGGTGTGTTCCTCCAAAGATCGCTCTGTAGGAAAGCATCTTGCTTATTCAAGCCTTGGAGCACATTAAGACATAAGTCAACCTGCCATACAGTTACCGAGAGTTGTGCATCTCCAACGGAGCGGGTTTGTTAAAATACTCTCCTCAGTTAACCACTAGCTTGTTTTCCCAGGTCCTACTTCACGGGATCTCCGATCACATAGGTTGGGTTACTACCATGGCAACTCATGTGGGTCTCATACCCATCTCCCTCGATGCATTGTCTATCACAACACGTGATAGCCCTTTAGTAAAGGGATCTGCCAGATTCTTAGCCGACTGGATATAATCCAACGCTATCACTCCGGAGTTTCTTAAACGTCTGACAGCTTTTAATCTCATTCGTATGTGTTTGTTGGACTGCCTGTTGTCCTTTGAACTCTTTACTTTAACAATAACAGTCTGATTGTCACAGTTCACAAGGATAGCCGGAACCGGCTTTTCAACCACTGGCAAGTCCATCAAAAGATCTCGAAGCCATCCTGCTTCGACACCAGATGTGTCTAATGCTGTTAATTCTGCTTCCATTGTCGATCTTGTTAGGATCGTTTGCTTGCAAGACTTCCAGGAAACAGCACCACCTCCAAGGGTAAAAACATACCCCGTTGTGGCTTTCATCTCATCAGCATCAGAGATCCAATTCGCATCACTATATCCTTCAAGAACCGATGGGTATCCAGAATAGTGAAGTCCATAGGTCATAGTACCTTTCAAGTAGCGCATAATTCATTCAATAGCATGCCAGTGTACATCACCCGGATTGGAAACAAACCGGCTCAGTTTGCTCACAGCAAACATGATGTCAGGCCTCGTAGCACTCGCTAGGTACATAAGTGAACCAATGACTTGAGAGTATCTCAGTTGATCCTTAGCTGTGCCTTCGTTCTTTCGAATCCGCACACTAGGATCATATGGTGTTGGAGAAGTCTTGCAGTCCGAATATTCAAAACGACTCAAGATCTTCTCAACATAGTGAGATTGCAGAAGTGTAATCCCACCCTCATTATCTTTCAACAGCTTGATGTTTAAAATAACATCAGCCACACCAAGGTCCTTCATCTCAAAATTCTGAGATAGAAACGACTTAACCTCCTCAATGACTTTGAGGTTGGTCCCAAATATCAGTATGTCATCAACATACAAGCACAGTATAACTCCTTCGCCCCCACCATGGCGATAGTATACACATTTGTCAGCTTCATTAACAACAAAGCCAACCGATGTTAAAGTTGTATTGAACTTCTCATGCCATTGCTTAGGTGCTTGTTTCAAGCCATATAAAGATTTCAGTAACTTACACACTTTTCCTTCCTGACCATCTATTACAAAGCCATCTGGCTGTTGCATATAGATTTCCTCGTCTAGCTCTCCGTTCAGGAAGGCCGTCTTAACATCCATTTGATGGACGAGAAGACCATGCGAGGCCGCCAACGAGAGTAATACTCGTATGGTGGTCAGTCTGGCCACAGGTGAATAAGTATCGAAGAAATCCTCATCTTCTTTCTGGGAATAACCCTTGGCCACAAGCCTAGCCTTGTATTTTTCAATCGTACCATCAGGCCTAAGCTTCTTTTTGAACACCCACTTACATCCCAATGGTTTACAGCCATAGGGACGTTCTGTGATTTCCCATGTCCCATTAGCCAAGATGGAGTCCATCTCGCTACGGACCGCTTCTTTCCAGTAGTCAGCATCCGGAGACGCATAAGCTTCTGAAATAGAAGTGGGAGTATCATCCACAAGGTACACAAGCAAATCATCACCAAAGGAATTTGCAGTCCTCTGTCTCTTGCCCCTACCAAGGGTTTCCTTGTCCTCCTCCTCAGGATTTTCATCATGTGTTTGTTCATAATATTCCATTGGAATGGCAGGTTCAGGAGTCTCATCAGATTCCAGTCTAGAAGTGCTTTGCATATCTCTCATAGGAAAAATATCCTCAAAGAATGTAGCATCTTTAGACTCCATAATCGTACCGACTTTCATGTCAGGTACCTCAGATTTCACTACCAGAAATCTATAGCCGACGCTATTCTTAGCGTAGCCCAAATTAACGCAATCCACAGTCTTTGGTCCAAGCTTACGCTTTTTGGGGATCGGCACATTGACTTTCGCCAAACAGCCCCAAGTACGTAAGTATGAGAGTGTTGTTCTTCTCTTTTTCCATTGTTCATAGGGAGTGATCTCATTGTCTTTTGTCGGAACTTTATTCAGGACATGACATGATGTCAATATAGCCTCCCCCCACCATGCCTTGGATAAACCCGATGTATCTAACATGGCGTTAACCAAATCAGTTAGAGTACGGTTTTTCCGTTCGGCAACCCCATTTGACTGAGGTGAGTAGGGAGGCGTCCTCTCATGAATAATACCATGTTCCGCACAAAAGGAATCAAACTCATTAGAGAAATACTCTCCACCACGATCTGACCGGACTCGTTTTATTTTCTTTTCAAGTTGATTCTCAACTTCTGCCTTATAGATTTTAAAGTAGTGTAGAGCCTCATCTTTAGTGTTTAAAAAATATACATAGCAGTATCTAGTAGAATCATCTATCAGTGTCATGAAGTATCTCTTTCCACCTTTAGTCAACACACCATTCATCTCACAAAGATCAGAATGTATGAGTTCTAATGGCGCCAAGTGTCTCTCCTCCGCAGCCTTATGGGGCTTGCGAGGTTGCTTTGCTTGCACAGACGAATGGCACTTAGAACCTTTGGCTAAAGTGAAACTTGGGATTAAATTTAACTTTGCTAACCGCGTCATACAACCAAAACCAATATGACAAAGACGTGAATGCCAAACTTCTGTTTCATTAACATTTGAATGAATATTGTTCACGACTTTATTACAAAAATCAGCGAGGGAAAAGCGGAATAGACCTCCACATTCATAACCTTTTCCAACAAACAGTCCATATTTCGTAACAACTACTTTATTAGACTCGAATACCAGCTTAAACCCTTCTCTACATAGAAGGGAACCACTAACGAGATTCTTCTTGATGGCGGGGACATGCTGCACGTTCTTCAGTTGCACGATCCTTCCCGAAGTAAACTTCAGATCGATCGTGCCAACACCATGAACAGAAGCACTCGCGCCATTCCCCATCAGTACGGACCCGTTTCCTGTGGCCTGATAAGAAGAGAACAATGAAATGTCAGCACACACATGAATATTTGCACCTGTGTCAATCCACCAATCGGTAGACTGGCAAACTGAAAATACAGTAAACAAATTACCGTAACCAGATGGCCCACTCTCATTGTTGCTCACAATCATGTTGACAGTCTTGGAGTCCTGTCCTGGCTTCTTGAACTTGTGTGGGCACTTGACAGCCCAATGTTCATCAGAACCACAAGTGAAACAGCCACCCTTCTTCTTATCCTTCTTGAAAGGCTTCTTGCCCTTCTTCTTAAACTCGGTATTCTGTTGGACACCAGTCTTTCCCTTGGGCTTGTGGGGGTTGAAGTTCTTCTGCACCATGTTGGCGATAGAGGTCCCTTCGTTCCCTTTTCCATTCGAGTCCTTTGCTCTCGAGTTCTGCTCAACACTCAGATGGCCAATGACATCCTCAACTGAGAATTCACGCCTCTGATGTTTCAGAGTGGTAGCAAAATTCCTCCAGGAATTGGGTAGCTTAGCGATGATGCATCCCGCGACAAATTTGCCCGGCAGCACACACTTTAGAACCTCAAGTTCCTTAGCGATGCACTGTATCTCATGAGCCTGTTCCAATACAGGACGGTTTTCAGCCATCTTGTAATCGTGGAACTGCTCCATAATATACATCTCGCTTCCAGCATCGGTTGCGCCGAATTTAGATTCGAGCGCCTCCCACAAGTCCTTGGCATCCCGCATATGTAAATATGCATCAACCAACTTATCTCCGATCACGCTCAGAACGCATCCAACAAAGACGACGGTGGCCTCCCTGAACGCCTTCTCCTGTTCAGGAGCAATCGTTCCCGTGGGAGTCACACCGGCGACCCAGAACACGTTCATCGCCGTGAGCCATAAGACGGTTTTGGTCTGCCAACGCTTAAAGTACGTCCCCGTAAACGGGGCAGGTTTCAGTACAGCAGCAAAACCATGGATCGAAAATTGCCTACACATATTAGGTTTTTGGATTGTTGAGAAATTAAACAATTGTTCGATTAATTTAATCCAAGAATAAATCATGAACATGATGTAGACAGTGCTAATGATATACTGAAAATTCATGATGTACGCACATACTAGACATATAGTAGAAACATCTACGCAAACCACTAGTACTGCACACATGGAAATAATCAGGATAAGGGTAAGCATGTTATACCCTCCAGTAGGCCAGTTGGCCGGATCAGCAGCAGAGGCGGCGGCCTCATCGTCGATGCGCTTGTCGGAGGCGGCCTTGTCGGCAGCAGCCTTGTTAGCGTCGGTGCTGGTGCTCATGGTGAAGGCGAAGGCGATGCGGACGAAGATGTAGTCGACGTAGAGGAAGCAGTCGAACCGAGGCGAGCAGTCGCGTAGAAGACGCTCCCCAAAAACCTAATCGCCCCTCTCCCGTACAGGATCTGGAGAGGCGGGGTTTCGGAGGCCTGCTCTCCCGTCGGCCGTGTACGCGGAAGACGGGATGGAGTCACCTGCGACAGCAGCAGCGAGAGGAACGACAGAAGTGGTGGTGGCAGAGCAGATGTGATAAGTCTTCTCTGGAGAGGAGCGACCTCTCTTATATAGGCGCAGAGGAGGAGACAAACGGTCCAGCATAAACGCACATAATGAATTCTGGTAACGGCCGTACTTAAGACCGCACATAATGAATCACAATGAATTCTGGTAACGGCTCGTTTTCAGTTGACTGTTCAAATTCCAAACCTGCGTGACAAAAAGAACACATCGGCTCGGCGAGATTCCCGCAACCCGCGGCGCGGCGCGGCGCGGCGCGTCGTGACGAGACGGGCGGGCGGCGGAGGAGGAGCGCGCGTGTGGAACACCTCTCCTTCCTTCACACCGACTCATACTAGTGGGAGAATGTCTCACCTTATAAGTTGGTGTACATCTCTCTCAACTAGCAATGTGGGACTAAATTTCCACCACTTGCTAGGCAGCATGGGCCCTTAAGGATTTTTTCTGTAATTGCTAAATGGGCCCAAAGCCCATCTCATATTCAGCATCCGCCCCCACTCATCACCGCTCGACGAGGATGACGCGTCGCCGGAGCACGTCATCACCAAGCCCGTGCCGCTGACGCCACCGAGGTCGGTGCCCCGGAGGTCGACGCCACGGTGGCCGCCCCACTCATCACCGCTAGGTGAAGACGACGTGTCGCCGGAGCTCGTCTTCACCAAGCTCGCGCTACGGTGGCCGCCCCCACTCATCATCGCTCGACGAGGACGCCGGTTAGCCAGTCGTGGTGCTCCCCACTGGATTCTTCACAAAACCAGCTCTATGGAGGCCAACGACACACAAGTCACCATCACCACTCACGTCCACATTGTCAGGATGGTGTGGTCGACAGAGAGTTGGCCGAGACCCCACCACCGATACCGCCAAACCGGTGCTATGGAGGTGGACGCCACGGAGATCGCCATCATCACTCTGGACCACTTCGTCGCGACGGTACCGTGGAGGGAGATGACACGGGTCGTGCCGAGACGCCGCCACGGTCGATGTTGTCAAGCTTGCGCCATGGAGGTCGATGGTACGGAGGTCATCATCACCGATCGAGTCCACTTCACTGTGATGGTATCGTAGAAGACGACGACACTATGCTCAATATTGCTCGAGGTGATGAATACTTCGTCGCGTTGGAGAGATGCCATTCGAGACCTCGACGCCGTGAAGATCGCCGTCACGCACACTTCGCCCACTTCATCGATCCGGTGACATGTAGTACGAAGCCACAGAGCCGGCCAGGACGCCGCCTGCCGATGATTTCGTCAAGTCGGCACCAATCACAAGGAACTCCTTCACCACCCCGCTTCGGCACTGGCGTCGTGCCTCTCCTTCACCACGCCCGGACTCCATGGTGCCTTGGCGATGGTGTCACCAGAGCCTAACCGAACATCGCGGCGTGGTCTACACATGAAGAATAGCCTCAAGTATGCACCCGTGTGCGTACAAGGCCCATGTTCAAGATGTGAAGACAGGCGGCCGGGTGGCTCATCACCGCGTGGTCTCCTCTCTTTGTCGTTGAAGCCAACTACACGTGCTCCGTAGTGAGCAATGCTACACGTACAAACAATTTACAGGTTTTTACAGGGTGGGTTAACCTTGATTGGTTAATAGATGAACGGTGCGGCCCACCCACCTTAAAATCAAGGGGAGAGAGGTTTATGATTGGTTGTTAGATGAAAAGAACGTGTAAAAGTTTGTAAATCTTTGTATGTCTAGCATTTTTGCTCCGTAGTACAGAGGAATGAAAGAGCAATGCTACACGTACAAACAATTTACAGGCTTTTACATGGTGGGTTAACCTTAATTGGTCAATAGGTGAGCGGGGCGGCCCACCCCCCTTAAAATCAGGGGAGGAGAGGTTTGTGATTGGTTGTTAGATGGAAAGAGCGTGTAAAAGCTTGTAAATCTTTGTATGTCTAGCATTTTTGGGAATGAAACAAGGAATACAGGCGCAATCAACAGACCGAAAATGGCTAAACTCACGGGCATTTTACTTGCTTTCACGGGGCCTTTCCTTAATTCTCTACCGCCCCCACTGAGTTTTAGGTGGGTGGGGCCGTTCCTCTCCCTTTTAATCCAATGACAACTTGCCAAGTAATAATCACCCCGTAACACCCCCGTAAAAGCCCGTTGATGTAGCATTACTGTCAACAGACATAGCATGTGCACATGCATGTATCTTCTAGCCGGCTGATGGCGAGAAGGTTGCCACCCGAAGACGACGCCGACGATGCTTGTCAGCATACCGATCTACTTCATCATGCTCGGTGTCGTCGAAGATGGAGACACGCAGCTCCCCACCCGTTCTTTTTTTCTTAGAAATTTGTATGTAGTACGTAATTATAATTTCGGTAATAAGAATAACCTTCAGATAACCACCTGTTATAAATATTGTACATACAAACTATATAATCTACTTTTAAATTTCTCCCTCTATTATTTTAAAAATATTTATATATTTAAACTAATATTTATGAATTATAAATAATCTTTCTATAAATAAAATTATTCATAATATAGAATTTAAAGTTTTCAAATAAATAAATTCAGTTGTGTATAATTCAAAAATTATATTATTTTTAAATATAAGCGATGAGTAAAAATTAACACAAGTGAATAATCAAAATATCTAGTAAATGTTTTTATTCATCATTTTGTATAATTTAAATATAAGCTGTGACTGTATAACTTTTTACCAATTTATTAGACATATTTATTTAATAAAATATTTAATATCCGTATTAATAATTTTTTTAATATAGTACACAAGTATATATACTTAAATTTGATTTGTGAAGTAATCATTTTTTTCTGCATGTACTCCCTCCGGTCCTTTTTACTCTGCATATTAGGTTTGTCTGAAGTCAATCTTATTCAACTTTGACCAAATTTATACTAAAAATTATTGACATTCACATAACAACACCAATATTATTGGATTCATCTCGAAATATATTTTCATATTATATTTATTAGATATTATAGATGCTAATACTTTCTAACATAAACTTGGTCAAACTTAGAAAGGTTGACTTTCGGCAAATTCAATGTGCAGAGTAAAAAGGACCGGAGGGAGTATATTATTGTAAGTACACAAATATTTGAACAAAAAAATATACTTCATTTTTTTTTGAGGAAGCAAATGGCTTTATTGGATTGTAACAATGTTGTCAGGGAGAGGGCACCCCCCTGCACGCATGGGCATATGCACCCACTTTTTTTTTTCATTTTAAGCACCTTTTAAATGTCAAAAAAACTATTAAAAATATGAGGCATACATGTTCGCAAATGTGTGTGTATGGCACAAAGTTGTATGAAAAAAATTCCTTTTTGTTTTGTCTCCCCAAAAAGACAAATTTCAGGGCTTCTAAATAGTGTTGCACGGCATAATTTTTTCTTTTGTGCATACGCCACAAAAATTTTATTTTTCCTTGAAACTTTATGCACATACATATATAGAACATGGAAACGTACCCGTGTAACTTTTTCAGATTTTTTTAGCATTTAAAATGTGTTTTCCGAAGTGGGTCCAACTTCATCCATACAAATAATCACGGGTAAAGAAACTAGACAACATGGCACCATATGGCTAAAGAAAACTTAAGTTATGTAAATATATATAAAAACTTGTTCGTGCAAAATGGCCGTAGGAGTAAAGTCTGTTTTAAACCTTAAACTCGTAGAGCTCGTCAAAATCGAATCCCGACGTCTGAATCCCTGAAATCGATACCCTAACCTTTGTGATCCCGGTCAATATCAACCCTGGACCTGTTTGGCGCATCTGGAAAAGATACATCCCGCCCGGGATCACATGCTACTTTCACCGACGTTCCCACCCCACATGTCATATCCATCTTCTACCCCCAATCCCCTTCCCCCTCTCTCTCTCTCCTGAAGCAGCCTGCAGCTGTACCGCTGGAATCTATGGAGGTCCGCACGAAGGGCGCCCGGTTCTTGCGTTTTTCTTAGTCTTCATGGCTCGCGCAGGGGCATCCATGAAGGTTCGCTCCATGCAGAGCAGTGGCCGGCGGCAGCTCTTGTAACGAGACGTGACACGTGAGAGGAAGAACCGGAGCTGCGAGGGGGCAGCCTGCGATGGCGCACATGACGTGGAGGTGGCCGGTGCGCGCCAATGCGATGGGAAAATGTCTGCACGTCCGGGATGTGGGAGAGCGGGGCGCGCGAGCCGCTGGGCCGACACGGCGGACCCGCGTGCCGGCGTCCGTCATGGCGATGGCCAGCAGGAGGTGCGCGACGTTGTGCTCTACGGCAGTACGGCTACGCTGGCCTGCTCGGCTTCGTGCTCCGGTCCCTCGGCTATCAGTCTATCACATCGTCCGCAGCTATGTGGTGCGGCGATGGTGCGGCGATGTACATCTGCGTGCTCAAACCGCGTGTTGATTGCGAGCAAAGGATGCTCAGAGCTGGTTCCGCCTTACGAGACTCTTACCGTGGTGGTGCATGACACCGTGTGTGAACACGCACAACACCAAGACGCCGAATCGTCGCCGAGTACTCTCCGGCGAACACTAGCTACGATGATGCTAGCTGACTCAAACGATGCAGTGGGTTAGGCAGCGTATTTTCACATAGAAGTTGGTTTTGAAGCAGGCAAGCAGGTGGATGGATTTTTCAGCATCTAGCTCACGGCCTCACGTACATAGCAACTTACACACCACTAGCCTTGATCGATCTGTACTGGCGAAACTCGTCGATGCACACGCTGTGGACACGTTGAGTGGCACGTGGAGCAAAGGCCGGCGGCACAACACACGGTGGACCTGAGCGCACACCTGGCCGGCACGCGGTTCTGCCATGAGCATCGTCGCAGCACGACGAGCTAAACTGAAGACATGAAACCACAAGAACGCGTTGCCGTGGTGAGCATCGTCGCATGGGCATGGGAGACTTTTTGGGGCATGCATGCCGTGGTGAGCATCCTCGCTCGGGTAGCTCGACGCTACAGTAGCAGGGAAGAAGATAGATATGACGTGTAGGGCCGCTAAGTCAGTGAAAGAACCTAGTAATCCCGGCCGGGATAGACTTTTTTCAGTGCCACAAACAGCTCTAGGGTGGATGCAAGGTTGATATTGACCGGGATTTCAAAGATCAGGATACCGATTTCAGGGATTAAGACGTGAGGGTTCGATCCCGACCAGCCGTATGAATTTAGGGTTTAAAACAGACTTCACTCTGCCCGTAGTATCTGCAGCCCGTTTAAGCTCCATATGCATTCCCGCTTACTACATATTAAGTTGTTTCCCCTTAAGAAAAGAAAAAATATTAAGTTTTTTGAGCATCAGTACAGACACAAGCGCTCATATACACGCGCATACACTCACCCCTATGAACGCACACACGCACACCCTACCCCTATGAGCACCTCCGCCGGAAATCCTGAAATAAATTCAGGAATAATGCGAGCACCAGGATTTGAACCCTGGTGGGTTGGGGATACCACTGTCCACCTAACCATCTCAACCATAGATTGATTCGCAAAGGAAAAATACTAAGTTGCTATCCGTATCTCTACCTAATCTTTACCTAATAATAAAGTACGGAACGAGTTTGTCGGGTTCACCATCACAATACGCTTTCTTCTCATGTCATAATACGCTTTTATAATTTGTGGACAAAATCGTAATATAAACAAGGTGGTACTAATTTGAAGTAAGCACTAAAGATTTTCGTCTAAAGATTTTCGTCAAAATTCCTTATTAGAACGTTCTTTCGCTCACGTGCTTGGTCTACGTCTTCTGTTAACGCTTGGGCCGTTACTTTCTATTGGGCCTGGGTAAAAAGGAAAATAGACGAGCAAGCAAACATCGAGGCACGGGCGAGCAGTTGACTAAAAGAAGAAACACACTAGCACGGCCTCTTCCAGCCTCGGCGCACAAGATAATGTGAGCGCTCTGCGCGGCAGAGTCGCTCCCGTGCTCCACGGCGCCGGCAGGAGGCCCCACGGCGGCGGTGAGCCACGGAGGAGAAGAAGGAGCGACGGGGAGGGGGACGCTCCCGTGCTCCCATTCTCCCCCCGTCTCGCTCTTCCAAGAAAGGAAGGGCATGGCCCCGCGAGCGGCCGCGACGAGGCTCGCGTCCTCTAGCCTCCGCCGTCGCCACGGCCACCTCCTGCCGGCAGCCGCCACTGCAAGCCACGCGACCATCACTCCCACGCCACCAGCTTCGGTACACCTTTCTTCCTCGTCGACACCTCTCTCGTGGCCTGCTTGCCGCTCACCGTCCGTCTCATTCCTCGTCAGGATTCAAGCAGGTGCACCAGGACGAGAAGAGCAAGCTGGTCGGAAACGTGCTCCCCAGGCACGCGTGCGGATGCAGGGGCTCGAGCACGAGCACGAGCACACGCCGCTGTGACCTGCCCGCCTCGCAGTATCCTTCTCAATGTCCGAGTTGCTGCTCCCGTGTCGTGATTGGAGACCGTGTCCTTCTCCAACTTCAATCAATGGATTTCCCGACTCGGATTTGATTTGCCTGGTATAAGAAGGAAGGGTCCTCGGTCGGAATCTCCATCAGGTTGCGTCGTTGGTCAAGAAGCTCCATCAAATCTCGTCGAAATTTCAATTCTCGTCGAAACGTCCAATGTCGCCGCCGAGTTCGCCGGAGGAAGAAGCGCCGAGTTCGCCGGAGGAACAAGAACGTCTGTCCAACCGTCCAATATCATTGTCGGCGGCTACACCAGAGGTATATATCCCCTTGATATTCATTGGAAGCAATTCCCTATTTTAGATGTTGTTTCTGTCCCCTGCCTCTGACTATGCTAGCTCCTCGCCGGCAAGTCCCCGACACACGCATCCATGCAGGACGTCGTCGGCGGCGCGCTCGACCTGCCGTACGTCGTTGGTGCAGTCGGTGGTGCGCGAGGAGTGGACGGCTGAGGTGTTTGACGTGGAGCTCGTGCGGCTGGGCGCCATCACCGATGAGGAGATGGCCGCGCTGCTGCAGGCACCCGCAGAGCTATGGGCATAGATGCAGCAACTCGAAACTCCATGGTTTGCACACAACAGCACAACGCCACGTTCTGCATGCGGCATGGCCAGCTCCACTCAGGATTAAAATTATGTAGCTGTATAGGATACTCCCTTTTGTTCAGGATTCCATGATTTTTTCAGTTGAATTCAGTTGCAGATTCATTCAACTCATCTCCATTGCCACGCACAGAAAGGCTACGATTTTTATTTTTCTTCAATTTAGTTCAGATTTTCATTATTCCAATTTTGATTTTGGTTCAGTTTTGGTCAGGTTTTCATTGTTTTTCAGTTGAATTCAGTTGCAGATTCATCAAACTCATCTCCATTGCCATGCATAGAAAGGCTTGGATTTGATTTTGGGTCAGTTTAGTTCAGATTTTCATTATTTTTCAGCGGGTTCAGTTTCATATTCATCCAATTCATCTGTGAACACAATGATCAAGTGTCTCTCTGGTTGGTGAGGTAACCTGGGCAGTACTGTTTGAGATCGTTGGTGAGGGACTACTGCGGTGAGCTTGGCCAGAGCAAAGATGCCTACAGGGTGAGATCAAGAACAGGAATTGAATGGTATGGCTCAATACTATTGGGCTTGGCATTATTTTTCCAGCGAATTGTGTGTTTCTATGAGATGAATTAAGGGCACCAAATATATGCATCTAAATTATTTTAATATTTATCGTTATTCATTACGTCTAAAAATTGATGTTCAAAACTGTCTTCCGAGAGTAGTTTTAGTTGGTACAAGTTTCAAGCACCAAATACACAAGAATTATACTCCCTCTGTATCATAAATTCATAATAGATGTCGTTCTAGCAGTTCAACTCATTATGGTACAGAGGGAGTTTTTGCTAAATGAGAGGCATAAGCATGATCATTTAAGCTGATTCAGTTTTATGCTTAGAAACCAAATCACCTTCCACTCATTATTAGTGGTAATGGTTGTCTCTGTGTTTTTGTCTTATCGAATAAATGCCTAGGCCTCTATGTTAACCAATTCCAAAAACATGCCTGAAAAAATCTTGCTTGGACTTTTGAAGTTGTTCCCAGTGGAATGGTGGTCATAGATGCGACGCGCCGAGCTCCCGTAGCCACAACAGAGGAGCCGAAACTTGCAGCAACATCTACGACACCCTCCCAATCGAGCTGCAGGTAGGCCATGTTGTAGACGATGTCCCGACGACAACCACCAGGTATGCCCTCTGCTCCTTGCCCTTCACGCTGGAATCAACAAGGCCACATAATCTTGAGTGTTTCACAATTATGGTCTACTTCATGTTCTCTGATCAGGTTGTAATATCGAAACTCCATGGTTTGCACACAGCAGCACAACGCCACGTTCTGCATGCGGCATGGCCAGCTCCACTCAGGATTAAAATTATGTAGCTGTATAGGATACTCCCTTTTGTTCAGGTTTCCATGATTTTTTCAGTTGAATTCAGTTGCAGATTCATTCAACTCATCTCCATTGCCACACACAGAAATACTTCGATTTTTATTTTTCTTCAATTTAGTTCAGATTTTCATTATTCCAATTTTGATTTTGGTTCAGTTTTGGTCAGGTTTTCATTGTTTTTCAGTTGAATTCAGTTGCAGATTCATCCAACTCGTCTCCATTGCCATGCATAGAAAGGCTTGGATTTGATTTTGGGTCAGTTTAGTTCAGATTTTCATTATTTTTCAGCGGGTTCAGTTTCACATTCATCCAACTCATCTATGAACACAATGATCAAGTGTCTCTCTGGTTGGTGAGGTAACCTGGGCATTACTGTTTGAGATCGTTGGTGAGGGACTACTGCGGTGAGCTTGGCCAGAGCAAAGATGCCTACAGGGTGAGATCAAGAGCAGGAATTGAATGGTATGGCTCAATACTATTGGGCTTGGCATTATTTTTCCAGCGAATTGTGTGTTTCTATGAGATGAATTAAGGGCACCAAATATATGCATCTAATTTATTATAATATTTATCATTATTCATTACGTCTAAAAATTGATGTTCAAAACTGTCTTCCGAGAGTAGTTTTAGTTGGTACAAGTTTCAGGCACCAAATACACAAGAATTATACTCCCTCTGTATCATAAATTCGTAATAGATGTCGTTCTAGCAGTTCAACTCATTATGGTACAGAGGGAGTTTTTGCTAAATGAGAGGCATAAGCATGATCATTTAAGCTGATTCAGTTTTATGCTTAGAAACCAAATCACCTTCCACTCATTATTAGTGGTAATGGTTGTCTCCGTGTTTTTGTCTTATCAAATAAATGCCTTGGCCTCTATGTTAACCAATTCCAAAAACATGCCTGAAAAAATCTTGCTTGGACTTTTGAAGCTGTTCCCAGTGGAATGGTGGTCATAGATGTGACGCGCCGAGCTCCCGTAGCCACAACAGAGGAGCCGGAACTTGCAGCAACATCTACGACACCCTCCCAGTCGAGCTGCAGGTAGGCCATGTTGTAGACGATGTCCCGACGACAACCACCAGGTATGCCCTCTGCTCCTTGCCCTTCACGCTGGAATCAACAAGGCCACATAATCTTGAGTGTTTCACAATTATGGTCTACTTCATGTTCTCTGATCAGGTTGTAATATGATAATTATTTATATGTAGAAATATTGAGTTCTTTAGGGAATGTTGGTGATTTCTGCCGGAGATTATGTTTCTACTTAGTCATCAAACAAGGTGTTCGCTGGACGCAAGTATAACCTATCAAGTAAGGTGTTCGTGCAGTAGTTTCTACTTACACATTTTTTTCTGGTGAACTATTATCTACTCGAGGATAAATTATGGCTAACATGCATTTAATTATACTGTTGTTCAAAGGTGTATTCAAATGGCAATACAAGTTATGGCTACAATGCTGCCAACGGCTACTACGGCGTCTTTATGGCTTCTGGAATATTGAACGACATGTTAGTGAAACAACATTGAAAGGTTTTCTAAGATAATCCTATATCTCTAGAACTAAAAACCAACTAATAATGTTGAATGGCATTACTAACTCTATATTTTGTTTGTCCTGCACAAATTTAGCACCTTCTGAGGTGTTGCCGAGAGCATGCTGTTGAACATGGAGGGTTAGAGCTAAGAAATACTTGCAGGCTGCCAATGTATTAATGGTTAGGCATTTTTGGATTTGTCATGTTTACATGTTTACCAGGGAAACCATAGCGGCTTCATTGCATCATACCCGAAACTGAGATCTTTGGGACGGCGCCAGGTGCTAGACCAGTAGATACAATTAATGATTATCTGTCCAGGCGGCTCTCACATCATCCTGTGCTAGCTCCTCGACTTGGACAACAACAATTGTTTATCAAGCCTACTCAGCCATCACCATGCGATTGTTAGTAAATCAAGCATTCTTTTCAAGAATATTGTTCCAAGTACGTGAGAATAATGTCCCGGGTTCAAGAAATAGTAATTATCCATGTCAATTTTGAAAATATAAGATGCGTCTTTGGATAATAATTGCTCAAGGTAGCTGAATAAAACTTGCAATCACCATAACTCAGTCTCTCGATGTGCAAATTTGGGATGAAGTTAATAGTTTGTTACTTATTGGAGTAGCCATTTTCACTTACACAGTAGAAAGTAAGTGGAATGTGAAATCAACTGTTAAATCTGCTTTGTGTGCTTCTACTAAAGATGGAAAGTGAGAGATATTGCTACCTTGGTTCCATACAAGGCTTATTAGTCGGCTTGAACCCCTTCTTTTTCTTGCTAATTTGAACAGAACTCTTCAAGCTCTTCAAACGCCCATAAATCCTCCTCTCTCATCTGAGGACTGCAAGGAATCCTCGGTTGTTATACCCTAACCTTGCCATGTAATTCTTGGGTTCTCTATGCTAGGTGTGCGTCCTGTTGGTGCTGCTGCATGGATCGCTAGGGAGGATGGTCCAGAGTTCCTGTGGTGGAGGGTGGAATTGCTCTAGCGGGAGAAGGGCAGATGTGTCTTGCATTACTGCTGGGACGTCACGGGCGTGTCTCACATCGCAACCATGGTAGGGTTGTTTACACATAATTGGCAGCCATGCCTAAGACTTGGGGGCTACATATGGGCCAGTGAGATTTTTTTTCCTCCCGTTGCAACGCACGGGCATCTGTGCTAGTAATAATAATGCAAATTGGGTTTCTGGTCGTCCGTCGCGCACTTTTGCAGAAAATCCCTCGCATTTTCTATGAATTAACCCGCAGTACACACTTAAGTCACAACTGAATATATTACGAAAACCCCCCTGACATATTAGATAATTCACCCCGCGGATCATATATAAGTCGAACAAATATTTTCTAAATTATCCATATCTTTTAAACCATAACTTCTATTTTAACATGTTATATATGCAAATTGATTAGAAAAATTTATATAAGCTAAATATGATGTTATTTTTGTTTGTTAAGTATTTTTTAAATATTATTTTGGAAGATATTTAAGTTAAACAAACGTTTTTCTTAATTATCCATATGTAGTAAACCGTAACTCCGATTTTAATAAGTTATATAAGAAATTTGATTAGAAAATATGTATAATTTGAATATGCTGTTATTTTTACCTATTAAATATTTTTTAAAGCAAACTTGTAACCTATAGGGCATGTCCGTTTTTCTTCCGTACCGCGGCGATCTGCATTGCAAATAAACAACCACTAAAACCATATAGAGACGAAAGAAAACATCGATAACCACATATGAGCATCTCTGTAAAACCTGGCAGCGAAAAACAGCATTCCAACACGCTTCGGTTTGTGTGAACACTGAGGCCACTGCCGGTGAGGGTGAGAAGGAGGATAAGCGGCAACACAAATATGATGCCTCGCTAAAATAGAGGGCATGGACATATTATGGTTATTGGGTTAAGAGTGTGTGTTATTTTTTTCTCCCGTCGCAACGCACATACTCTTTTGCTAGTTAACCCTTAAAAAAACTTGTTATCTGTAATGGACATGTGAACGTGATGGGTCGGGTGGCCAAGGCCGATTTTTGTTTTAAAATTCGTTGTTGATTTGAGTCCGGGAGCTGCCATTTTCTGCATTTATTTTTGCAGTACAGTGTTGCTTGCTTTTCTGGAAAAAAAAATTGTAATGGTTCGTGCAAAATCGTGTCCCTATGGTCGGCTTTTCCTAGGAATAAAAATATATAATGATGTTTTTATGCAAAACTGCATCGGCCTAAAGCCCTCACTCACTGACAGGTAGGGCCATACACACAAATACGTCTGCTTGCCTCCCGGTTCCCTAAGCAGAAGAAGGTAAGGTAGTCCCTTGGGTTGGCGTCTACTATCTTCTTGGCCTGCAAAGCAACGGCGATGTCGTCGTTCATCAGGGCCATTGTAATGCCAGGATGGGACTATACCTCCTACGTGTCGAGGCACGACTTAAAGGTATAACCCCATCCTAGAATGATCTCAAGTTTGGTATCTTTGCACGACTCATGTAAAAGAGGGATTAAATTGCAAAAGGAGATAGTTGGCTTACACTCGCCACTTCACACAATACATTACATAAGCAATCATCATTCAAAACATCACAACCCGACTACGGGCGAAGATCAAAAGAAAGATACCAAAACAACATAAAGCCACAGGTCAGGATCGAATCCTAGTAGAAGAACCACTACTGATCGTCGAAACGTCACAAGCATACGGCCAAACTCTTCAACGAGCTTCCAGTGAAGAACTGGTCCATCTCCTGCTTCAAACTCGGCTGAACCTGCATCTGGTGTGGTGAAGTAACTGTGAGCCATAGAGGACTCAGCAATCCCGTTTCCGGGTAACACGACTATTTAAGCCTTGGGTGTGGAACAAGGCTGAAGAAAGAATAAGAGGTGAAAGAACAACAAGAGTCTGCAACAGCAACTAGCACTAGCTTACGTAATAGAGAGCGAGAAGAGAAGTGCCTCGGTCGAGAGATGATCACGAAGTGATCCTAGCTAAAGCTCAACAAACATAACCCCACCGTGTTCAACTCACGAATCCCTATTCGGAAATTGACAGTCACGGTACACACGCTGGTAGTGTATTAGAACAATGTGTCAAGTTTTCTACAACCGGATATTAACAAGCTCCCATCTGCCACATAACCGCGGGCACGGCTTTCGAAAGTTCAAACCCTGCAGGGGTGTTCCAACTTGACCCATTACAAGCCCACGATCCGCGGAGTCGCAACTCCATAGGTGGGAAGGCCCGAGTATTCTCGGAATCCCGTGCTCAAGATACTCCGAACTAAGGTAAGGCTAATCCAGCAAATCCTCCCGGCGTGTCGACACCCTGATAGTAGCCGCGCGTATCTAAGTCTCAGGACATGACCGGATGGGCGATGCTACAGGTGTATGCCAGATACCTCGGGTTGCCCCAAGGCGGCCCTGCAGGACCCCCGTTTCGGACCAACACTCATGTGGAGCACTGGCCCGGGGTTGTTGAATTAAAATAAAATAGATAGCTAGTCCCTATGCAAGTTTTATTAGTTATTAGGCAAATAGTACCAATGTTGGGATTTGCTGGAAAAGACTTAGCACTTAGCGGTTTATCAAGGGGGTCCCATACACCCCAACCGTGTTAGGAACGCATAATCAAGGAACATAACACCGGTTTATACGGTTCCTAACGGCATGAGTGGAACAAATCACCAAGCAAAAGGCTTAGCCTTCCACCCTTGTCAATATATAGATGATTTAATTTTAAGCATTTATATAGTGTGATATAACCCAACCAAACTTCAACATGAAGCGAGCATCTTCAATCTTCACCTGCAACTAACAATGCTATAAGAGGGGGCTGAGCGAAGCGTACTTAGCCATTCAACGGTTTGCATAGGAAGGGTGGTTAGGCAGGTTCATGGTTACAATAGGAGGCTGACAGGAAAACATGGGCATCGAGGCAATATACTAAAGGGCGATACTCTAACAATAGGCAAAGATAGTAATGGTATCCGGGTTCGGTCATCTTGCCTGAGATTCCACAAGGGAGAAGAACGGATCCATGAAGTAGGCGGAGCAACATAGACGAGCGAATCCTCACAACTCCGGAACGAAACCGAAGCTATCAAGAGAAGCAAACCGGAAAGAAGCAAACAACATGGTAAACACACAAGTATAAGCATGTCATGATGCACAAGCAAGCATGATGCATGTCCGGTTTAATTATGCATGGCATGGCAAAGTGCACAAACAACACTACAAGTTAAGTGGAGCTCAATATGCAACGAGTTGCATATTGACGAAACACCACATTTTAAATATTTAATTGACTCTCGTTTATTTACAAGACAAGATTAAATGTTTTTAGCATGGCAAGAGGTGAAGTATAATAAAACTACACTATTTAGACATTTTAAATGGGGCCGGAAATAACGACAACATATCCGGAAAATCCCCATGAGCATGTTTAATAATCTTAAGCAAACAACAATTAAACACTTTAGTGTTATTAACATGATGCGGATGACATGATCAAGTTTATGCAATTTGAATAAAAGTTGACAAGAAGATGATATGAAGCATCGTCACCGTGGTGGAAGGAAAGGGTGCCACGGCAACAATTCCGAAAATGATGCCACGGCAACATATCGGTTCCGGTAACTCGTTGAGAGACCGGTGCAAAAGAAGAATCGACGTGAGCAAGTCGAACAAGATGAAAGTGGGTTGATCCCGTCACCGGGTTCCCACGAGTCGGCGACGAGGCAACCGAGGAACATGACAATGACGAAACGGGCACGATGCACACAAGGGTAACAACTCATACAACACAAGCATCACACGGGTCATCGTCTCGGGTTATACCTTCGAAACACTCGTTTCGGGACGGTTCGAGATCGTAGAGGAAGGAGTCGTTCACGTTCGGAGAGGAAGTAGACGTTCACGAGGCGGTAGTTCTACTCGGGCGACGGTAGCGGAAGTAGTGGTACACGTTCGTTTTTGGAGAGGGACTTGATGAACCCAACATCTTCGGGGCGTCGGTAGTGGAACTCGTTCCGTAGTGGGAAGTAGTTGTTCCGGCGACGGTAGTTGTTCACGTTCGTGTCGTGGTACTTGGTGGGTCTCCGTGTAGTCGTACTTGATGCTCTGTGGAACTTGAAGATCCGACGACGTTCACGGTGTAGTGGTACTTGACGCTTCAAGACGTTCGTCGGTCCGATCTCGGTGTAGATGTACACGTCGTCGAGGTACTTGGTGTCCGTCGAACTTGTAGTCGTTCTCGTCTCGGAGTCGTACACGTTTGTTGGCAATCTCAACAGCACAAAGCAACACACACAGAAAAAAACACATAGCAAGGCAGCAAAGGGGTCAGTCCAAAGGAGGCAGAGGCCAAGGCAGCAAAAATCGGGCCGGCGAGGAAGCACGGCGCTGCACGGACGAGGCGAGGCGCAGAGGCAGAGCCTCGTCGCGGTGGAGAAGAGGCCCTGGCGCGCGACGGGATGGAGAGGGAGCGCTGGGCTCGGGCCAGGCGCTTGGCGACGGAGAGAGGGGCGCAGACGCTGCTGGAGAAGTGGCGATGCGAAGGAGAGGGAGGCACGGGATCCGCGCGTTGGACGGGCGCCATGGCGCGGGCGCGGGCGCACTGGACGGCGACGCGGCCGCGGGATCCGGCCGGCGGCCTGGAGGCGACGGCGGCGAAGGTCGCGGGCTGGAGGGGCGCGGGAGCCTGGCCTTGGGCTCCTGGAGGCGAGCGCGGCGGGAGATCGGGGCTCGGCGCTCTGCGATGGAGGAGGCTGGAGAGTAGGAAGCTCGGAGCCATGGCGCGGAGGAGGCGCACGTCGGGCGCGGGGTACTTGGGGGCAGAGAGGAGGAGATCGAAGGAGAGGAGCGAGACTCGTGGGGGATCGAATCGGGCGAGAGGCCAGAGGGTTCGGTGGGATCGAGCCTGGCTCGATGGCTCGATGGGAGAAGGGGTGCGGCGGACAGTGGAAGAGCGACGAGAGGGAGATGGAGCTGCGGGACTAGGGTTGCGATGGGGAACGAGGGAGGCTGGGCCTCGGGCCTGATGGGCCTACTGGGAGGAGGAGGCCCAAGAGGGAGAGGGAGGCTGAGGCTGGCTTGGGCCTGGGCTGGTTCTTCTCTATTTTTTCTTTAGCAGAAAAAAATAGAGATAGACAAAATATTAAGGAAAAGGCCACGAACAAGGAATAAAAGAGGGAACATTTGAAAGGCTTTATGGAATAAAACCAACCCCACAGAAATAGTTCCAACAAAATAGGGAAAAACAAACTAAAATAAATAGCTTGTCTTAAAGGAGTTTAAAAGGAGTCTAGATTTTGGAGGAGCCTCGAAAATTGAGAAAAGAGTATAGGGAAGGTTTTTGAAGGAGAACTCGAAGTAGGAAAAGCATGGGGAAAATTATGCACGTGTGTTGGATAATTCCAACGAATGGAATATTTATTTATATAGCTCCCTAAATAGTGGGAGGATATGTTATAAAGAGAAATCACACTTCCCTCGATTTAAATGGACCGAAGGTCCACATGATTTATTTAAGTTGAGAAGCAAAAATAAATATGACATGATGGCATGATGGCATGATGCAATGCAAAAATAAATAACACAAGCACAAATGAAACACACGGGGGAACCCGGAACATCTGGAATCTTCTGGGATCTTTTGGGACGTCGGTCTTCAGGCGTCACAACTCTCCCACACTAACAGAGGATCTCGACCCAAGATCCTAGAGATAGCACCGGGTAAAAACAGAAGAGGGAGAGGTAAAACAAAGTTGCTTCTTTGACAGACGAGTGAAACCAAAGAACCTTGAGAGGCTGAACAAACTTGGAAGAAAGAATACAACAGAGATGAACGAATATCAAACACTGCGGTGGACTGAGGAACAAGGAACATTACGAGAACCTTGAAGGTTGAAAGACATTAAACAAGAGCTTACGAACCAAAAGAATATGAACCTGCAATGGTATGGCCAAGGAATAAGAATGACAGAATTTGGACAGCACTCCGTCTGGAAATGGAAGGAAATGAACAAAAACTTGAGGAGATGGAATGATACTTGATGAAAACAACAACATATTGCCTCCGAAACAATTAAAAGAATGGCACAAGGTTAAGAAAGATTTCAGACAGCACTCTGGTTGAAAAGAGAGGCAAACTAGATAAATGACGGAACTTGAATGAAGAATACAACACTCCAGTTACATGATAAGCAAGGGAAAGAACATGATCTCGATAGAACAATATGATGGTCAAAGATATCGTCATCACAATGCCTCCGGAATGGGAGAATAGAATATAAATCAATGAAAGAAATGAATGGAGAAGAAAAAGACAACTTCTCCGACAAATGAATTTGAAAGAGCACCCTTACGAAGAAGGGTTGAACGGAGTTGTTGGAATTTCCACAACGAGAAGAATAAGCTTGATGTGGGCTTATGGAAAACATCTCAAAATTATGAGGTGACAACCGGCCACTAACGCAAACAATTGATTGGATTGAGATCAACAAGGAGATGAAAACTTATTTCACCGGAATGATAAATGAAGAACTTGGGTCATTTATAAGCACCATAATTAGCAACAATCCTTAGGGAAAGCTTTTAGGTGAAATACAACCCAAGATAACTCCAACAGATAAAATGAATGGTTGGAAAGATCTCCTGAACAACGAAAAAGATGGGTTTAAATATCTCATTCCCGATAACTCGTGAATCATGAAACATGAAAGAATTGACAAGAATGACATAACACCATCTGAAAAGATAAAGAATTGCAAATGGAGAGCATGATGAAGAATGCTTGAGCTCCAACAAGAATCTTGATGAAGACTTCGAGGATGAATTAAAACATGATGATGAACCACCATGAAGAACTCCGGTAATGAAAGCATGAGAAGTGAAAGATGAAAATAATAAGATTCAAGGCCTGCGATGAATTAGATGGAGCTTGGAATGATTTAATAGAAATAACTTGGAGCTCCGGAAAACAAGATGAACAACTTAGAACCGAGAATATGATATGATGAACAAGCTCCAGACAAAAGAATTAAATCACCTTGACGGAATAAGAATAAGAATTATGTCATGCATCTCCTTCACCAATTTAAATTGATGACAACCAAAGGATTTGGCATATTACTTATTCTCGTTGGAAAGAATTAAGAGAGATCTCGCACAAGCTTGAGAAAAGTCTTCAACGACCCACCGGTAGGATTGTGAAAAGAACAAATGAACTAAAACGATAACAACGGAAGGGTAATCTTGAACGAGCCACCGTAAGAATAGGGAGACGAACGAAGAGCATCAATGAAGAATATTTGGAGGACGAAGTTGCAAACAGAGAACGAAGAAATATTCTGAAAAGATGGCCTTCGGAGGATCACAAAGAAAAGAATTCGTGAAATGCTTCGGATGGTAAAAAGAATTCCTCACTATCGGAACAATAATGAGGATGTCATGAAGCTAGAACCACGAATCTTCAAGAGAACGGGCCAAGATTGAAGAGAAACACTTCTCCGGTCTCCAAATGCTGAGAATGAAGACGAGAAATGCCATAAGAATTGTTGAGGCACTCCGGAATGAAGAATTAAAAAGGTTGAAACAATGGAGAAAGAATTTGAAAGCGATATTGGAGAAGGCATGTGACTGATGGGAATCATTCTTACGTCACACTTGAAAAGAATTTGAGTATAACTCCATAAATTAATTATAAGAGTCAGGTAAGATCCTGGGAAAAGACCTGTGGGTTAGGGCCCACTCAAAAGAAATCACCGTTGAAAAGATTGCTTCAGAGATATTGCACCGGTTGAATTAAATGGCTTGAATAAGATGACAATCTCAAAATAGCTTGAATGCATTAAGAATGGAAACATGAATCTTCTGAGATATCTTCAACACTCCGGATATGAAGAAATAAGAGAGCCTTCGAATAAGAAATTTCAACATGTGAAAACATGTGAAACAAGAGGAAGGATATAATGAACACCAAAGCTTGAACTACATCCACCGGCAGAATTTGAGAACAAAAGAATGATGAACTTGGAGTTTCCAGGGCATCTACACGATAAATCACCGGATAAGAACATTGAAGGAAAAGAATGAAGAAACATCACATTAATAAAATGGATATTTCATTTGAGAATTACTAACTCCAAGAAGAAAAAGGGAGGGAGGGTGGGGAAAACAAAGACAACTTGGGATGAATGAAACAGACAAATCGTCAGATTTCTCATCGGCGTCCGTATGGAATAACTTGAAGAGAAGGCACACCGGTTGAAAAGGAATTTATCATGACCATCTTGATGGTCAAGAAGAACTAGCACTCCCATAGAAATATGAGAACACCGATTAAGAAAGGTATGGAATCTATACTTGACATCGAAGCAACTCGAATACCAGAATCAAAACAAAACAAAGGATAGATATGTAGCATGATCTTCACAATATCATCCGAACAGAGAATTGAACGAATGAGTTCCGCAGGTACATCAACTTGACGAGAAGCCACTTGGAGAAGGAAAAGGTAAATAAAAAAAGGAACAAGGAACAGATAGAACAAATACAAGATAGAAGCTTCGTTCGACATCTTCGTGCTGAAAGCTCATGGAACGTGTTACAAAAGGGTTTTGCAATCCCCGGATCAGCATAGCCAAGGACCCTTTAAGATGCAACTCCCGATCAGAACAAGTCCATAAAACCACTTCACTCAATGTAGAACCCCGAACTTCATATCGTGCATCCGTTGGAAGAATGCCTAGAACTACTAGATGAACCCACATATTAATTTCCGAAAGTATCCAATTATGCAATCAGGTGTTGGGGATACACGGGAAGCACCGCGCAATCAACTCTAAACCTATATCCAGGTGTATCCATCCTTCAACACATAACCAGTCTTTCTCGGAAACTGTCTACCTCGGACCTTCGAAACGCATCCACTATACAAGCTATGGCAATACTCTCGAACTACCTCCCCAGTACTGGGTGATGTCGGAGTTATCTTGCCACTAACCGCATAGGAGAGTTTTTGATGTCGGCCGTCTTAAGTATTCTATTACTGCCACGATGGATTTGTGACGACAACACCTCGGAGCTCAACTCCCCGGGACACTGCCACAACCCCTAATGACAGGAGGCATCGAGAACAATGTTCTCGTCACAAAGACATCGAAACAATCCAAACAATACTCGCGAGATCCTAAAAAAAATTTGGTGCAATTTTTGAATGTAGAAGAGACAAGAGTAGTCGTCAGGAGTCCTCACCAGAATGAAAAGAGATGAGGAGCAAAAGAAATTCTACTCTCCGATATAATATATAGGACTCAAAACATTTTCAAGTGTGTGCCTAGACTCAACCGTCAACGATTCGATCAATCAGTGGGGGCTTCTAGGTCGGAGAAGGCTCTGATACCAACTTCTAATGCCCTATACCTCCTACGTGTTGAGGCACGACTTAAAGGTATAAGCCCATCTGAGAATGATCTCAAGTTTGGTATCTTTGCACGACTCATGTAAAAGAGGGATTAAATTGCAAAAGGAGATAGTTGGCTTACACTCGCCACTTCACACAATACATTACATAAGCAATCATCATTCAAAACATCACAACCCGACTACGGGCGAAGATCAAAAGAAAGATACCAAAACAACATAAAGCCACAGGTCAGGATCGAATCCTAGTAGAAGAACCACTACTGATAGTTGAAATGTCACAAGCATACGGCCAAACTCTTCAACGAGCTTCCAGTGAAGAACTGGTACATCTCCTGCTTCAAACTCGGCTGAACCTGCATCTGGTGTGGTGAAGTAACTGTGAGCCACAGAGGACTCAGCAATCCCGTTTCCGGGTAACACGACTATTTAAGCCTTGGGTGTGGAACAAGGCTGAAGAAAGAATAAGAGGTGAAGGAACAACAAGAGTCTGCAGCAGCAACTAGCACTAGCTTACGTAATAGAGAGCGAGAAGAGAAGTGCCTCGGTCGAGAGATGATCACGAAGTGATCCTAGCTAAAGCTCAACAAACATAACCCCACCGTGTTCAACTCCCGAATCCCTATTTGGAAATTGACAGTCACGGTACACACGCTGGTAGTGTATTAGAACAATGTGTCAAGTTTTCTACAACCGGATATTAACAAGCTCCCATCTGCCACATAACCGCGGGCACGGCTTTCGAAAGTTCAAACCCTGCAGGGGTGTTCCAACTTGACCCATTACAAGCCCACGATCCGCGGAGTCGCAACTCCATAGGTGGGAAGGCCCGAGTATTCTCGGAATCCCGTGCTCAAGATACTCCGAACTAAGGTAAGGCTAATCCAGCAAATCCTCCCGGCGTGTCGACACCCTGATAGTAGCCGCGCGTATCTAAGTCTCAGGACACGACCGGATGGGCGATGCTACAGGTGTATGCCAGATACCTCGGGTTGCCCCAAGGCGGCCCTGCAGGACCCCCGTTTCGGACCGACACTCATGTGGAGCACTGGCCCGGGGTTGTTGAATTAAAATAAAAGGGATAGCTAGTCCCTATGCAAGTTTTATTAGTTATTAGGCAAATAGTACCAATGTTGGGATTTGCTGGAAAAGACTTAGCACTTAGCGGTTTATCAAGGGGGTCCCATACACCCCAACCGTGTTAGGAACGCATAATCAAGGAACATAACACCGGTTTATACGGTTCCTAACGGCTTGAGTGGAACAAATCACCAAGCAAAAGGCTTAGCCTTCCACCCTTGCCAATATATAGATGATTTAATTTTAATCATTTATATAGTGTGATATAACCCAACCAAACTTCAACATGAAGCAAGCATCTTCAATCTTCACCTCGAACTAACAATGCTATAAGAGGGCGCTGAGCGAAGCGTACTTAGCCATTCAACGGTTTGCATAGGAAGGGTGGTTAGGCAGGTTCATGGTTACAATAGGAGGCTGACAGGAAAAAATGGGCATCGAGGCAATATACTAAAGAGCGATACTCTAGCAATAGGCAAAGATAGTAATGGTAACCAGGTTAGGTCATCTTGCCTGAGAATCCACAAGGGAGAAGAACGGATCCATGAAGTAGGCGGAGCAACATAGACGAGCGAATCCTCACAACTCCGGAACGAAACCGAAGCTATCAAGAGAAGCAAACCGGAAAGAAGCAAACAACATGGTAAACACACAAGTATAAGCATGTCATGATGCACAAGCAAGCATGATGCATGTCCGGTTTAATTATGCATGGCATGGCAAAGTGCACAAACAACACTACAAGTTAAGTGGAGCTCAATATGCAACGAGTTGCATATTGACGAAACACCACATTTTAATTATTTAATTGACTCTTGTTTATTTACAAGACAAGATTAAATGTTTTTAGCATGGCAAGAGGTGAAGTATAATAAAACTACACTATTTAGACATTTTAAATGGGGCCGGAAATAACAACAACATATCCAGAAAATCCCCATGAGCATGTTTAATAATCTTAAGCAAACAACAATTAAACACTTCATTGTTGTTAACATGATGCAGATGACATGATCAAGTTTATGCAATTTTAATAAAAGTTGACAAGAAGATGATATGAAGCATCGTCACCGTGGTGGAAGGAAAGGGTGCCACGGCAACAATTCCGAAAATGATGCCACGGCAACATATCGGTTCCGGTAACTCGTTGAGAGACCGGTGCAAAAGAAGAATCGACGTGAGCAAGTCGAACAAGATGAAAGTGGGTTGATCCCGTCACCGGGTTCCCACGAGTCGGCGACGAGGCAACCGAGGAACATGACAACGACGAAACGGGCACGATGCACACAAGGGTAACAACTCATACAACACAAGCATCACACGGGTCATCGTCTCGGGTTATACCTTCGAAACACTCGTTTCGGGACGGTTCGAGATCGTAGAGGAAGGAGTCGTTCACGTTCGGAGAGGAAGTAGCCGTTCACGAGGCGGTAGTTGTACTCGGGCGACGGTAGCGGAAGTAGTGGTACACGTTCGTTTTTGGAGAGGGACTTGATGAACCCAACATCTTCGGGGCGTCGGTAGTGGAACTCGTTCCGTAGTGGGAAGTAGTTGTTCCGGCGACGGTAGTTGTTCACGTTCGTGTTGTGGTACTCGGTGGGTCGCCGTGTAGTCGTACTTGATGCTCCGTGGAACTTGAAGATCCGACGACGTTCACGGTGTAGTGGTACTTGACGCTTCAAGACGTTCGTCGGTCCGATCTCGGTGTAGATGTACACGTCGTCGAGGTACTTGGTGTCCGTCGAACTTGTAGTCGTTCTCGTCTCGGAGTCGTACACGTTTATTGGCAATCTCAACAGCACAAAGCAACACACACAGAAAAAAACACATAGCAAGGCAGCAAAGGGGTCAGTCCAAAGGAGGCAGAGGCCAAGGCAGCAAAAATCGGGCCGGCGAGGAAGCACGGCGCTGCACGGACGAGGCGGGGCGCAGAGGCAGAGCCTCGTCGCGGTGGAGAAGAGGCCCTGGCGCGCGACGGGATGGAGAGGGAGTGCTGGGCTCGGGGCCAGGCGCTTGGCGACGGAGAGAGGGGCGCAGGCGCTGCTGGAGAAGTGGCGATGCGAAGGAGAGGGAGGCACAGGATCCGCGCGTTGGACGGGCGCCATGGCGCGGGCGCAGGCGCGCTGGACGGCGACGCGGCCGCGGGATCCGGCCGGCGGCCTGGAGGCGACGGCGGCGAAGGTCGCGGGCTGGAGGGGCGCAGGAGCCTGGCCTTGGGCTCCTGGAGGCGAGCGCGGCGGGAGATCGGGGCTCGGCGCACTGCGATGGAGGAGGCTGGAGAGTAGGGAGCTCGGAGCCATGGCGCGGAGGAGGCGCACGTCGGGCGCGGGGTACTTGGGGGTAGAGAGGAGGAGATCGAAGGAGAGGAGCAAGACTCGTGGGGGATCGAATCGGGCGAGAGGCCAGAGGGTTCGGTGGGATCGAGCCTGGCTCGATGGCTCGATGGGAGAAGGGGTGCGGCGGACAGTGGGAAGAGCGACGAGAGGGAGAGGGAGCTGCGGGACTAGGGTTGTGATGGGGAACGAGGGAGGCTGGGCCTCGGGCCTGATGGGCCTGCTGGGAGGAGGAGGCCCAAGAGGGAGAGGGAGGCTGAGGCTGGCTTGGGCCTGGGCTGGTCCTTCTCTATTTTTTCTTTGGCAGAAAAAAATAGAGATAGACAAAATATTAAGGAAAAGGCCACGAACAAGGAATAAAAGAGGGAACATTTGAAAGGCTTTATGGAATAAAACCAACCCCACAGAAATAGTTCCAACAAAATAGGGAAAAACAAACTAAAATAAATAGCTTGTCTTAAAGGAGTTTAAAAGGAGTCTAGATTTTGGAGGAGCCTCGAAAATTGAGAAAAGAATATAGGGAAGGTTTTTGAAGGAGAACTCGAAGTAGGAAAAGCATGGGGAAAATTATGCACGTGTGTTGGATAATTCCAACGAATGGAATATTTATTTATATAGCTCCCTAAATAGTGGGAGGATATGTTATAAAGAGAAATCACACTTCCCTCGATTTAAATGGACCGAAGGTCCACATGATTTATTTAAGTTGAGACGCAAAAATAAATATGACATGATGGCATGATGACATGATGCAATGCAAAAATAAATAACACAAGCACAAATGAAACACACGGGAGAACCCGGAACATCTGGAATCTTCTGGGATCTTCTGGGACGTCGGTCTTCGGGCGTCACAACTCTCCCACACTAACAGAGGATCTCGACCCAAGATCCTAGAGATAGCACCGGGTAAAAACGGAAGAGGAAGAGGTAAAACAAAGTTGCTTCTTTGACAGACGAGTGAAACCAAAGAACCTTGAGAGGTTGAACAAACTTGGAAGAAAGAATACAACAGAGATGAACGAATATCAAACACTGCGGTGGACTGAGGAACAAGGAACATTACGAGAACCTTGAAGGTTGAAAGACATTAAACAAGAGCTTACGAACCAAAAGAATATGAACCTGCAATGGTATGGCCAAGGAATAAGAATGACAGAATTTGGACAGCACTCCGTCTGGAAATGGAAGGAAATGAACAAAAACTTGAGGAGATGGAATGATACTTGATGAAAACAACAACATATTGCCTCCGAAACAATTAAAAGAATGGCACAAGGTTAAGAAAGATTTCAGACAGCACTCCGGTTGAAAAGAGAGGCAAACTAGATAAATGACGGAACTTGAATGAAGAATACAACACTCCGGTTACATGATAAGCAAGGGAAAGAACATGATCTCGATAGAACGATATGATGGTCAAAGAGATCGTCATCACAATGCCTCCGGAATGGGAGAATAGAATATAAATCAATGAAAGAAATGAATGGAGAAGAAAAAGACAACTTCTCCGACAAATGAATTTGAAAGAGCAACCTTACGAAGAAGGGTTGAACGGAGTTGTTGGAATTTCAACAACGAGAAGAATAAGCTTGATGTGGGCTTATGGAAAACATCTCAAAATTATGAGGTGACAACCGGTCACTAATGCAAACAATTGATTGGATTGAGATCAACAAGGAGATGAAAACTTATTTTACCGGAATGATAAATGAAGAACTTGGGTCATTTATAAGCACCATAATTAGCAACAATCCTTAGGGAAAGCTTTTAGGTGAAATACAACCCAAGATAACTCCAACAGATAAAATGAATGGTTGGAAAGATCTCCTGAACAACGAAAAAGATGGGTTTAAATATCTCATTCCCGATAACTCGTGAATCATGAAACATGAAGGAATTGACAAGAATGACATAACACCATCTGAAAAGATAAAGAATTGCAAATGGAGAGCATGATGAAGAATGCTTGAGCTCCAACAAGAATCTTGATGAAGACTTCGAGGATGAATTAAAACATGATGATGAACCACCATGAAGAACTCCGGTAATGAAAGCATGAGAAGTGAAAGATGAAAATAATAAGATTCAAGGCCTGCGATGAATTAGATGGAGCTTGGAATGATGTAATAGAAATAACTTGGAGCTCCGGAAAACAAGATGAACAACTTAGAACCGAGAATATGATATGATGAACAAGCTCCAGACAAAAGAATTAAATCACCTTGACGGAATAAGAATAAGAATTATGTCATGCATCTCCTTCACCAATTTAAATTGATGACAACCAAAGGATTTGGCATATTACTTATTCTCGTTGGAAAGAATTAATAGAGATCTCGCACAAGCTTGAGAAAAGTCTTCAACGACCCACCGGTAGGATTGTGAAAAGAACAAATGAATTAAAACGATAACAACGGAAGGGTAATCTTGAACGAGCCACCGTAAGAATAGGGAGACGAACGAAGCGCATCAATGAAGAATATTTGGAGGACGAAGTTGCAAACAGAGAACGAAGAAATATTCTGAAAAGATGGCCTTCGGAGGATCACAAAGAAAAGAATTCGTGAAATGCTTCGGATGGTAAAAAGAATTCCTCACTATCGGAACAATAATGAGGATGTCATGAAGCTAGAACCACGAATCTTCAAGAGAACGGGCCAAGATTGAAGAGAAACACTTCTCCGGTCTCCAAATGCTGAGAATGAAGACGAGAAATGCCATAAGAATTGTTGAGGCACTCCGGAATGAAGAATTAAAAAGGTTGAAACAATGGTGAAAGAATTTGAAAGCGATATTGGAGAAGGCATGTGACTGATGGGAATCATTCTTACGTCACACTTGAAAAGAATTTGAGTTTAACTCCATAAATTAATTATAAGAGTCAGGTAAGATCCTGGGAAAAGACCTGTGGGTTAGGGCCCACTCAAAAGAAATCACCGTTGAAAAGATTGCTTCAGAGATATTGCACCGGTTGAATTAAATGGCTTGAATAAGATGACAATCTCAAAATAGCTTGAATGGATTAAGAATGGAAACATGAATCTTCTGAGATATCTTCAACACTCCGGATATGAAGAAATAAGAGAGCCTTCGGATAAGAAATTTCAACATGTGAAAACATGTGAAACAAGAGGAAGGATATAATGAACACCAAAGCTTGAACTACATCCACCGGCAGAATTTGAGAACAAAAGAATGATGAACTTGGAGTTTCCAGAGCATCTACACGATAAATCACCGGATAAGAACATTGAAGAAAAAGAATGAAGAAACATCACATTAATAAAATGGATATTTCATTTGAGAATTACTGACTCCAAGAAGAAAAAGGGAGGGAGGGTGGGGAAAACAAAGACAACTTGGGATGAATGAAACAGACAAATCGTCAGATTTCTCATCGGCGTCCGTATGGAATAACTTGAAGAGAAGGCACACCGGTTGAAAAAGAGTTTATCATGACCATCTTGATGGTCAAGAAGAACTAGCACTCCCATAGAAATATGAGAACACCGATTAAGAAAGGTATGGAATCTATACTTGACATCGAAGCAACTCGAATACCAGAATCAAAACAAAACAAAGGATAGATATGCAGCATGATCTTCACAATATCATCCGAACAGAGAATTGAACGAATGAGTTCCGCAGATACATCAACTTGACGAGAAGCCACTTGGAGAAGGAAAAGGTAAATAAAAAAAAGGAACAAGGAACAGATAGAACAAATACAAGATAGAAGCTTCGTTCGACATCTTCGTGCTGAAAGCTCATGGAACGTGTTACAAAAGGGTTTTGCAATCCCCGGATCAGCATAGCCAAGGACCCTTTAAGATGCAACTCCCGATCAGAACAAGTCCATAAAACCACTTCACTCAATGTAGAACCCCGAACTTCATATCGTGCATCCGTTGGAAGAATGCCTAGAACTACTAGATGAACCCACGTATTAATTTCCGAAAGTTTCCAGTTATGCAATCAGGTGTTGGGGATACACGGGAAGCACCGCGCAATCAACTCTAAACCTACATCCAGTTGTATCCATCCTTCAACACATAACCAGTCTTTCTCGGAAACTGTCTACCTCGGACCTTCGAAACGCATCCACTATACAAGCTATGGCAATACCCTCGAACTACCTCCCCAGTACTGGGTGATGTCGGGGTTATCTTGCCACTAACCGCATAGGAGAGTTTTCGATGTCGGCTGTCTTAAGTATTCTAGTACTGCCGCGATGGATTTGTGACGACAACACCTCGGAGCTCAACTCCCCGGGACACTGCCACAACCCCTAATGACAGGAGGCATCGAGAACAATGTTCTCGTCACAAAGAAATCGAAACAATCCAAACAATACTCGCGAGATCCAAAAAAAAAATTTGGTGCAATTTTTGAATGTAGAAGAGACAAGAGTAGTCGTCAGGAGTCCTCACCAGAATGAAAAGAGATGAGGAGCAAAAGAAATCCTACTCTCCGATATAATATATAGGACTCAAAACATTTTCAAGTGTGTGCCTAGACTCAACCGTCAACGATTCGATCAATCAGTGGGGGCTTCTAGGTCGGAGAAGGCTCTGATACCAACTTGTAATGCCCAGGATGGGACTATACCTCCTACGTGTCGAGGCACGACTTAAAGGTATAAGCCCATCCTAGAATGATCTCAAGTTTGGTATCTTTGCACGACTCAAGTAAAAGAGGGATTAAATTGCAAAAGGAGATAGTTGGCTTACACTCGCCACTTCACACAATACATTACATAAGCAATCATCATTCAAAACATTACAACCCGACTACGGGCGAAGATCAAAAGAAAGATACCAAAACAACATAAAGCCACATGTCAGGATCGAATCCTAGTAGAAGAACCACTACTGATCGTCGAAACGTCACAAGCATACGGCCAAACTCTTCAACGAGCTTCCAGTGAAGAACTGGTCCATCTCCTGCTTCAAACTCGGCTGAACCTGCATCTGGTGTGGTGAAGTAACTGTGAGCCACAGAGGACTCGGCAATCCCGTTTCCGGGTAACACGACTATTTAAGCCTTGGGTGTGGAACAAGGCTGAAGAAAGAATAAGAGGTGAAGGAACAACAAGAGTCTGCAACAGCAACTAGCACTAGCTTACGTAATAGAGAGTGAGAAGAGAAGTGCCTCGGTCGAGAGATGATCACGAAGTGATCCTAGCTAAAGCTCAACAAACATAACCCCACCGTGTTCAACTCCCGAATCCCTATTCGGAAATTGACAGTCACGGTACACACGCTGGTAGTGTATTAGAACTATGTGTCAAGTTTTCTACAACCGGATATTAACAAGCTCCCATCTGCCACATAACCGCGGGCACGGCTTTCGAAAGTTCAAACCCTGCAGGGGTGTTCCAACTTGACCCATTACAAGCCCACGATCCGCGGAGTCGCAACTCCATAGGTGGGAAGGCCCGAGTATTCTCGGAATCCCGTGCTCAAGATACTCCGAACTAAGGTAAGGCTAATCCAGCAAATCCTCCCGGCGTGTCGACACCCTGATAGTAGCCGCGCGTATCTAAGTCTCAGGACACGACCGGATGGGCGATGCTACAGGTGTATGCCAGATACCTCGGGTTGCCCCAAGGCGGCCCTGCAGGACCCCCGTTTCGGACCAACACTCATGTGGAGCACTGGCCCGGGGTTGTTGAATTATAATAAAAGGGATAGCTAGTCCCTATGCAAGTTTTATTAGTTATTAGGCAAATAGTACCAATGTTGGGATTTGCTGGAAAAGACTTAGCACTTAGCGGTTTATCAAGGGGGTCCCATACACCCCAACCGTGTTAGGAACGCATAATCAAGGAACATAACACCGGTTTATACGGTTCCTAACGGCTTGAGTGGAACAAATCACCAAGCAAAAGGCTTAGCCTTCCACCCTTGCCAATATATAGATGATTTAATTTTAAGCATTTATATAGTGTGATATAACCCAACCAAACTTCAACATGAAGCAAGCATGTTCAATCTTCACCTTTAACTAACAATGCTATAAGAGGGGGCTGAGCGAAGCGTACTTAGCCATTCAACGGTTTGCATAGGAAGGGTGGTTAGGCAGGTTCATGGTTACAATAGGAGGCTGACAGGAAAAAATGGGCATCGAGGCAATATACTAAAGAGCGATACTCTAGCAATAGGCAAAGATAGTAATGGTATCCGGGTTCGGTCATCTTGCCTGAGATTCCACAAGGGAGAAGAACGGATCCATGAAGTAGGCGGAGCAACATAGACGAGCGAATCCTCACAACTCCGGAACGAAACCGAAGCTATCAAGAGAAGCAAACCGGAAAGAAGCAAACAACATGGTAAACACACAAGTATAAGCATGTCATGATGCACAAGCAAGCATGATGCATGTCCGGTTTAATTATGCATGGCATGGCAAAGTGCACAAACAACACTACAAGTTAAGTGGAGCTCAATATGCAACGATTTGCATATTGACGAAACACCACATTTTAATTATTTAATTGACTCTCGTTTATTTAAAAGACAAGATTTAATGTTTTTAGCATGGCAAGAGGTGAAGTATAATAAAACTACACTATTTAGACATTTTAAATGGGGCCGGAAATAACAACAACATAACCGGAAAATCCCCATGAGCATGTTTAATAATCTTAAGCAAACAACAATTAAACACTTTAGTGTTGTTAACATGATGCGGAAGACATGATCAAGTTTATGCAATTTTAATAAAAGTTGACAAGAAGATGATATGAAGCATCGTCACCGTGGTGGAAGGAAAGGGTTCCACGGCAACAATTCCGAAAATGATGCCACGGCAACATATCGGTTCCAGTAACTCGTTGAGAGAGCGGTGCAAAAGAAGAATCGACGTGAGCAAGTCGAACAAGATGAAAGTCGGTTGATCCCGTCACCGGGTTCCCACGAGTCGGCGACGAGGCAACCGAGGAACATGACAAGGACGAAACGGGCACGATGCACACAAGGGTAACAACTCATACAACACAAGCATCACACGGGTCATCGTCTCGGGTTATACCTTCGAAACACTCGTTTCGGGACGGTTCGAGATCGTAGAGGAAGGAGTCGTTCACGTTCGGAGAGGAAGTAGCCGTTCACGAGGCGGTAGTTGTACTCGGGCGACGGTAGCGGAAGTAGTGGTACACGTTCGTTTTTGGAGAGGGACTTGATGAACCCAACATCTTCGGGGCGTCGGTAGTGGAACTCGTTCCGTAGTGGGAAGTAGTTGTTCCGGCGACGGTAGTTGTTCACGTTCGTGTCGTGGTACTTGGTAGGTCGCCGTGTAGTCGTCCTTGATGCTCCGTGGAACTTGAAGATCCGACGACGTTCACGGTGTAGTGGTACTTGACGCTTCAAGACGTTCGTCGGTCCGATCTCGGTGTAGATGTACACATCGTCGAGGTACTTGGTGTCCGTCGAACTTGTAGTCGTTCTCGTCTCGGAGTCGTACACGTTTGTTGGCAATCTCAACAGCACAAAGCAACACACACAGAAAAAAAAACACATAGCAAGGCAGCAAAGGGGTCAGTCCAAAGGAGGCAGAGGCCAAGGCAGCAAAAATCGGGCCGGCGAGGAAGCACAGCGCTGCACGGACGAGGCGAGGCGCAGAGGCAGAGCCTCGTCGCGGTGGAGAAGAGGCCCTGGCGCGCGACGGGATGGAGAGGGAGCGCTGGGCTCGGGGCCAGGCGATTGGCGACGGAGAGAGGGGCGCAGGCGCTGCTGGAGAAGTGGCGATGCGAAGGAGAGGGAGGCACGGGATCCGCGCGTTGGACGGGCGCCATGGCGCGGGCGCGGGCGCGCTGGACGGCGACGCGACCGCGGGATCCGGCCGGTGGCCTGGAGGCGACGGCGGCGAAGGTCGCGAGCTGGAGGGGCGCGGGAGCCTGGCCTTGGGCTCCTGGAGGCGAGCGCGGCGGGAGATCGGGGCTCGGCGCACTGCGATGGAGGAGGCTGGAGAGTAGGGAGCTCGGAGCCATGGCGCGGAGGAGGCGCACGTCGGGCGCGGGGTACTTGGCGGCAGAGAGGAGGAGATCGAAGGAGAGGAGCGAGACTCGTGGGGGATTGAATCGGGCGAGAGGCCAGAGGGTTCGGTGGGATCGAGCCTGGCTCGATGGCTCGATGGGAGAAGGGGTGCGGCGGACAGTGGGAAGATCAACGAGAGGGAGAGGGAGCTGCGGGACTAGGGTTGCGATGGGGAACGAGGGAGGCTGGGCCTCGGGCCTGATGGGCCTGCTGGGAGGAGGAGGCCAAAGAGGGAGAGGGAGGCTGAGGCTGGCTTGGGCCTGGGCTGGTTCTTCTCTATTTTTTCTTTAGCAGAAAAAAATAGAGATAGACAAAATATTAAGGAAAAGGCCACGAACAAGGAATAAAAGAGGGAACATTTGAAAGGCTTTATGGAATAAAACCAACCCCACAGAAATAGTTCCAACAAAATAGGGAAAAACAAACTAAAATAAATAGCTTGTCTTAAAGGAGTTTAAAAGGAGTCTAGATTTTGGAGGAGCCTCGAAAATTGAGAAAAGAATATAGGGAAGGTTTTTGAAGGAGAACTCGAAGTAGGAAAAGCATGGGGAAAATTATGCACGTGTGTTGGATAATTCCAACGAATGGAATATTTATTTATATAGCTCCCTAAATATTGGGAGGATATGTTATAAAGAGAAATCACACTTCCCTCGATTTACATGGACCGAAGGTCCACACGATTTATTTAAGTTGAGAAGCAAAAATAAATATGACATGATGGCATGATGACATGATGCAATGCAAAAATAAATAACACAAGCACAAATGAAACACACGGGAGAACCCGGAACATCTGGAATCTTCTGGGATCTTCTGGGACGTCGGTCTTCGGGCGTCACAGCCATCGTCCTCCTCTGGTTGTCCTGCATCGCCTGCCAGTATCGACCCGTAGGGGCGCTTTCGGACCACATGGGCACCACGATGTAGGCCGCGAAGCGTTTGCCGTCCTCGATCTTCCTCATGATCTTGAGCGAGAGCTCTCTAGGGATCAGCTGGCATGCCCCAACGTCCGCCGGGTCGATGTTGTCGTGGGATTTCCACTAGAAGGAATTGCCAATGACGTACTGGTTCTCGATGTAGATGAAGCTCTTGGCGGCGCGTATGGCATGGATGTAGGCGTCATGGATGCTCCTCTCGTACACCCGGTGCTTGTCATGGAGGAGACCTGCCTGGTAGGCGGTCTCCATGGAGTCGGGGAAGCCCACGATGTTGATGTTGTCAATGGACCTGAACAGCTGCACATTCCACGCCGCCTGGTCGCTAGGGAGCATCACCGCCCACGAGGATGGCGCGACCTTGCCCTCGAGGGCTATGAGGTCGACCAGGTGCTCCTTGTCGCCGCCGCCTTGTTTCCTCCAGCGCTGCTCGAAGTTATGGAGCACGTCCCATGCGATGGGGCCCTCGACCTTGGCATGGATGTCGTGCCATGGCTCCCTGGGCTCGCCCTTGCCGAGCGTGGCATCCTCGTCACCGAAGTTGACTTGGAGAATTCGCCGCCATGCGCCTGCCCCGTGCCGAGCGTCCTGAACTGGGAGTGTGACTGTGTTAGGCATAATCTTTGACATGAGAATGGACTGGCCGTCCGGGTCATACATGGAGTTGGTTAGCTCCTCCTACCGTGTCGTAATCCTTATCGAGGTGCTTCATCCATGCAATGAACGTGACAAGGGGAAGGTTGTTGACAAATCTTTTGTCTCTGCTAATAGCGAGCGTCCCGGCACAACTTGTAGGTCAAAACCAAGCAAAGCTAGTGCTTCTAAAAGTCACAATATGTCTGCCTCCGCTTCTTGTGCCGCTTCTCCTGTCGCTGCTGCAGCCGATGTAGAGCAAGATGCAGAGCCAAACGAAGAGGTGCCTCGAAATGATGATGAGGATGAGAATATGTTCCCTGATCTTGTAGATATTGTCAGTAAACAAGCAATGGAAGATGAATATCAGGAGGAACCTATCAGACGTGCTAGATTTGATGACACTGATGATGAAGAGAGGCAGGAGAACATCGACATCCTAGTTTTAGATGAATATGATGGTGAGGACATGCCAACAATTGAGTGGAACGGGGAACATCCTCAGCTAGCTGTCGGCACCATATTCCAGTCGATGGTGGATTGTCGTAATGCAGTGACTACATATTGCATTCTTACTGAAAATACATATGTGATTGGTAGGAGTGAGCGAACAAGGTTCACTGTTCATTGCCCATATGATAGGTGTAGATGGAGGTTGCATGCATCACATATATTGATGAGCAAGTTCATTCAGGTTTGTGTATTTCAGTTTATACTGATTCATTTTATTTCCAGATCATTATGTAATGTTTTCTAACAATATCCCTATTTTGTTTGGGTCCCATTTTGTTTCATATAAAAAGAACCCACACCACCACACTTGTCCACCTGGAGGGTGAGGAGGGAAGGATAAAACAAAGCTAGCAAAGACTAGGTGGGTGCTAGATGCAATTTTTGGTTGGTTGAGAGAAACATCAACACTTGGTCCAATAGCACTCCATGGGAAGCTATTTGAGAAGTAAAATATTGATATACATTATATGAGGATTTTCTATGCTAAGGAAATGGCTCTTGATAGGATTAATGGTCCTTGGAATGAGAGCTTTCAGTTACTCTACACATTTAAATCTGAAGTGAAAGCCGCTAGTCCAGGGAGTGTTGTAGAGATTGACAAGCATACGGTTACATATAAAATAAAAGGGAGATCATTTCAGAAGGAGTGTTTTAGGAGGGCTTTTGTTTGTTTCAAAGCTTGTTAATAGGGGTTTCTTGATGGTTGTAGGCCCTATTTGGTTGTTGATGCAACTGCTTTGAATGGAAGGTGGAGAGGACAACTAGTGGCAGCTTCTGCAGTTGATGGACACAATTGGCTATTCCTAGTTGCATTTGGTGTGGTGGAGGCAGAGTCTGAGGAAAGTTGGTTATGGTTTCAGCAGCAGTTGCGCAACCTTATAGGTACACCCCCCCAGGTTTAGCTATACACACAGATGCTTGCAAGGGTTTGGAGAGTGCAGTGGAAATTGTATTCCTTGGAGTGGAGCATAGGGAATGCATGCGACATCTAGCGCGGAATTTCATAAACAAATTCAAAGGTAAAGTTTATGATGAGAACTTATGGCCAGCATCATACACATGCGGTGAGAGGAAGCATGAACATCATTTAAGAGTGTTGTATACTCACAATCCTCTGGTGAAGGAGTACCTAGATACACATCATGGAAAGTTTGGGTCAAGAAGCAAATTCAATGAAATCTGCAAAGTAGACTATGTGACCAGTAACCTGGCGGAGTGTTTCAATGCAAAGATCAAGTCATTGAAAGGGCTTATGATATGGAAAATATTTGATAAGATTCGGCAGATGATCATGATAAAGATGGCTCTTCGCAAAAAGAATTGCAGAAACAAAATATGTTGGCCATCTTATGCTCCCATCTCTTATTAAGGCATTGCATGCCAAGGCAAGAGGACTGAACATGAAATGCATCCGAGTGGTGACACACGAGGCTGAGGTAACATATACTAACAGTAAAAACAAGGAATGGAGATATCCAGTTAACCGAGCAACTAGGGAATGCAGTTGTAGGCAATGGCAGCTCCATGGGAAGCCATGCATACAACTGCATTCCCTAGTTGCTCGGTTAACTGGATATCTCCATTCCTTGTTTTTACTGTTAGTATATGTTACCTCAGCCTCGTGTGTCACCACTCGGATGCATTTCATGTTCAGTCCTCTTGCCTTGGCATGCAATGCCTTAATAAGAGATGGTGAAGTTGATCCATACATCTGATGACTGTTATAGGTGGTGAAGATGGTGAAGTTGATCCATACATCTCTGAATATTTTTCTGTTGCCAAATTCAGGGCTGCTTATGCTTTAAATGTGCCTACACTCGTCGGAAAAAACCAATGGAACATTGTAGATCCAGGGTTCAAACTACATTCACCTGTACTGACTAGACCACCAGGAAGACTAAGGACAAGATCAGAAGAGGTGAAGAGGTTTGTGTAAAAAGACAGCGTAAGTACAAAACATGTGGAACCCTAGGGACATTGCTAGGAAATGTACCGATCAAGTGGACGCTTCATTCGGAGAAGATGAACAATGGGCAGCAAAAATGCAGACGAGAATGCAGCATTAGAGCAGATTGAAGCTAATACAGAGGAGAATAAAGCAGCAAAGCAGATTGTAGCTAATTCAGAGGAGAATGAAGCAACTGAATTAGCACTGCCGGCAGCTTGGTATGTGTGCAACAACCTTCCCTTTTTATGCATTTCTTCTCTTTCTATCGATGGCTTATAATCTTTTTTGTGTGTGGCCTAGCTCTAGGAAAATTAGCGGAAAAGGATAGAAAAGGACAAGAGAGAAAGAATTAGAATATGAAGTCATGGCTTATGAAGGTTTTGAACCCCGTCAACTGGCCAGCGCAAGTTCTCCGTCAACACCTCGATAGCCACCACCCGAATTGAAGATCAGAATGAAGAAGAAAAAGGTGGATTTCCCACCTAGGGAAACCAGGAGCAAGGTTGTTAAGCCATCTCGGAACACAAGGAGTAAGGCAAAGATGTGAACTTCGAATGTTGAACGCAAGTTATAAACTTTGAACTTTAAGGATTTGTACAAAGGTTTCTATCGTCAATTTGAACAACCATGAAAACGTGTAAGGTTTAATAATGCTATTCGTACTTTGATGTGAAATTTGAGACACAATTTGAATTTTAGGCGGAATTTGAATTTTAGGCAAATTTTGAATTTGAACCAGCACTTGAACTCCGATCTGTGGTGTGATGTTGCAATATTTGTTGAACTATTGTAAACGTTAGGTGATCAATCTGATCTCTTTTGCGTGATAAAACTTATAGTCATGGGAAATGTGCTCCAAATGTGCTTCGAAGGTAGGGTAAACTACCCCATTTGTAATCAAGTATTTTTTGGACCTACTCTAAATGAGCCAAATATTTTTTTATTAACACCTATTCAACCTATATAGTGTAGATTCGAAGTCTCGCTATTTATTGAATTAATCTTCATTTTTTTACATTTTTTAAAAAATAATGTGATTTAATAGAAAACCATCAAAAAACACGTTTAAATATGAAAAAGGAAAACTAAGTTCATATCCTTCTTATTCACTTTGAAATGAAGCTTTGGTGATTTTTTATTTTTCTTAATTTTTCAAAAAAAAAAACTACCTCCTTTCCTTGAACTCTCTGCAATGTTGTACGTGATAGCTCATATTTGTGAAGGTTTTTTCATGAAAATGTCCACAGAACAAGTTTATGATTTTTTTTGGTAACATGTCATATAAGACAACATTGTGTGCAGGTTTTATAATTTTTTGATTTTTTTAATTAATGGTGCTCATTTAACCATGATCGTGCAAACTAGTTTTTTTTAAATGACTGTAGACCAAGTTTAGTATTTTTCCTCATTAGTGTGTCTTATAAAACGACGATTCGCAGTGGTTGACTTTTTCAGCAAATAAAAAATGTGAGGGTCTTCTGCGTAAAAATACGTCACACCCGGCGCCATCACTCACTGGCTAGTTGGACCATACACATGAATACATCGGCATGCACGTATTGTAACCGTATTATATATGAAAAGTGCTTTACGGGCTACCGAAAAAAGATAAATACCTATGAAATCTCACAATAATTAGAAATATCTGGCCATAAGTTAAAACTCACCGCGAAACAACAACCGTTAGATTTTAATAATAGCCTTTTGGGATTAAAATTGACAAAAATAACCCACCTGTGCCATTAATGATTTTTTTTTCATTTTTTCTTCAAGCTAAAAGAAAATGTTTCATCTTTTTTACCCTACAACTGCCATGCCTCGCCTCACCCAGCCACTCGATCCAATATGAACTCCCGGCCTAGGGTTTAGAGGTCAGCAAAACTCAACGAGCAGCACCTCACCATCATGCCGTGCGACCGACATTTCGACAACCGTACGTCGCTGCCAAACTTGCCTTCTCCACTTCCCTAGATAGTACTCCCTCCATCCGGAAATACTTGTCATCAAAATGGACAAAAAGGGATGTGTCTAGAACTAAAATATGTCTAGATACATCCCCTTTTATTCATTTTGATGACAAGTATTTCCAGACGGAGGAAGTACACCATCTAGGGTTCAACTTCCCAAAAGATTCCGCCTCATGTGCGGTGATCCGAACAGCGGCCAGGATCTCCATAACAGCAAGGTGCGGTCTCAAGGATTCTTGCGATTGCAAGGTGATATCTCCAGGATTCATGCATCAAGGCACAGGCGCCGGAGATGCCAGCCGAGCAAAAGAAGGTCGGTCTCAGATTCGTATTGTGGTCATTGCACTGCTCCCTTATTATTTCTTGCACAAAATTGTGTATATAATCTCTCTCTTGCCAAATTGGTGTATATGAATTTGATTTCCTGCTGGCCGATGCCTTTGGCTAAGACGAACCAGCAATTACATGGTAGCTACTAGATCAATTGTTCTTCTGTTAGTTGGGTACTGCTTGACATATAACAGATACAGATCGTTGCCTAGGTAGACTTGAGATGTAGTCGTGTACTGCTTGACATACGACAGAGACAGATTGTTACCTAGGTAGACTTGAGATGTCGTACGTCGCATTGATTCACTGCTGGCTGATGCCTTTGGCCAGAAAATTGCTTCATGCCGGTTCAAAACTCTATTAGTAACTGCAGGATGTATTTTGTCCTCAGATTCCTTTATCTATTTGTATATAATACTAAGATGTCTCCTGATTTTCTTAAATCATTTGATTCATCCGTTGCTTACAGACGTATTGCCCATGTATGGGAGCCCAATGAATAATATAGAAGAGATTTATAGATGATGGCCTGCATGCAACGGTGCTATATATATGTAAGGAATATGTATATGCAACACAGAAGAGTTATGGTCTCAATTAGTTCACATTAAATTGTCTCACTGTTTCAGTATAATGAGTACTCTCTCCAGTCTCCACTGTGAAGAAACTCACTACTTTAGGCATATATGAAGTCCAGCGGATGGTTTCATATTGGTCATGCACGAGATCCCGAAAGAATGAGGTCCGTGTTTACAGATTACTATAGATAGGTCAGTATTCTTTTTGGGAAAACAAGTTGTCCAGTATTACATATATAATTTAGTCCAGTAAATTGGAAATGTAAAGCGTGTCTTGACATGGTCTCCAATGCTTGGTGGATCAATCATGTTGAAAAATACTTTTGTCTCTATTTTTAGAAAAAGGGACTGCCATTATCGCCTTTCCACATTGGACGAGGAAGATAAGATGTCCGGACCCCGTAGGGCGAGCCCGGAGAAAAGAAAACAATTTCATCTTGAAATAAAAGAAGGTCGACGAGGAGTGACCTATCGAGAGAACGAATGAGGAAGACCGATCCCGAAGGGAAAAAATATTTATTACTTTTTCTTTGTGTGTGTGAAAATTGTTTAAAATCAGATAGCAATTAAATTTGTGGAATGTGTCATGCAGGAGGAGCCGAAAAAAATTGATCAGTAAGTCTTAGCAGGCTACTGGGCATGCCGAGGTAGATAAGCGCACTCTTTCCTAATCGAACTATCTGGTCATATATATTACTCCCTCTATAAAGTAATATAAGATATTTGTAAATATGCAAGATTCCCACAATTGCCTCTTTTGTTTACATCATTTCCTTGCTTTTGTAGTGTGTCATTTGATACATTTTTGCTTTCAACTCTTCACCTTCTGATGATGTATTTGTTTCATCCCAAATATTCAGAATCCAGTCCACAACCATAAGTACAAATCTGTGATGGTGAGGAGCGACCGTCGGAGCCGTGGAATGAGATGCAACTGTCTTCGACGGTTATAGAGTGGTCATGTATTTATAAATTAAACACTGCAAGTTGCCCCGAGTGTTCCCTTTTTTTAAGGGTTCACTCAGCCAAATTGTTCCGTTTCAGTTCTTCTCATTCTGCTATGTTGGACACCTACAATAGCTCCTATTTATTTGTGACAACATGATGCTGACGAGGTTCATTTAGGTGTAATCTAGGATTCTCTTTGTTTTGTTATGTAGTATGATCCTGATAACCATGCATGTTTCCATGTAACCCTCAAAAGCAAAATAAAATAAAATCCCTCGACAAGAAAACAAAGAGGTCATGTGAAATATCTAATTATCCAAATAGTGTCACGCACAAATATATATGTTCTGGAGTTATGAAATTATTTAAGTACAATATCTTGAGAAAGATAATATTTCGTCTATATATTGTGGCTATGTCTTTCGTTTTTATGTTTTGGGGCTTCCGTGTATTTCAGTTATGCTGCAAAAACTCTATAGCAGAACTCCGAACTACTATTCATTATATCATTTTCATATGCTTCCAGAGATTTATTGCTTTGTTGACGCTCAAATGGTAGATTTTTGTCTGTTACAATTGTTTGAAAATGAGATAGCAAATAATTCTGTGTAATTTGTTTTGCAGGAGCAGCGGAAAAATGAGATCGGTCATTGTAGGTTATTACTGGGCATGCCAAGGTAGATAATGAAACTATCTCTTCTAATTACTCTATTTGGTCATTTTAGTTAATTGATTTCCATGATTTCTTTTGTAGATCATTCCCTGTCTTCGGGAGTTGTAATTTTTGCTTCAACTGCTCACCTTTAGAATATAGTGGTTCTCTCAAAAGCAAAAAGATCATATAATGGTCTTCTCAAAAGGAAAAAGATCACAAGAAATATCTATTAATTTCCCATTTAAAATAACCATTGACATGATTTCTAAATGATTCGTTAGAGTAATTCTTACTTATGTTTCACATTCTTCTAGCTTCTACATTTATTTGTTTTGTTTTTCATGGTATTTAAAACTTCCAACATCTTAAATATCTAAGCAATAAAAGTTGAGACAACTTCAAGGTTAGATTCGATATTTAAATTCATATTTTAAATTAACATCTTTCCTGTCTGTTTCCAGTGATTCCCCATGTGCGTACAAAAGTAACAGACAGGAAAGCATGTCAGGAAAGTAATAAGTACTACTAAGCAGGATAAGGATGTAGCGTCAAGATGCGGCTTTCCAAGCAGTTTTGCTTTAGCACGTGAGATTGACGCATCTAGCCATGAAAGTGGCACATGATGAATTAACCTATAAACAGTTTGGCCAATTGGGTGCTAGGTAATTTGAATAGGACCCACAGCTGCATCTCGACCCTTGTGGACGCTGCAGGTCTGCAGCAAGACTCGATGAACTTTAGCCTCGAGCTCTCAATCTACGCGTGCATGTTGAAGCATCTTTCTCGTTGGACCTGAACCAGCTACTATAAGTGCACTGCCAATTGGTAATTTGAATAGGCAATGCTTACACGCGATTGAGGCAACTAGCCAAGTGTGGCACATGATGAATTAACCTATAAATCACTACTTGGCCAATCGGTAATTTGAATAGGACCCATAACTAAAACTCCTTGTGGACGCTGCTCATCTTTAATGAGACCTACCACAACTAGCCCTCAGCGGTCCGTTTTATACAGAAGAAACGACTGAGCAGACCGCGTCAAGTCCAAGACTCAAAAGCTCGTGGGCTGGGAGCACACCCGCTCCGCTAGCTAGCCACCCCAACGACGCTTCCCCGATGCTCTCACTCCACACGTGTTGAAGCATCTACTGACCGGCTATAAATACACTGCACAGCAACACCCTTTGTGCCACCATCATAGCTAGTGCAGCAGCAGCTTGCCTAGCAATCACCACCACCACATCCTCCACTATTCTCCTTAGGGTACGTATTGGGACCCAAGGGCGTAGTTGGAAGCAATGGCGCATCTGCGGCTCCACGGCACCATCGATGCTACCATCGTGGGGGCTGACAACCTCCATGATCGCTCCCGGCACACCGGCAAGGTCCCCGGTTTCCTCGGCAATGTATGTCTTCTCAATCTTTTCAGTTTACAATATAGTTTGAAATAGCGTGCTATCTACTTCTTCCGTTTTCAAGTATTTGTATTTTTAGACATTTTGAATAGACTACATCTTATGAATGTATGTAGACGTATTTTAGACTGTATATTCATTCATTTTGCTTCGTATGTTGTTGAAATCTTTAGAAAAACAAATTCTTGAGAATGGAGCCGTTTAGCACTATTTAGCGTCATTTAGCACGCTATATATAGAGCAATTTAGCGTGATGATTCTGCTTCTGGAGAGAGACGTTCTATATGCTTCTGGACGTAAGGAGTACATGGAATGTTGGACTTATAACTAAAACGAAATAATTTCCGTACGTACGTACGTAGATTGTGCAAGGTGTCCAGGAGACGACGGGTTTGGGCAAGGGCCTGCCGCGGATGTACGCGGCCATCTTCCTCGGCAGTGCCTGCATCGCCCGGACGCGTACCATTGCCGTCCCTGCAGCCGGCAGCGCGCCATGGAACGAGCCGCTCCGCGCCTACTGCGCCCACCACGCCGCCGACGTCGTCATCTCCGTCATGATCGAGCAGCTCGGTCTCGACGGCGACACCGTCCTCGGGCGCGCCTACCTGCCCGCCCGGGAGCTCCTCAGCAACGACACAACCATCGATCGCTGGTTCGACGTCCTCGGCGCCAACAGGAAGAAGCTCCCGGATGGGCCCAAGATACACGTGCAGATCAGCTTCCGCGACGTCGCCGACCAAGGCCTGGCGTGGGGCGGTGGCGTCGTCGGCAGCTTCGGGGTGCCCCGCACCTTCTTCTCGCAGAGGCCGGGGTGCAGGGTCACCCTGTACCAGGACGCGCACGCGTCTGATGAGTTCGAGCCCAAGATCCAGCTCGACGGCGGCGGGCTCTACAAGCCTGGGCACTGCTGGGAGGACCTGTACGACGCCATCAGCAACGCACGGCACCTGGTGTACATCACCGGCTGGTCGGTGTTCCCCCACATCACCCTCCTCCGGGAGCGGGATGGCCGGCAGGAAACGCTTGGCGAGCTCCTGAAGCGCAAGGCCGGCGAGGGCGTGCGCGTGCTCATGCTGGTGTGGAACGACGTCTCCTCCATTGATGGCTTGCTTGGCGGCCTCATGGACACCAGGGACGAGCAGACGGCCAACTACTTCCAGGGCAGCGGCGTGCAGTGCGTCCTCTGCCCGAGGAACATGTACGTCAGAGGCCACATCTTCGACGCCAAGACGGACACCTTCGTTTACAGCCACCACCAGAAGGCCATCGTCGTTGACCAGGAGCTGCCTTCGCCGTCGGACGGCCGCCGCCAGATCGTCAGCTTCCTCGGCGGCCTCGACGTGTGCCATGGCCGCTACGACACGCAGTCCCACTCCCTGTTCAGGACGCTGGGCACGGGGCAGGCGCACGGCGACGATTTCAGCCAAGTCAACTTCGACGACGAGGATGCCACGCTCGGCAAGGGCGGGCCCAGGGAGCCATGGCATGACATCCACGCAAAGGTCGAGGGCCCGGTCGCGTGGGACGTGCTCCACAACTTCGAGCAACGGTGGAGAGGAAACAAGGCGGCGGCGACAAGGACCACCTCGTCGACCTCGTAGCCGTCGAGGCCAAGGTCGCGCCGGCCTCGTGGGCCGTCACGCTCCCCGGCGACCAGGAGGCGTGGAATGTGTAAGAATTAAACACGACCGTGTAATAGGTGTCCGTGTAGGATTAGAAAAGTAAGCTGAGTTATAGTAGGATTACTAGTCCGATTCAAGTATTAGTCCCTACATGGACGTGTATATAAGCACCGGCAAGGCTGCTTTGTACCACAGCAACGAAAAAGATCAAAGCAAAAAGAACTACCAGGCTCGAGACGGGCCTGTAGCTATCAACAAAATCCATCGATCAGTTTTTCTGTTCGCCAAGTTACGAGGTTCCGTCGAGATCGACTTGATACGGTCCGAAGCTAGCCCAGGCGTATACGAGGACACGGTGGCTACTGCTAATCGATCCAGCAGCTTGGCTGCTTGGTTGCTAGCTAGCTTTGCACGTCAAACGTGTATCTCCTGGGTGAGTTGATTTACGAGTCAATTCCAACAATTGGTATCTAGAGCCTCGACGATCTACGATCTACGATGGTGGACAGCGACGCTGAGTCGGCCAAGTCCAGCAACGGCGGTTCCAAGGCGAACAAGAACGGCGACAAAGTGAAGAAGGGCGGCAAGTCAGCGACTAGTGGTGGCGGAACGGGCGGCGCCAACGTACTGGCGCATCGCAACATCCCCATCCAGTACCCGATGCTCACCGACGCCAACTACGGCGTGTGGGCGGTCAAGATGAAGATTATTCTCCGAACCCTACGAGTGTGGGAGGCCATCACGGACGACGATGTCGACGAGGAGTGCGACGAAGGTGCCATGGCCGCCATAGCCCAGTCTGTACCGGATTCCGTGCTGATGACATTGGCGGAATACGAGACGGCAAGAGAGGCGTGGAACGCACTCAAAGAGATGAGGATCGGAGAAGATCGCGTCACGAAGGCTCGGGCACAAGTGTTGAAGCGCCAATTTCACAAGTTGCAGATGGAGGAAACTGAATCGGTGAACGACTATGCCATGCGTCTGACTACTTTGGTGGGAGAGATCCGCGCGCTTGGCGCGAAGCTCAAGGAAGCCGAGATCGTGGAGAAGTTTTTCAGTTCGGTGACTGATAAATTCACGTACATCATCGGCACGCTCGAGCAGCTTTACGACATCGACGACATGACCATCACGGAGGCGATAGGACGCTTACGGACATGGGAAGAGAATGCTCGTGGTTGTCGGAAAGGCAACGGAGGAGGTAGTGACCAACTCATGTACTCGCGCGCAGATTGGGAGTCCCCAAGTAGCAAAGGAAGGCGCAATGTTGGCGAAGGCTCAAGTAGCGCGAAGCGCGGCGGACAAACCGAAGAATGCAAAGGTAAAGGCAAGCCACAAGGTCGTGGTAAGGCCGACCGATCTAAAGAGCGGAAGCCACGGAACTTGGATATGTCCGAGGTCAAGTGCTATAACTGCAACGAGATGGGTCACTTTGCGAAGGATTGTCCGGAGCCTAACAAGAGGGAGATCAAGGCAAATTTGGCGAAGCAGGAAGACGAACGTCCAGGTCTTCTGATGGCCGAAGTTTGTGATCTCGTGGAGCCTAACAAGCGGGAGATCAAGGCAAATTTGGCAAAGAAAGAAGACGAACGTCCAGGTCTTCTAATGGCCGAAGTTTGTGATCTCGCCCAAACGGTGGTTGTGAAACCAAGCCGGAAGGTGCTACTTCATGAGAAGAAAGTAATACCGAAGTTATCCGGGAATCAGAACGTGTCGTGGTATCTAGACACGGGTGCCAGTAACCACATGACGGGGTGCAAAGAGAAGTTCCTCGAGCTGGAATATGATGTTCAAGGCTCGGTCAAGTTCGGTGATGGTTCAAATGTGGAGATTTGCGGGCAAGGTTCTATCCTCTTCGAGGGTCTCACAGGAGAACATCGCATACTCACCGGAGTATACTACATCCCACGGCTTCGCAACAACATCATCTCTGTCGGGAAACTTGACGAGAATGGATGCAAGGTGGATATTGAGAACGGAGTGATGACGATCTTCGACAATCTCCGAAACGTACTAGCACGCGTGAATCGCACGCGGAACAGGCTCTATATCCTCAACCTTGATCAATCTCAACCGGAGTGTTGGCTCGCCAAGAGTGATGATGATTCGTGGTTATGGCATGCTAGATTTGGACACGTTAACTTCTACGCCTTGAAGAAGATGTCGAAGATGGAGATGGTATCTGGGATGCCATTTATCGACCATGTTGATCGAGTATGTGACGGGTGCTTGGTTGGAAAACAGAACCGCAGGCCGTTCCCTGCTCAGTCTACCTATCGTGCAAGTGATGCACTCGAGCTGCTCCATGGTGATCTATGTGGCCCTATCACCCCAGCAACTCACGGAGGAAAGAAGTATTTCTTCCTTGTGGTAGATGACTACTCGAGATACATGTGGGTCGTTCTCCTACGATCTAAAGATGAGGCGTTTGAAGCGTTTAAGAAGCTGAAGGCTGCAACGGAGATGGAACACAAGCTGAAGGTTCGCGCTCTACGAACAGATCGCGGCGGAGAGTTTACGTCAAACGAGTTCAACGACTACTGCGAGAAGATTGGCATAAAGAGGTTCCTCACGGCACCTTATACGCCACAGCAGAACGGGGTTGTTGAAAGGCGCAATCGAACCATCGTTGACATGGCGAGAAGTTTACTCAAGAGCAAGAACTTGCCAGGGACCTTTTGGGGAGAAGCTGTCTCGACGGCGGTCTATCTTCTCAACCGGGCTCCAACGAAGGCAGTGATCGGCAAGACTCCGTATGAAGCAATATACGGACGTAAGCCGAATGTGTCTCATCTACGGACATTTGGGTGCGTGGCGCATGTGAAGACGGCGGAGCCGCATCTCTCAAAGCTTGCCGATCGTAGCACCAAGATGGTGTTCATCGGATACGAGAGGAGTTCCGGCACCAAGGCATACCGCTTCTACGATCCACGAACCAAGCATCTACGGATTTCATGCGACGTTGTTTTTGAAGAAAACAAAGCGTGGAATTGGAGCGCAGCAGCCAACGATGCTCCAAACGGTAACATATTCACAGTTGATTTTCCAACTGATGATGATGCAGGGGAGGACGTCCAGGTGGTTGGCAAGACGCCCAACCAAGGTGACCACAATGGAAGTGATCGTCATGGTGCCGACACCGACGATGACGCACATGGGTCGCAAGGTTATAGCGACAACGACGCGCATGACATGGGTGGAGATCTCGGCAACGACATCGACAATGAGGCGCATAGTGATAATGACAATCAAGATGATGGTCACGATCACGACGACTACGCCGACAACACGGATGTCGACGACGCGGATGCCAACGACCCGGCATCTACTACGCCCGAGACTCAACCGTCTTCCTCAAGTGCATCGACGCCGACACAATTTGTGTCACCACCTTCGCAAGCCCCAACGGATTCTTCCGGGCCTCGTCGCTACAAGACCCTCAAGAAAGTCTACAAGTACGCAAAGCCAGTTACGCTCGAGTACTCCGATTTGTGTTTACTCGGAGTTGAGGAGCCGGCGAACTTCGTAGAGGCGAGCAAAAGTTCAAGCTGGATGCACGCCATGGATGAGGAGATGAAAGCGATCGAGAGCAATGGCACGTGGACTTTGGTAACCCGACCTCCGAACCACAAGGTCATAGGTTTGAAGTGGGTTTACAAGTTGAAGAAGGACACGAAGGGTGCCATTGTGAAGTACAAGGCAATCCTCGTTGCAAAGGGCTACGTACAACGTCAAGGAGTTGATTATGAGGAGGTGTTTGCATCGGTTGCTCGAATCGAGACGGTGAGAGTGCTCCTAGCTTTGGCAGCACAAGAGGATTGGAAGGTTCATCATATGGATGTGAAATCCGCTTTCCTCAACGGCGACCTCAAAGAAGAAGTGTATGTGGAACAACCCCTCTGCTACGAGAAGAAAGACGAAGAAGGAAAAATTTACAAGCTCAAGAAGACACTTTACGGGAAGCAAGCGCCAAGAGCTTGGAACTCAATGTTAGACCTAAGTTTGGTCTCGCGCGGGTTCAAAAGATGTCCCTTCGACGATCTGAAAGACGGTCTACCAAGCATCGACGAACAGGTGAAGGTTGAAGACGCGATCAAAGAGGAGCGCTCGCGTCAAGCTACGGACGAGCCGACGACAACAAAGACGGTCCTTGAAATGCTGCGAGAAACCGCAAAAGCAAGTGTAAGACCTACGAGTAGTCGTATTTGGGATCCAGGTCAAAGAAAAGAGCACGTCGTGTTTAGGGAGGTGAATGTAAGAATTAAACACGACCGTGTAATAGGTGTCCGTGTAGGATTAGAAAAGTAAGCTGAGTTATAGTAGGATTACTAGTCCGATTCAAGTATTAGTCCCTACATGGACGTGTATATAAGCACCGGCAAGGCTGCTTTGTACCACAGCAACGAAAAAGATCAAAGCAAAAAGAACTACCAGGCTCGAGACGGGCCTGTAGCTATCAACAAAATCCATCGATCAGTTTTTCTGTTCGCCAAGTTACGAGGTTCCGTCGAGATCGACTTGATACGGTCCGAAGCTAGCCCAGGCGTATACGAGGACACGGTGGCTACTGCTAATCGATCCAGCAGCTTGGCTGCTTGGTTGCTAGCTAGCTTTGCACGTCAAACGTGTATCTCCTGGGTGAGTTGATTTACGAGTCAATTCCAACAGAATGTGCAGCTGTTCCGGTCCATCGACAACATCGACACCGTGGGCTTCCCCGACTCCATGGAGGCCGCCTACCAGGCAGGCCTCCTCCAGGACAAGCACCGGGTGTACGAGAGGAGCATCCAGGACGCCTACATCCACGCCATACGCGCTGCCAAGAGCTTCATCTACATCGAGAACCAGTACTTCATCGGCAGCTCCTTCCAATGGAAGTCCCACGACGGCATCGACCCGGCGGACGTCGGGGCGTGCCAGCTGATCCCCAGGGAGCTCTCGCTCAAGATCGTGAGGAAGATCGAGGACGGCGAACGCTTCGCGGTCTACATCGTGGTGCCCATGTGGTCCGAAGGCTCCCCTACGGGTCGATACAGGCAGGCAATGCTGGACAACCAGAGGAGGACGATGGCCTTGATGTACGACGACATCGCCATTGCGCTGCAGGCCAAGAGGATAGACGCCAACCCGAGGGACTACCTTACCTTCTTCTGCTTGGGGAATCGGGAGGCCAACAACCCAGAGGGTGGCGAGTACCAGCCTCCGCAACGCCCAAAGACCGGGACGGACTATGCCAGGGCGCAGATGGCACGCCGGTTCATGATCTACGTTCACTCCAAGATGATGATAGGTACTACACTACTTTATTTCTCCCATCCCCCCATCAATATCTGCTTTCATTTTGCAATATTGCTTCATCATATATATCTTGATAGCTAAGTATATACAAACGTCTCACCTCCTTCAGTTGATGACGAGTACATCATCGTCGGATCTGCCAACCTCAACGAGCGGTCCATGGCGGGGTACAGGGACACCGAGATCGCTATCGGCGCGTACCAGCCGCACCGCATCAACACCGGCGCCGAGCTCGCCAAGGGGCATGTCCATGGCTTCCGGATGTCGCTGTGGCACGAGCACCTCGGCATGACGCACGACGACTTCCTCCGCCCAGGGAGCCTAGAGTGTGTGCAGAGGGTCAACAAGATGGCCGATGAGTACTGGAGCCTCTACGTCGGCGACCAGCTCAAGGACGACCTCCCAGGCCACCTGCTCACCTACCCCGTCGCCGTAGACAAGGCCGGCACGGTCTCAGCGCTCACGGGATTTGAATTCTTCCCGGACACAAAGGCTCGCGTGCTTGGTCAGCCAACTGGAATAGATGATTATTTTCTGAGCACATAGATCCAGGTTTGCTGCTCCTAGATTGTGTTGATTAATCTGGCACCTCGCCTTTTTTTTTTTTGCACATCATGTCAGCTATCTTAATTAGAATTTAGTTCATTTGCTACAACTATTTCCCTTTTTTCTTATATGTCAGCTCAGTTTCTCGAAGGTGCTCACAGAGATAAATTTGTGTCAGCCTACGTATGAGTGAGTGCATGTGTCTATGTATTAACGTCTACGTATGTACCATATTGGAAAAACTACTGTATCTTACTTAGCTTTTTGGGGTGAGCCGCGATTTGTGCGAGCCACGCCCTGTACCTTGAGAGATCGCACGTGAGGACCATCAGCACGATCGTTTCCTCTTTCCTTTAATAAATGGGGGAAGAAATCAGAAAAATTGCAGACAATTACTAGCGGAAAAACACTTTAGCTATTTGTCATGTGTTGATTAATATTGGCACCTTAGCTTTTCTAGCATGTGTTGATTAATATTGGCACCTTAGCCTTTTTTTTGGGCACATCATGTCAGCAATATTAGTTAGAATTTTCATTTTGCTCAACTATTTTCCGTTTTTTGTCATGTGTTGCCTCCGTCTCTTGAATATGCTTATAGAGGTAACTTTGTGTGTACATACATATGAGTGAGTGCATGTGTATGTATGAACATCTACGCCTGTACCATGTTGAAAAAACTATTGTATCTTAGTTAGGATTTACTAGTTACCTAAAGCTATTTTCCATTTTCTGTTAGCAGTTTTTTAGCGTGAGCCGTGATTTGTGCGAGCCACGGCCTGTACGTCCAGAAAAAACTACTGTATCAGCACGATCGTTTCCTCTTTTCTTGAATAAATGGAGGAAGAAATCAGAAAAATTGCAGACAGTTACTAGCAGAAAAGCACTCGCTCAAGCTCTCTGTGTACGCATTATCCTTTGTTTAGGTGCATAAGTCACCTTACGAAAATCAAAAAATCCCAAAACATTTAGCCACGATACATTAACACCCACCTAGTTTCTTGTTTCTTGACATAAATAAAGGAAACGAATAAGAGATATGAGGTGTGTATACTTTCAATGATTTGAGACTAGCAAACATGACATGCAGTGGTCAGTTAATTGCATGCAATGCTATTAATTAGCAAATAAGTATTAAGTTCTCTTGTTTTTCACCCCTTGATCACGATGCACAACCTAAGATGACTTATACACCTAGACGGAGGGAGTAATATTATTTTTTCTATTGGGCATGTTTTAAAAATATCATCGCATGTTGTGATTGGTGAATTTTCTCTTAATCCTCGCATGTTTGAATTTTCTCTTAATCCTCGCATGATTGGTGACTTTTACATGCATTGGTGAATTTTCTCTTAATCCTCGCATGTTGTGATTTAATGCACCTCGATATATGAGCATGTGAAGGGAGCAATAAAAAATAGAAAAGCGAAAATTTTAAGATAAGCCCTAGAAATAGGAAAGGAGGTAGTATGATTTTATATTTAGTTGTTAATGCGATGTCGTGTTTTGTCGATGCGAGGAACGATATGTAATTGTTTTGGATAGTGGAATTTAATTTGAATATACGATGTCACTCTAGCCTATTCTTTGGAGGAATTATGTGTTAGCAATTATTCAGAAGCACTAGTGACGACATTTTTGGACGAGCAAGGCAAAAAACAAATACAATAGTTGACTGGTTTATAACGAAAACTAGACCGAAACCAGACATGAAAAAAAAAGAATCGACAAATGAGGGGTGTTTTATGTCTCAAAAAAATAGGGTTGGGCTAGAGTTGTCTGCCGAGGGTCATATATACCTAGGTGTTGGTAATTATAGATGCTCTAAACAATTTGTAAAATAGCAAACTAACAGTTTAGTAAGTTCGGCATTCTGACAATCCAGGCACGTCCATTATTTTGTGCTACCTCCGTCCTGATTTATTGGTCCCTTCGTATTTGGTATCAAATTTTAACCATGAATTTAACTAACAAAATGGTAATGCATGTCATATCTGTTCGTATTTATATGTAGTTTACAATGATACTATTTTTATGACATGCATTACCATTTTGTTAATAAATCTATAATAAAAGTTTGACACAAAATACAAAGAGTGCCAATAAACCTCAGGACGGGGTAGTACTTCCTTTATTTGCTTTTATCAAAGAGTGGGAACTGCCACGTTTGAAAGCTGGTTGCAATCTCATTATTCATCAGAGGATGTTATAACTTCTTGAAAACATTATTTCTTTGGTTGCTAAAACTGGCTGGCCGATTTTTTTTATCACCCAATGATGGACAACACCACTGCCTTTGCAATTGTGAATTGCTAATTTATGAATGAAAGTAGTTGCCCCAATAAAGCATCCGGTTGGCAGATACGTAGCCTCAGATCTTGTGCTGGCCGTGAATTTAAAAGCCCTTCCCTCTTTTTCTCTCTCTAAACTAAAATAGACTAAACTAATCATGGCCAGTAAAGCACCCCAAGCATAGAAACCAATGCTACTCGATTTCCATCATCACCCCCATCGGGCAAAACAAAACATGATACGACTACGCATGATGTGTCTCCCTCCCTCCCTCGTGGTCTGTGGGCAGAATGAAATACTACCTCCGTCTAGGTAAATAAGTCATCCGCGTAGTTCTAGGTTATCGATTTGAGCCATTAAATATGTGTTATATGTCATGAAAAATATATCACAAGATTTCTATACGGATGTAGTACTGTAACATAACGCAACCCAAAGCATATTGAATCTACTATCTGATAAATGCAATTATCTATTATACTCCCTCCATACCGGTGCATAAGAAATCTTACGTTGTGCACTGCGGTCAAGGCGGAGAGGAAAACGAGAGCACTTAATGTTTATTTACTAATTAATACTATTGCATGTAATGAACTGATCATCGCATGTCGTGCTAGGTAGTCTCAAGTCATTGAAAACATACACGACCCACTCACGTCTCTTATTGGTTGATTCTTTTATTCATGTCAAAAACCAAGGAACTGGGTGAGAGCTTATGCACCACGCCTATGTTTTTTGGGATTATTTGATTTTCGTAATGTCACTAATGCATCGATGCGGAAAGAGTACTACTACTTTTATATTACTTTGCACTATGAGGCCTCCTTTGGGTTGAAGGAATCTTGTAGGATTTATAGAGAATAGGAATTTTGTAGGAAAAATTTCTTTGGAGCCCTTTGGTGTGTAGGATGAAGGTACTAGTAATGTAGACTAGTGTCATATACATGACACTAGTCTAAGTTACTCCCCACTATGACTAGCCTGATGACAATCTTCAACTACAATTGGCAAAATCATTCCTTATATGTCTGTGGATATGCCCATACATTATATATATGTCTACGAACACATCCGGACAGTGTTGGGGCGTGTCCGCATTGAACTCCTATTTTTTCTGATACACAACCACAACCTTTTCTTTGAGCCTCCACTTTTTCTCCTACTTAGGAAAGTGTTGGTGCGTTGCAGCAGATCCAAAATAGATCGATGCATGTTCAAAAACATGAAAACAAAAACTCACCTATTATTGATATATATCACTGAAAATATATGTTTGTTTTGACGATGACTGGTAAAACGAAACATTTGGCAAATTAATTCTTCCCCATGTTGGATTTATAAGTTGGGTACAAATCTTTAGATCTTCAATTTGATTAATAAAACATGTATAGTATGCCACAATAAGTATATGCTTAGAAACTTTATTTGACGATGAATCTAAAGATATATTTTTTGCAAAGTATAATGTGCAGTTTTTCTATTCACATTGAAGACCTAAAAAATCCATGCTCGACTAATAACCCCAACCAGAGGGAGTACCTTCCTTCATGCAGTTGATGAGAAGTTGTTTCTGCTTCTTTTTTTTGCAGATAAAACAATTTATCCTCCAGAAAAAATCAATGGATGAAATCGGTTTGGGGAAATTGATTTATTGGTATGTAGCATACGTAAGGTTCCTCGAGGCAATAGCCGAGCTCTCTGCGTCGCGCACATGCCGGGGGG
>LR738709.1:20417696-20495490 GCA_902687465.1 Secale cereale
TCATCGGTGATGCAGCCCAAGTGAATACCTCGTCGCCGGTAGGGAAAGCAGACCCACAGCCGCAAGCGAGGACGTACAAGAGGAGTACAACTGAGGGGAAGCCCTGGACATTAACATGGGGACGAAAACGAAGAACGGACCGAGATGGAGGGAAGGGCTGGGGTTGGAGGCGAAGGCAAGGTGCTCTCGCTCTTGTAGGAAGGGGGAGAAGGTGGAAACTCCCATTGCCAGTGTCGCTGGACTAGCAGGGACAATGGAGACACATAAGTCCTCTCCTGGGTTACTGATATCTTTCTCTTCGCCTCCTACTGATGGGCCACCCCAAGAACACGAGCACTTTTTTTACACATGGTTTCTTTTACCTTGGTTGGATTTTTTAATTAAAAAAGGGCCACAAATTCATTATAAAAATAATCAATTCAAAACTTGATCACTAATTTGAAAAATTGACACGTTAAAATAAATGTAGCTGCATTCAATAAATGTTCAAAAGTTTCTGAATGGAAAAAATGTTCGCAAATTTGAAAGAGTTCATGAATTAAAAACCTATCCACAAATTCAAGAAAAGGTTCATGAATTCAAGAAAAGGCATCCCCTCTTTCGTCTCCAATCTATCGTTAATATCACTCGGAGCTATATTTTTAATCATCACATGATATATGTTTTGCTCAGAGCGTTGTGTATTATATTTTTACTTTGTTTGCTTATTTTCACAATCGTTGTTTCCTGATCACACCAATTATGAGAGACGCACATTCAGGACAATTTATAGAATGCTCATTATGGAGGTAGATATATTTTAGTGATATAAAAAATTATTTAGCCGCCGCAAGCCTCTGTTGTTCCGTGAACCCATCTAGAGGCTTTCACTGGTACTCGACCGAAGGACCGCATGGGCAAACCATTGGGGAGGCAATCTTCTTCGACTTTGTTGCCTCCTCCTTGAAGGGTGAGTAGTTCCTACAGGACCTACTGATCCATGGCAGTAGTTAGATGGTTTTCCCTCTCTTTTTGATCTTCGATACAACGGTCTCTTCGATGTAATTCTTGTGGAGTGTTTGTTGGGATCCGATGAATTATAGGTTTATGATCAGATTATTCACTAAAAGTATATTTAAATATGTGTGATTTTATAGCGTTGCATTTCTGTCCGATGTATCCGTCTTCTTTGTCCAAGTAGATTCATTTATCTTCAATGGGAGAGGTGCTTGGTAGTATGTTCAATCTTGCGGTGTCCTTACTCTATGGCAGGAGGACTTGCAAGACATGCATTTGTATTGTTGCTACTAAGGATAAACCGACTAGACTCGAACATATTAAGGTCTTACTTTGTCTACATTATGTCATGATGCCCCAAGCATTACTCTATTTATTATGAACTTTATACATTATATTTACTAAAAACCATAAAATATTTGCTGCAATTTATACACTTTTATTTTACTTTTTATTTAATCTATCTATCATTACCACATTTAATACTTGCATTTGGCGAGAACTAGGGGATTGACAACCCTTTTGCTGTCGTTAGGTGCAACATTTGTTTGTTTGTGTAGGTACCGTTTATCTTGTCCGTATGGCATCTCCTCTTGGTTCGATAAACCTTGGTTCCTAACTGAGGGAAATACTTTCTGGTACTACACTACTTTGCCCTTCCTCTTCGACGGACCCCAACCCCTATCACAAGTTGCAGCTACTACTATGGACCCGTAGGTCCTGAATGAACTACTCACATATCATCATGGAAGCAGCAAGGTCGATGAAGATTGCCTCTTCAGTGGTTCCCCCCTCCGGCTGAGTACCGAAAATGGCCTCCAGATGGATCGTGAAAGAACAGAGGCTTGCGACAGCAAAAGAATTGTTTCGGGTCTTGCTTCCGGAGTTTTGGAATAATAGGGAATTTATTGGCCATGAGTTAGGTCAAACGGCGCCACGTGGGCCCTACAAGTGCTGATGGCACCCCCTACAGGGCGTGCCGGGTGAGCTTTGCTACTTGTGAACCGCGTCGGTAAATTCCCCGAAGAGGAGGGCATGATGCAGCACGTCGGGGTAAGTATTTCCCTCAGTTATGAAACCGAGGTTATCAATCAAATAGGCGAACAAAGCAAGCTATGTAAACAACATGTGCACACAAACAACAATTTCTCGCAACCCGATGTGGAGAGGGGTTGTCAATCCCTCTCGGGTAAAGTATGATAAAAAGATAGATTGATAGATGCAAATAAGATAAAAGCAAATAAAACGCAACGAGATATTTTTGGGTTTTTGATAATATACATCTAAAGTAAATGAGGCAAACAAATGGAAAATGCAAATAGCAATATAGATCCGAAAGTATATAATGAGAAATAGACCCGGGGGCCATAGGTTTCCCTAGTGGCTTCTCTAAAAAAAACTAGCATACGACGGGTAAACAAATTATTGTTGGGCAATTGATAAAGGAGAAAATAATTATGATGATATCCAAGACAATGATCATGTATATAGACATCACGTCCAAGATTAGTAGATCGACTCCTGCCTGCATCTACTACTATTACTCCACACATCGACCACTATCCAGCATGCATCTTGTGTATTAAGTTTAACGAAGAAACAAATTAATGCCTTAAGAATGATGACATGATGTATACAAGATCAATTCATGTAGGAATATACTCCATCATTTTATCCTTAATAGCAACGATACATGTGTGTCATGTCTCCTTCTGTCACTGAGGTTGAGCACCGGAAGTGAAGGAAATATGCCCTAGAGGCAATAATAAAGATGTTATTTGTATTTCCTTATATCATGATAAATGTCTTTTATTCATGCTAGAATTGTATTAACCGGAAACTTGATACATGTGTGAATACATAGACAAAATAGTATGTCCCTAGTATGCCTCTACTAGACTAACTCATTGATCAAAGATGGTTATGTTTCCTAGCCATAGACATGAGTTGTCATTTGATCAACGGGATCACATCATTAGGAGAATGATGTGATGGACTACACCCATCCGTTAGCATAGCACTATGATCGTTTAGTTTTACTGCTATTGCTTTCTTCATGACTTATACATGTTCCTATGACTATGAGATTATGCAACTCCCGAATATCGTAGGAACACCTTGTGTGCTATCAAACGTCACAACGTAACTGGGTGATCATAAAGATGCTCTACAGGTGTCTCCGAAAGTATTCGTGGTGTTGGCATAGATCAAGATTAGGATTTGTCACTCCGAGTGTCGGAGAGGTATCTCTGGGCCCTCTCGGTAATGCACATCATAATAAGCCTTGCAAGCAAATGACTAATGAGTTAGTCACGAGATGATGTATTACGGAACGAGTAAAGAGACTTGCCGGTAACGAGATTGAACTAGGTATAGAGATACCGACGATCGAATCTCGGGCAAGTAACATACCGATGACAAAAGGAAGAACGTATGTTGTTATGCGGTTTTGACCGATAAAAGATCTTCGTAGAATATGTAGGAGCCAATATGAACATCCAGGTTCCGCTATTGGTTATTGACCGGAGATGAGTCTCGGTCATGTCTACATAGTTCTCGAACCCGTAGGGTCCGCACGCTTAACGTTTGATGACGATCGGTATTATGAGTTTATGAGTTTTGATGTACCGAAGGTAGTTAGGAGTCCCGGATGAGATCACGGACATGACGAGGAGTCTCGGAATGTCCGAGACATAAAGATTGATATATTGGACGACTATATTCGGACACCGGAAGTGTTCCGGAAAAGTTTCGGATTTAACGGGATTGCCGGAGGGGGTTACCGGAACCCCCTACGAGGGGGGATGGTCCATAGTGGGCCTTAAGGAAAAGAGAGAGGCAGCCCATAGAGGCTGGCCGGCGCCCCACCAGGAGATCCTAGTTGGAATAGGATTGGGGGGCGCCACCTCTCCCTCCTTTTTCCTTTCCCTCTCTTCCTTCTTGGTGGACTCCTACTAGGAATAGGATTGCAATCCTATTCCTAGTAGGATTGCCCTAGCCGCACCATAGGAGGCCGGCCGGCCCTCCCCTCTTGCTCCTTTATATACTGGGGCAGGGGGGCACCCAAAGACACACAAGTTGAATTGTTCCAGCCGTGTGCGGTGCCCCCCTCCACAGAAACACACCTCGGTCATACCGTCGCGGTGCTTAGGCGAAGCCCTGCGCCGGTGAATACATCGTATCCGTCACCACGCCATCGTGCTGACGAAACTCTCCCGTGAAGCTCAACTGGATCAAGAGCTCGTGGGACGTCATCAAGCTGAACGTGTGCTGAACGCGGAGGTGCCGTTCGTTCGGTGCTTGATCGGTTGAATCGCGAAGAAGTTCGACTACATCAACTGCGTCACTTGATGCTTCCGCTTCCGGTCTACGAGGGTACGTAGACACACTCTTCCCTCTCGTTGCTATGCATCTGGTAGATAGATCTTGCGTGATCGTAGGAAAATTTTAAAATACTACGTTCCCCAATAGTGGCATCATGAGCCAGGTCTATGCGTAGATGATATGCACGAGTAGAACACAATGAGTTGTGGGCGATACTAGTCATACTGCTTACCAGCATGTCATACTTTGCTTCGGCGGTATTGTGAGATGAAGCGGCCCGGACCGACATTACGCGTACGCTTACGCGAGACTGGTTTCACCGTTACGAGCACTCGTTGCTTAAAGGTGACTGGCGGGTGTCTGTCTCTCTCACTTTAGCTGAATCAAGTGTGGCTACGCCCGGTCCTTGTGAAGGTTAAAACAGCACATACTTGACGAAACATCGTAGTGGTTTTGTATGCATAGGTAAGAACGGTTCTTGCTAAGCCCGTAGCAGCCACGTAAAACATGCAACAACAAAGTAGATGACGTCTAACTTGTTTTTGCAGGGCATGTTGTGATGTGATATGGTCAAGACATGATGAGTTATACGGTTTTGTATGAGATGATCATGTTTTGTAAAGTTATCGGCAACTGGCAGGAGCCATATGGTTGTCGCTTTATTGTATGAAATGCAATCGCCATGTAATTTCTTTACTTCATCACTAATCGGTAGCGATAGTCGTAGAAGCAATAGTTGGCGAGACGACAACGATGCTACGATGGAGATCAAGGTGTCGCGCCGGTGACGAAGGTGATCATGACGGTGCTTTGGAGATGGAGATCAAAAGCACAAGATGATGATGGCCATATCATGTCACATATTTTGATTGCATGTGATGTTTATCTTATTATGCTTCTTATTTTGCTTAGAACGACTTTAGCATTATAAGATGATCCCTTACTAAATTTCAAGGTATAAGTGTTCTCCCTGAGTATGCACCGTTGCGAAAGTTCGTCGTGCCGAGACACCACGTGATGATCGGGTGTGATAAGCTCTACGTTCAAATACAACGGGTGTAAGCTAGTTTTGCACACGCAGAATACTCGGGTTAAACTTGACGAGCCTGGCATATGCAGATGTGGCCTCGGAACACTGGAGACCGAAAGGTCGAACGTGAATCATATAGTAGATATGATCAACATAAGATGTTCACCATTGAAACTACTCCATCTCACGTGATGATCGGACATGGTTTAGTTAATTTGGATCACGTGATCATTTAGATGACCAGAGGGATGTCTATCTAAGTGGGAGTTCCTTAATATGATTAAATTGAACTTTAACTTATCATGAACTTAGTCCTGGTAGTATTAGCATATCTATGTTGTAGATCGATAGCTCGTGATGTTGCTCCCCGTTTATTTTTATATGTTCCTAGAGAAAACCAAGTTGAAAGATGTTAGTAGCAATGATGCGGAATTGTTCCATGATCTGAGGATTATCCTCATTGCTGCACAGAAGAATTATGTCCTTGATGCACCACTAGGTGACAGACCTATTGCAGGAGCAGATGTAGACGTTATGAACGTTTTGACAAAAGCTCGATATGATGACTACTTGGTAGTTTAGTGCACCATGCTTTACGGCTTAAAACCGGGACTTCAAAAACGTTTTGAAACGCCACAGAGCATATAAGATTTTCCAAGAGTTGAAATTAGTATTTCATACTCATGCCCGTGTCGAGAGGTATACGACTTCTGACAGTACTTTGCCTACAAGATGGAGGAGAATAGCTCAACCAGTGAGTATGTGCTCAGATTGTCTGGGTACTACAATTACTTGAATCAAGTGGGAGTTAATCTTCCAGATAAGATAGTAATTGACAAAGTTCTCTAGTCACTATCACCAAGTTAGTAGAACTTCGTGATGAACTATAATACGCAAGGGATGACGAAAGGAATTCCCGAGCTCTTCGCGATGCTGAAATCGGCGAAGGTAGAAATCATGAAAAAAGCATCAAGTGTTGGTGGTTAACAAGACCACTTGTTTCAAGTAAAGGGCAAAGGGATAGAAGGGGAACTTCAAGAATAATGACAAGCAAGTTGTCACTCTCGTGAAGAAACCCAAAGCTAAACTCAAGCCTGAAACTAAGTACTTCTACTGCAAAGGAAATGGTCACTAGAAGTGGAACTGCCCTAGATACTTGGCGGATAAGAAGGATGGCAAAGTGAACAAAGGTATATTTGATATACAGATTATTGATGTGTATTTTACTAGTGTTCATAGCAACCCCTCGGTATTTGATACTGGTTCAGTTGCTAAAGAGTAGTAACTCGAAGTGGGAGTTGCATAATGAACATAAAATAGTTAAAGGATGAAGTGACGATGTGTATTGGAAGCAGTACCAAGATTGATATGATCATCATCGCACACTCCCTATACTTTCGGGATCAGTGTTGAACCTAAATAAGTGTTATTTGGTGTTTGTGTTGAGCATGAATGTGATTTGATCATGTTTTTTGCAATACGGTTATTCGTGTAAGTTAGAGAATAATTGTTGTTCTGTTTACATGAATAAAACCTTCTATGGTCATACACCCAGTGAAAATAGTTTGTTGATCTCGATCGTGTGATACACATATTCATAATATTGAAGCCAAAAGATGCAAGGTTAATAATGATAGTGCAACTTATTTGTGGCACTGCCGTTTAGGTCATATTGGTGTAAAACGCATGAAGAAACTCCATAATGATGGACTTTTGGAATCACTTGATTATGAATCACTTGGTGCTTGCGAACCATGCCTCATGGGCAAGATGACTAAAACTCCGTTCTCCGGAACTATGGAGCGAACAACAGATTTGTTGGAAATCATACATACTGATGTATGTGGGCCAATGAGTGTTGAAGCTCGCGGCGGGTATCGTTATTTTCTGACCTTCACTGATGATTTGAGCAGATATGGGTATATCTACTTAATGAAGCACAAGTCTGAGACATTTGAAAAGTTCAAAGAATTTCAGAGTGAAGTAGAAAATCATCGTAACAAGAAAATAAAGTTTCTACGATCTGATCGTGGAGGAGAATATTTGAGTTACGAGTTTGGCCTTCAATAAAAACAATGTGAAATAGTTTCACTACTCACGCCACCTGGAACACCACAGTGTAATGGTGTGTCCGAACGTCATAACCGTACTTTATTAGATGTGGTGCGATCGATGATGTCTCTTACCGATCTACCACTATTGCTTTTGGGGTTATGCATTAGAGACAGCTACATTCACGTTAAATAGGGCACCATCTAAATCCGTTGATACGACACCTTATGAACTATGGTTTGGCAAGAAACCAAAGTTATCGTTTCTTAAAGTTTGGGGCTGCGATGCTTATGTGAAAAAAGTTTCAACATGATAAGCTCGAACCCAAATCGGAGAAGTAAATCTTCATAGGATACCCAAAAGAAACTGTTGGGTACACCTTCTATCACAGATCCGAAGGCAATGTCTTTGTTGCTAAGAGTGGATCCTTTCTAGAGAAGGAGTTTCTCTCGAAAGAAGTGAGTGGGAGGAAAGTAGAACTTGATGAGGTAATTGTACCTTCTCCCGAATTGGAAAGTGGAACATCTCCAGTGATTCCTACACCAATTAGTGAGGAAGCTAATGATGATGATCATGAAACTTCAGATCAAGTTTCTGCTGAACGTCGTAGATCAACCAGAGTACGTTCCGCACCAGAGTGGTACGGCAACCCAGTTCTGGAAGTCATGTTACTAGACCATGATGAACCTACGAACTATGAGGAAGCGATGATGAGCCCAGATTCCGCAAAATGGCTTGAGGCCATGAAATCTGAGATGGGATCCATGTATGAGAACAAAGTGTGGACTTTGGTTGACTTGCCCGATGATCGGCAAGCCATCAAAAATAAATGGATCTTCAAGAGGAAGACCGACGCTGACGGTAATGTTACTGTTTACAAAGCTCGACTTGTTGCGAAAGGTTTTCGACAAGTTCAAGGAGTTGACTACGATGAGACTTTCTCACCCGCAGAGATGCTTAAGTCTGTCCGAATCATATTAGCAATTGCCGCATTTTATGAAATCTTGCAAATGGATAACAAAACTGCATTCTTTAATGGATTTATTAAAGAAAAATTGTATATGATGCAACCCGAAGGTTTTGTCAATCCTAAAGGTGCTAACAAAATGTGCAAGCTCCAGCGATCCATCTATTGACTGGTGCAAGCATCTCGGAGTTGGAATATACGCTTTGATAAGTTGATCAAAGCATATAGATTTATACAGACTTACGTTGAAGCCTGTATTTACAAGAAGTGAGTGGGAGCACTACAACCTTTCTGATAAGTATATGTGAATAACATATTGTCGATCGGAAATGATGTAGAATTTTCTGGAAAGCATAAAGGAGTGTTTGAAAGGAGTTTTTCAAAGAAAGAACTTGGTGAAGCTGCTTACATATTGGGCATCAAGATCTATAGAGATAGATCAAGACGCTTGATAAGACTTTCGATAAGTACATACCTTGATAAGATTTTGAAGTAGTTCAAAATGGATCAGTCAAAGAAAGGAGTTCTTGCCTGACTTGTAAGGTGTGAAGTTGAGTAAGACTCAAAGCCAGACCACGGCAGAAAAATATAGAGAGAATGAAAGTCATTCCCTATGCCTCAGCCATAGGTTCTATAAAGTATGCCATGCTGTGTACCAAACATGTTGTGTACCTTGCCATGAGTTTGTCAAGGGGGTACAATAGTGATCCAGGAGTAGATCACTGTACAGCGGTCAAAATTATCCTTAGTAACTAGATGACTAAGGAAATGTTTCTCGATTATGGAGGTGATAAAGAGTTCGTTGTAAAGGGTTACGCCGATGCAAGCTTTGACACTAAATCCAGATGACTCTAAGTATCAATCTGGATGCGTATTGAAAGTGGGAGCAATTAGCTAGAGTAGCTCTATGCAGAGCATTGTAGACATAGAAATTTGCAAAATACATACGGATCTGAATGTGACAGACCCGTTGACTAAACTTCTCTCACAAGCAAAACATGATCACACCTTATTACTCTTGGGTATTAATCGCATAGCGATGTGAACTAGATTATTGACTCTAGTAAACCCTTTGGGTGTTGGTCACATGGCGATGTAAACTATGGGTGTTATTCACATAACGATGTGAACTATCGGTATTAAATCACATGGCGATGTGAGCTAGATTATTGACTCTAGTGCAAGTGGGAGACTGAAGGAAATATGCCCTAGAGGCAATAATAAAGATGTTATTTGTATTTCCTTATATCATGCTAAATGTCTTTTATTCATGCTAGAATTGTATTAACCGGAAACTTGATACATGTGTGAATACATAGACAAAATAGTATGTCCCTAGTATGCCTCTACTAGAGTAGCTCATTGATCAAAGATGGTTATGTTTCCTAGCCATAGACATGAGTTGTCATTTGATCAACGGGATCACATCATTAGGAGAATGATGTGATGGACTAGACCCATCCGTTAGCATAGCACTATGATCGTTTAGTTTTACTGTTATTGCTTTCTTCATGACTTATACATGTTCCTATGACTATGAGATTATGCAACTCCCGAATACCGTAGGAACACCTTGTGTGCTATCAAACGTCACAACGTAACTGGGTGATCATAAAGATGCTCTACAGGTGTCTCCGAAAGTATTCGTGGTGTTGGCATAGATCAAGATTAGGATTTGTCACTCCGAGTGTCGGAGAGGTATCTCTGGGCCCTCTCGGTAATGCACATCATAATAAGCCTTGCAAGCAAATGACTAATGAGTTAGTCACGAGATGATGTATTACGGAACGAGTAAAGAGACTTGCCGGTAACGAGATTGAACTAAGGTATTGAGATACCGACGATCGAATCTCGGGCAAGTAACATACCGATGACAAAGGGAACAACGTATGTTGTTATGCGGTTCGACCGATAAAGATCTTCGTAGAATATGTAGGAGCCAATATGGGCATCCAGGTTCCGCTATTGGTTATTGACCAGAGAAGTGTCTCGGTCATGTCTACATAGTTCTCGAACCCGTAGGGTCCGCACGCTTAACGTTTCGTTGACGATATAGTATTTAATGAGTTATGAATGTTGATGACCGAATGTTATTCGGAGTCCAGGATGTGATCACGGACATGACGAGGAACTCCGGAATGGTCCGGAGATAAAGATTAATATATGAGATAATAGTGTTTGACCTCCGGAAGGGTTCCGGAATTCACCGGAAGAGGTTCCGGATGTTTCCCGAAGTGTTTGGGTACAAGAACACGTTATTTGGGCCAAAAGGGAAAGCACACAAGGTTTTTGGAAAGCGCAAAAGGAAGTTTTGCGGAGTCCAGGGGCCAGACGCCAGGGTCCCTGGCGTCTGGGTCCAGACGTCGGGAACCCTGGCGTCTGGCCCTGGAGTCCGAGAAGGACTCTTGCCTTACGGGTGAAACCGACTTTGTGAAGGCTTTTACTCCAAGTTTCGACCCCTAGGCTCAACATATAAATAGAGGGGTAGGGCTAGCACCCAAGACACATCAAGATACACCAAGCCGTGTGCCGGCTACCCCGACCCTCTAGTTTATCCTCCGTCTAGTTTCTGTAGTGCTTGGCGAAGCCCTGCAGAGATTGTTCTTCATCAACAACCGTCACCACGCCGTCGTGCTGCCGGAACTCATCTACTACTTCGCCCGTCTTGCTGGATCAAGAAGGCGAGGACGTCATCGAGCTGAACGTGTGCTGAACGCGGAGGTGCCGTACGTTCGGTACTAGATCGGGACGGATCGTGAAGGTGCACGACTACATCAACCGCGTTGATAAACGCTTCCGCTTTCGGTCTACGAGGGTACGTAGACACACTCTCCCCTCTCTTTGCTATGCATCTAGTAGATAGATCTTGCGTGATCGTAGGAAAATTTTGAAAATACTACGTTCCCCAACACAAGACCCATCCGTTAGCATAGCACTTTGATCGTTTAGTTTTACTGCTATTGCTTTCTTCATGACTTATACATGTTCCTATGACTATGAGATTATGCAACTCCCGAATACCGTAGGAACACCTTGTGTGCTATCAAACGTCACAACGTAACTGGGTGATCATAAAGATGCTCTACAGGTGTCTCCGAAAGTATTCGTGGTGTTGGCATAGATCAAGATTAGGATTTGTCACTCCGAGTGTCGGAGAGGTATCTCTGGGCCCTCTCGGTAACACACATCACAATAAGCCTTGCAAGCAAAAGACTAATGAGTTAGTCACGAGATGATGTGTTACGGAACGAGTAAAGAGACTTGCCAGTAACGAGATTGAACTAGGTATAGAGATACCGACGATCGAATCCCGGGCAAGTAACATACCGATGACAAAAGGAACAACGTATGTTGTTATGCGGTTTTGACCGATAAAAGATCTTCGTAGAATATGTAGGAGCCAATATGAACATCCAGGTTCCGCTATTGGTTATTGACCGGAGATGAGTCTCGGTCATGTCTACATAGTTCTCGAACCCGTAGGGTCCGCACGCTTAACGTTTGATGACGATCGGTATTATGAGTTTATGAGTTTTGATGTACCGAAGGTAGTTCGGAGTCCCGGATGAGATCACGGACATGACGAGGAGTCTCGGAATGTCCGAGACATAAAGATTGATATATTGGACGACTATATTCGGACACCGGAAGTGTTCCGGAAAAGTTTCGGATTTAACGGGATTGCCGGAGGGGGTTACCGGAACCCCCTACGAGGGGGGATGGTCCATAGTGGGCCTTAAGGAAAAGAGAGAGGCAGCCCATAGAGGCTGGCCGGCGCCCCACCAGGAGATCCTAGTTGGAATAGGATTGGGGGGCGCCACCTCTCCCTCCTTTTTCCTTTCCCTCTCTTCCTTCTTGGTGGACTCCTACTAGGAATATGATTGCAATCCTATTCCTAATAGGATTGCCCTAGCCGCACCATAGGAGGCCGGCCGGCCCTCCCCTCTTGCTCCTTTATATACGGGGGCAGGGGGGCACCCAAAGACACACAAGTTGAATTGTTCCAGCCGTGTGCGGTGCCCCCCTCCACAGAAACACACCTCGGTCATACCGTCGCGGTGCTTAGGCGAAGCCCTGCGCCGGTGAATACATCATATCCGTCACCACGCCGTCGTGCTGACGAAACTCTCCCGTGAAGCTCAACTGGATCAAGAGCTCGTGGGACGTCATCAAGCTGAACGTGTGCTGAACGCGGAGGTGCCGTACGTTCGGTGCTTGATCGGTTGAATCGCGAAGAAGTTCGACTACATCAACCGCGTCACTTGACGCTTCCGCTTCCGGTCTACGAGGGTACGTAGACACACTCTTCCCTCTCGTTGCTATGCATCTGGTAGATAGATCTTGCGTGATCGTAGGAAAATTTTAAAATACTACGTTCCCCAACAGGAAGATCGAACCCATTACATAAGAACTCTTCCCATTGCAAGATAAATCAATCAAGTAGGCCAAACAAAACCGAAATATCGAAGAAGAAATATGATGCTATAATAATCATGTATGGATATGAATACATCTGATCATAAACTCATAATTCATCGGATCCCAACAAACATGTCGCAAAAGAATTAGATCAAATAGATCTCCGAAGAGAACATTGTATTGAAGATCAAAATGAGAGAAGAAGCCATCTAGCTAGTGCCTACGTACCCGTAGGCCTGTGGTAAACTACTCACGCATCATCAGAGGAGCACCAATAAGGATGATGAACCCCTCCGTGACCGTGTTCCCCTCCGGCGGAATGCCGGAAAATGGCTATAGATTGGATCTCGGGTTCTGAAACTTGCGGCGGCTGAAACAATTTTTTGTCGACTCTCCTAGGGTTTCTAGAATATTTGGGTATTTATAGAGGTGGAGGTCGGTGGAAAGGATACCCACCAGGGCACGCCCTGGTGCCTAGTGGGCCCCATGGGCCTCCCCTCACGAGCTTCCTTGACTCTCTGGATGTCCTCTGGTTCAAAAAACATCTCTAAAAAGTTTCGTGGCATTTGGACTTCGTTTGATATTGATTTTGTGGAAAGTAAAAAAGAAGCAAAAACAGAAATTAGCACTGGGCACTATGTCAATAGGTTAGTCCCAAAAAATCATATAAAGTTGCTAGAAAATGATTGTAAAACATTTTAAAATGATAATATAATAACATGGAACAATAAAAAATTATAGATACGTTGGAGACGTATCAGCATCCCCAAGCTTAATTCATACCCGTCCTCGAGTAGGTAAATGACAAAAACAAATTTTTTTTTGATATGAAATGCTTCCTAACATGTTCATCATATTCTTTTGTTTGTAGCATGGACATATGAACTTTTAGATAAATCAAAGCAATAGTCTGTAATTTGACATGAAGACTTTAATGCTCAAGGATATCAACAAGCAACCATGTCTTTCGAAATATCAACGCTAAACCTAGCCCATTATGTACAATCATTGACCCATTCATGAAACACGTCCAAATATTACCTACATCCAATGCTCAAGTGTGATAATAGTGTTTCATAGTTGGTTCTTTATAACAGAAGATGGAGACTCAATAAAAATAGAAATTTTATAAAAATAAATAGATAAGCCCTTCGAAGAGGGAAGCAAAGATTTGTAGAGGTGCTAGAGATCAAAATTTAAATTGAGAGATAAAATTATTTTGTGTGGCATTTTTTTTCTGTCAACAAAAATGACTAAGAATTTCCAAATATAAAATAAAGTTTATTTCCTTTGTACCATTCTTTCACAATCCATGGCTAGCCGTATCCACGGGTGCCCTCGATATCAACACATACCAAGGAATTTATTATAGTATTTTTTGCATTTCGGGACTGGGCATCCCTATTACCGCCACACTTTTATGCAAAGACAAATGAATAAACACTTATCTTGAGAATAACCTACTTAGCATGGATAATATCCGCCATCCCTCGCCGCTTCATGAGCGGTACGGGCACACAAAAGAGAAGTCTATTTTGAAAATTAGAGTTGGCACATACAATTTTACTTAGGACGGCATGGAGATACCGCATATAGGTAGGTATGGTGAACTCATTTTGGCACAACTTCGGTTTAAGAAATTGGATGCACAAGTAGCATTCCCGTTTAGTACAAGTGAAGACTAGCAAATAGATTGAGAAGCGACCAACCAATGAACGAAAACCATCATAAAAGAACATTAAACATACCTAGCACAGAATAATGCAACACAGGTGGTGGTGGGGACCTGTACTGATACTGTTTTCTTGTACTGAGGATTGCAGGAAACCATACCTACGGAAACATCGGTATGATATCATCGTCGATTTGCGAGACGGGATCACGAAATCTTTACTTCTTTACTTAATAATAAAGAAAATTGGGTTTCAGCCCGTCCGTCATGGCATTTTTTAGAAAAGTCCCTCTACTTCAGAGAAATCAACCCGCAGTCCTATTTTAAGTTAAAACGAATCGTTTTTTTGTATTTTACACAAAAGTCCCTCTGTTTTCTTCAAATCAACCCGCAGTCCGGATTTAAGTCATACCCGAACCGTTATTTTACAATTTTCGAAAAAACCCCTGATGTTTTAGGTAATTCATCCGCGGATCATATTTAAGTCAAATACATGTTTTTTTAAAATCATCCATATCTTTTAAACCATAACTCTGATTTGAACATGTTATATATGAAATTTGATTAGAAAAATATGTAGAATATGAATATGAGATTATTTTTACCTGTTAAGTATTTATAAATATTATTTTGGAATATATTTAAGTCAAACAAATGATTTTGTAAAATATATGTATCTTTTAAACTGTAATTTCAATTTTAACATATTGTATATGAAACTTTATAAGAAAAATGTGTAGAATCCAAATATGATGTTAATTTTACATGTTAAATATTTTTAAAATATTGTTTTGGAAGCAAACTTATAATTTATAGCGCAAGATCTGTTTTTTTTCTTTCATACCGATGGCGATCCAGATTGCAAATAAGCCTTCCACTATAACCATATAGGGAAAAGAAAACATCGATAACTACACATGCATACCTCTGAAAAATGTCGCAGGGGAAAACAACAGATTTCTCATATATATATATATAGAGAGAGAGAGAGAGAGACCTTAGGATTAACAATATTTAAACACGTTTTTTGCTTTATTTTGTGTGAACATTGAGGTCATCGCCGGTGAGGGTGAGAAGAAGGATAAGCGGCAACACACATATGATGCCTCGCAAAAATAAAGGAGAGGGGCCTACTGTGGTCTTGAGTGATGGTTGTTGGGCTAAGATCGTGTGTTATGTTTTCTCTCCCGTTGCAACGCACGGGCTCTTTTGCTAGTAACTCCCTAATGATCGGATTGCATCTTTTGTAGGAGTTTCCTTGTAATACAAATGTTTTATAAAAGATCCCTGCCCGTCTCGCGGATGAACCGGTGATTTCTTCGATGTAGCAGAGTCCGTGTCCAACACTGGGGCTCGCATTTTTCTGAATTTAAATATGGGTTTAGTGAGAGAAGACATTTCCATCCATTATAAATGTATTTGTGGTCAATTCGTCAATCTCAAGATGATGTGTTGGCTCGATCTTTGAAAGGTGCTCACAAGATTAGGGTGCTCGTAGGATAAGAGTATGTGTATATGTATGAGGGTATGTGTAACATGTTAACAATGCCGCGTGGTCGTTGCAGGTACAGACTCTTCCATTTGTCCCTCACGCAATCCCGCGCTGTCCTGCACGGCGGCAAACTCCATAGACTCATTCGCCAGGGCCGGCGTCGCTCTCCATCGATCACTATCGTGCCGGCCGGCTCGGCTCTACTACGCCAATTTTATCCGATCCACTAATCAGTATGCATGCCTACATACATACATACAAGACGGTAGCTCTGTCTGTCGTCTGTCCTCTATCCGCAGTCCGCATCTGCACTTCCAAGTTGGAAGCTCGCGCCATCCTCCATGTCGTCGTCTAGACGGTGGTCCTCCTCCCCCTCCTCCGGCACGGACCAGCTACCCGGCCGTTCTGTCATCCCTGCCGCGGCGCTCTCGCCCTTGCGCCACAGCGCCCGCCGCTCCGTCTCCCGCTCCGACACGGCCACCCCATCAGGAGCTGCCGTCCCCGCTCGCAGCATGTGGCCTTCGTCCTCCGACGGCAAGATCAAGAAGTCATCGCCGTCGCCCTTGATCCACGCGCCGTCCTCGGTGGCCACCCTCGCCGACCACCTGACCAACGACGCCACGGACAGCGCCAACGCCATTCCCGTGACGGCGCCGTCACTGCAGTCGCTCTCCCGCCAGCGCAGTTGCACCGAGCTCCCGCGCTTCGCGGACGCCGACGCCGACGCCGAGGAGAGAAAGATCGGCAGGTCGTCGGGGAAGGGCGTCGGCCACGCGTTCGGACGCTCCATGCGCTTCCTGCCGTCGTCCAAACCCGCCGCCGTCACGCTCACACCAGGCCGCGTCGCGCCGTCGGACCTCCGCAGGCTCGCCGCCGGCTACTCCCTGGACGCCCGCGCCGACGTCGCGAGCTCCGGGTCCGAGTGCAGCGACGCCTCCAGGGGGTCCAGCGCGAGGTCAGCGATCCCCAAGCCCAGCTCGCCGCTCATCGCCCGTACGAGCTCCGTCCGGCTGCTCGGCTCGAGCACCTCGCAGTGGGCGCTCTCCCCGGGGCGCCGGAGTAGCTCGCCCGCCAAGACGCTGGCGACCGTGTCGGAGTCGAAGGGGAAGAAGAGCCTGCTTAGCATGGGGTGGGGCCATCTGTTTAACCGGAAGAAGAGCGGCGGAGCGGATAACTACTCCATTCCGACGATCCCGGCCACCGTCCCGTCCTCGCCGGTGTCACGCAGCAACGCAGGGATGATAGGGGAGACCGGACACCAGATGAGGATGATGCATTGCCGCTTCTTGCAGTGGCGCTTCATGAACGCCAAGACAGACGCCGCCCGCAACTGCAAGGAGGCCAACGCCGAGGTATATATGGATAGCTCGGGAATGCAAATCATTCAAATTCGTATCTACTATTCGAGTCCATAATTTTATATACCTCGGGAATGCAGGAAGAGAATTCAAATAATTCAAATGCATACACCCATTCAAATTCACATGCATATGTATATTCATACCAATTTCATCCAAACATAATCTAAAAAAAAGAGAGAAAACATAATTGAATTATAATATCATGTCATATTCAGACATTGTTTCTTCTTGTTGTGAAGTTCACAAATGGGTATATGCATGGATAAACTTGTGTATCTACACAAGTTACAACACAACCCACGTCCATGATTTTCTCTCTCTAAAACTTAGAAGTACCACATGCATGATGCAACTAGGGATGTGGACCGAACTAGTTGGGGATTGCAGTTTCCTTGAATGATGCAAGTTAATTTGCTTCACATAGGTTCAGTTGATGGGTACATGGGCCCGGGTGTCGGAGCTAAGAGGAAAGGTAGCAAGGAAGCAAGCGCAACTCGACAAGGAGAAACTGAAGTTTAGGTTGAACGAGATACTCTCTTCTCAGGTATAGTTTTGCTTAAATCCGATACCCATTTATCTTTGATCTTATAAATTTTGCACAACTGCAATCCCCAATGTTCACAATTTAATGAGATCAATCGTCTCGAAATTATTGGAGAATTCTATAGATGAGAGATTTAGAGAGTTGGGGGCAGCTGGAGAGCAAGCATGCCTTCGCTCTGGAGTCCACAGTTGAGTGCGCCAAATCAGCCATTTGCAGGATTCCTCTTACAAATGGTGCAAAGGTATGTTCGTAGCACTATGTTCAATCTTTTGATTAGATGCAGTAAACAAAACTCAACTAATCTTAGCGAAATCAGCTAGCCGTTATTCGGGTAATTCGCAAAACTTTCTTGATTAATTCACTGAAAATCCTAAACACTATGGGAGATGAGGAGAAAGATTGCGGCCAACTAGTAGGTAGCGGGGACCATAGTAGCTCTTTTTTTTTTTTTGAAAATATCATTCTTAGATATCAAAAAAATGTTAACGTATCTTGAATGTTTTTTAATGTAATAAAAATACACATGTGTTTTGATAAATGTGTGGGTAATTTAAGAATTATCCATGTTTTTAAAAGGTTATTCATACCATCAATGAAATTTCAAATATTTTTAAAAATAATCGTTTAATTTTCAAAGTGTCTGTGCCTTTTCAAAAATGTTCGTGTATTTGTAGGAAACATTCACACATGTTGAAAAATGTTACTGAATTGCTCTTTTATTATCTTTCTTAAAAATGAAAGAGAAAAAGAAAAATAGAAAAAAAAGTAAAAAGAAACCAGCAGAAGGGAAAATAGAAACGGAAAAGAAATAAAACTCAAAACGAAAATAATTAGCAAGAGAAAAAAATGAAAGACCAACAAAGTAAGTCGGCCCATTTGCACACAAGCACCATGCGCTATATCGGTATATAGCATGAGGGATCTTTCTCTACGGCCACCAGTCATGTATGCGGTCAGTTCAATGTGCAATTTTTTCTGTGGACTTTTAGCTTTTTTGTGGTGATTTGTACATTGATCAATTATGCTCTAGTGTTTTCAGATGGAAGTTTGACCAAGTTTACAGAAAAATATATTAACATCCACGGACCACGGCACACTAAAATAGTTCCGATAGGATCATCATAAAATATTTTTTCGTGTTACATTTATTTGATTTTGAACAGAACTAAAATTTCTATTTATTTGAAGTGGAAGCTGTACATAAAAAGATCCAGAGTGAGAACATGGTTACTATTGCATTCGGATGAGAACCATAGTTATATCTGTTGAATATATTTGTATAGGCAATATATCGCATGTATATGTAGGATCATTTCCTACCTAGTCCCGCCTCTAGTTTCCTTGTATAGCCGAGGCTGTGGACCACTCCTTGTATATATATACGTGCGTGTATGCACCCAAATCAATTGAGAGTTGCATTGCCAAACAATATGGTATCAGTTTCCTTTCCACGATCCTATTCCTAAAGCTTCCGCTCCTGCCGCCGCCGCGCCCCTAGGCCGCCGCCGCCGCACCACCGCCGCCGCGCCTCTAGTCGCGCCGCCGCCACACTCCTCCCTGCCGCCGCTGCCTCCATACAGCCGCCGCACCTCCTCCCCGCTGCCGCTGCCTTCTTCCAGCCGCCGCACCACCACCTCCCTTCATCGCCATGGCCTCACCAAGATCATCCGCCTCCGGCTCCAACCCATTCGCCGGCCCCGATCCTGTCATCATCCGCGACATCGACATCCACCGCCGCGTCCCCGTGTGCCTTGATCACTCCACCTCCGCCTACTATGCCTGGAAGACATACTTCAATCTAGTGTTCCGCGAGTATCATCTCCATGATCACGTCGACGGTTCCGTTGATTCCAGCCGCATGCATGATGATGCTGAGTGGATGACCATCGATGCTACACTCATTCGTTGGTTCTACCTCACCATCTCCCGCGATCTCTTCCACACGGTGGTCACGGACGGGGATGACGCCCTCGCCGTTTGGACCAAACTCAACGGGCTCTTCACCGACAACCAACTCCAACGACGGGTTTTTCTTCAGCAAGAATTTTTTGGGTCTCATCAACTTGATTCGTCTATCGATGATTTTTGCATGCGTCTCAAGAAACTTGCAGATGAGCTCCGTGACCTCGGCGAGATCATCTCCGACGAACTCCTCCTCAGCACTCTCACCGCCGGGCTCAATGAGGAATTCGGCAACGCCGCTTCAAACCTCACCTTGATCCCGGAGCCGACTTTTCCGAAGGTCGTGGCTTATTTGCGGTTGGAAGAGCGTCGCATGAAGATGGCCAAAGCCAGGGCCACCCACACCGCCCTCCACGCTGGGACGTCCCGCGGCGGTCCGCCACCGCCGTCCTCCCAGGCGCCTCCGGCACCGCGGTTCCCTCCACCGGCGGCCACCTATGGCCAGTACCCGCACCCCGCTGCGGGCTTTCCCCAGCCACCGGCGCCCCAGCCTGCCCCCTCTGATCGCCGCCGTGGTGGGCGTCGCGGTCGGAAGGGCAACGGCCAGAGCGGTCCGCCCCGTCAGCAGCAGGCCGCCGCGCCCTGGGCCGCGGCCCAAAACCCATGGACGGGGCTGGTCCATGCGTACAGCATGCCTGTACCCCGCCCGCCCGCTCCTGGCCTTCTGGGCCCGCGCCCGGCCTCTCATCAGGCGATGTTCGCCGCTCCCCAGGCGCCGTACGCAGCGCTCCCGCCAGCGCCGTACGTCGCGCCCCCTCCGGCGCCCCATGCCGCGGCGCCCTACGCCGCACTGCCGCCGGCTTCCTACACCGCGGCGCCATACGCCGCCCAGCCTTCGGCGCCTCCTCTTCCGCCGGCTCCGTGGGATCCCGCACTGCTTGCGGCTCTTCACTCCGCCCCCTCGCCGGCCAACTATACGGGTGGCGGCGACTGGTATATGGACACCGGCGCCACCGCTCATATGGCTGCCAACCCTGGTACTCTTCATACCTCCTATCCAGTTGCCACTTCCAACCGTATTACTCTCGGTGATGGATCATCACTTCCCATTACGCATATAGGCCATGCTTATTTTCCATCTACATCCACACCGATATCTTTATCTAACATACTTGTGTCTCCCCATCTCATTAAAAATCTCGTTTCCGTTCGTTCTCTTACTCGTGACAATCCCGTTACCGTTGAATTTGACATGTGTGGTTTTTCTGTCAAGGATGCCCGTACCCGGATGGTGCTTCACCGATGTGATAGCCCCGACGAGCTCTACCCGGTCCACCCACCCACCTCCACCAACACCTCTCCGGTCGCCCTCTCCGTCGGTGTGGACCTCTGGCACTCTCGGTTGGGCCATCCCAACGACACCACTCTTCGTCATATTCTTCGGAGTTTTTCCTTCACTTGTAATAAGACCGACGGTCACACTTGTCATGCATGTCGTCTAGGCAAACATACTCGTCTTCCTTTTGGCACGTCATCCTCGGTTGCATCGTATCCGTTTGAACTACTTCATAGTGATGTGTGGACTTCTCCAGTTGCGAGTAATACAGGCTATATTTACTATCTCGTCATTTTGGATGATTTTTCGCACTATGTGTGGACCTTCCCGTTACGGCGGAAATCCGACGTTCTTTCCACTCTCACCGCATTTTATTCATATGTCATCACACAGTTTGGTCGCCCCATCCATGCCATCCAAACCGATAACGGGAAGGAATTCGATAACCTTGCGGTTCGCAATCTCCTCGCCACACATGGGACGATTTTTCGTCTCACTTGCCCCTATACCTCGCAACAAAACGGGCAGGCCGAACGGGTCCTACGCACTCTTAACGATTGCGTTCGCACCCTACTATTCCATGCTAATGTGCCACCCCGTTTCTGGCCCGACGCCCTCGCCACCGCATCACTTCTTATCAACATTCGGCCATGTCGTGTCCGCGGCAACTTTGCACCGCACCACCTGCTTTTCGGGAGCCCACCATCTTATGACGATCTTTGCATCTTTGGGTGCCTCTGCTACCCTAGCATCGCCTCCTCCACCCCTCATAAGCTAGCTCCACGCTCTCTCGCATGCATCTTCTTGGGCTACCCTCCCAACACCAAGGGCTACCGATGCTACGACCCGATCTCCCATCGTGTTTTCACATCTAGACACGTTTACTTTGATGAAAGGGTTTTTCCGTTTCAGCAGGTGCCCCCGTCTGACTCCTCGACGACTACACCACCGGCTCCTGGACCTTCGACATCGGGCTCTCTTGGTGTGCATGCGCGCCCTCGAGCCCACCTTGGGCCGCCTCCCGGCTTTGGCCCGCTGCCCCGCTCGACGACTACGAGCTCGAGGCCCAGCCCCGCGGCTTCGGTCGACGCTCCGGCGTCCCCGACGTCCGCCTCTGCAGCGACGGCTGCGTCGGCGCCTGCATCACCCTCCGCCGGCTCTCACGCGCCGGCTTCTCCAGCGGCCTCAGCCGCAACGACCGCGCCGGCCTCTCCGGCGGCCTCGGCCGCGCCGACCACGCCGGCCTTCCCTACGCCCGGGTCGGCATCCTCAGCACCCGAGTCATCCGGGTCCGCGCCGGTCTCTTCGGCGTCCTCGGACAGTTCGGCCGCAACAGGCTCTTCATCAGCCTCGCCCGCTGCCGCCCCGGACTCTCCACCTCACCGCATGGTGACTCGCGCCCGGACTGGAGCACTCCGCCCGAGTCAGTGGTACTCCGCCGACGAGTACCTTCTCGCGGCCTCCACCTCGACACCCTCACCTCTCCCATCGTCGGCTCGAGCGGCTCTTCGTGACCCTCATTGGCTCGCCGCGATGCAGGAGGAGTTTGATGCGCTTCAGCGCAACCGCACCTGGCAGCTGGTGCCTCGGCCGCCGCATGCTAATGTGATCAGCGGCAAGTGGGTCTTTCGGCACAAGACTCGACCTGACGGGACCCTCGAGCGATACAAGGCTCGTTGGGTCGTTCGCGGTTTCCGCCAGCGTGCGGGTGTGGACTTCACCGACACTTTCGCCCCGGTTGTCAAACCGGGCACCATCCGCACCGTCCTGCAGCTGGCGGTCTCTCGCGCCTGGCCCGTCCACCAGATGGATGTCTCCAACGCGTTTCTTCATGGCCATCTTACCGAGCAGGTCTACTGCCAGCAGCCTATCGGCTTCGTCGACGCCACCCAGCCGGATCACGTGTGCCTGCTCTCGCGCTCACTCTATGGGCTCAAGCAGGCCCCTCGTGCATGGTACCAGCGTATTGCCGCCTTCCTTCAGCAGCTTGGTTTCCAAGCTACTCGCTCGGATGCTTCTCTGTTCGTGTACCAGCACACCAGTGGGACGGCCTATCTGCTGCTCTACGTCGACGACATCATCCTGACCGCTTCCTCGGCTGAGCTTCTTCGCCAGCTCACAGCTCGCCTCGGCACCGAGTTTGCCATGAAGGACCTTGGTCCTTTGCACTACTTCCTCGGGATCGAGGTGGTACGGCGTGCCGATGGGTTCTTTCTTCATCAGCAGCAGTACGCCCACGAGTTGCTCGAGCGCGCCGGCATGCTTAATTGCAAGCCTGCACCTACGCCTATCGACACGAAGGCCAAGGTCTCCGCTCTTGAGGGTACTCCGGCACCGGATGCCGCCTTCTACAGGTCCATCGTTGGTGCTCTTCAGTACTTGACGCTCACTCGGCCCGACTTGCAGTATGCCGTCCAGCAGGTGTGCCTCCATATGCACGCTCCGCGTGACTCTCACTGGTCCCTGGTGAAGAGGATCCTTCGTTACATCTGCGGCACCATGGCTCTGGGCCTCACGCTGACAGCGTCATCCTCCACCGACCTGGTGGCCTACTCAGACGCCGACTGGGCTGGCTGCCTCGACACTCGCCGCTCCACCTCCGGCTATTGCGTCTACCTCGGGCCCTCTCTCATATCGTGGTCGTCTAAACGACAACCCACGGTGTCCAGATCGAGCGCCGAGGCTGAGTATCGCGCTGTGGCCAATGCTGTGGCCGAGTGCTCCTGGTTGCGGCAGCTTCTCCAGGAGTTGCATCTCGGTGTGGCCAAGGCCACCGTTGTCTACTGCGACAACGTTTCTGCAGTCTACCTCTCCGCCAACCCCGTTCATCATCGTCGCACGAAGCACATCGAGCTCGACATCCACTTCGTGCGTGAGCAGGTGGCTCTCGGACACATACGAGTCTTGCATGTTCCCACTGCTCAGCAATTCGCCGATGTTATGACCAAGGGTTTACCGACGACTCAGTTCGAGGAGTTTCGGTCCAGTCTATGCGTCACAGATGCCGTATCGACTGCGGGGGGGGGGGTGTTGAATATATTTGTATAGGCAATATATCGCATGTATATGTAGGATCATTTCCTACCTAGTCCCGCCTCTAGTTTCCTTGTATAGCCGAGGCTGTGGACCACTCCTTGTATATATATACGTGCGTGTATGCACCCAAATCAATTGAGAGTTGCATTGCCAAACAATAATATCGATAGTTGCAAGATACATGTAATATTGTAATATCAATAAATTATTTGTTTATTCATGTACAGGCCTCCCTCCCGGCAATGGCATCCATACTCGAGCAGATGTTCGAGCTCACAATGACGGCCAAGATATCAGTTCGCTCGTTTAGCCCCATGGTAAATAATTTCTATGTAGCATCTCTGTAGGTTGTACTGAATGAGTGTCTAAATGGAAATTTCTCCAACTATAGGCTCAAGAGACGACCGTGGTGATCTCGCAGCTAGTGCGTGTGGCTAGTGAGGAGCGAGCTCTGTTACAGGAGTGTCATGGTTTGCTTGGGCGGCTCTCTGCGGTACAGGTAGCTTTGGCGCTTCTTTTACGAGGCAATATCTTAACTTTGTTTCTGGCTAATTGTATTAATGTGCAGATTGAAGAACAGAGTTTGCGTTGCCACAATATGATGCAATCATCATCTCTGAATCTTGTGACAGTGAATTAATTACTATGTTTTCCAATCATATAACCAACGACGGATTAAAATCGAAGTTGTGGTGCATCTACAAAGGGGGAGAAAAGAGTAGTTGCTCATATATAGAAGCTTAACATTCAAAACAAGAGTGGATGGCAAACATGTCTTTTTTACTTTATGTTTATGTTGTTTTTGAGATAGCATACCACTTATACCATGTGGTAAATTCTTCCCTGCCATAATTCAAATGATGAGTAGGAGTGTTTTTGTTGTTGGACATGCCACCAGAAAATGATGCTACTCAAGAATGTGCAAGTTGTTCTCCACCAAAACTTAGTATATGTGTTGTGTTCTGCACTAAAACTTAATATATGTGTTGTGTGAATAAAAAATATTATTTTGTAAAAAAAATAAACAATGCATACTAAAGAGGCTCTCAAAATAATGAGAAAACAACCCACATGATTTTGGATGCATATTTGTTTTATAACAATCTATTGCATGGATAAACTTAACCCACCGTGCCAACATCTAGACCAGGCCAATAATTTCCAGCCCTTAGGGCATCTCCAACTGGACCCCTCAAATTATCCTCATCCGGGCAGACAACCCGAACAAGAGAGAGAAGAAAAACACCGTCCAACCAGATCCCTAAGTCATTCTCATATATTCGAGTTGTCCATGTCCGGGAAGTATACAAGGGTATCCAGGCGTCTGACGTGTCCCAAACCCAGACCACTTTATCTCTTTCTCTCTTCATCCCCATCAAGCATATACATGCGATTGGACAATTTGGGGGACATGGCTGGCTGCCTGGACAAATAAGGGTTCAAAGCGAACAAGCGCGGGAGCGCTGCTATGTATCACATGCACAAGCAGCAGTGCATGCTCAATAGCTCATCGATTTCGGCGCCGCTCCGCTTACGTGGAGGTCCTTGATGCTCAGCCTCACCATTGAAATGATCTCCATGGTTTCTCCACGGGTCGTCCTTCTCGAGCTATCTTCGAAGCCCTATGTACACGATTTTCCTAGACCGGCCATCTTTCCTTTGCGCTAGCTACTGAGACGTCGTATCATCCATGCACCGCGTGCATCCGCCAATATCCATGGCACACATGGCCTGCAACATATCTGTAACCGAGATAGTCGTGCACCGTAGTGATCAGCGTGGCTTTCATATAGAAATACTCGCCTTTGCTGGCGTTCCACGTCCTGGCTGGTGTTCTCCAGAACGTGTCTAACTCCTCTTGATGTAGCTCCAGATACAGATTAATATTATTTCCCTGTTGTTTCGGCCCTTGAATCAGCATGCTCATGTGTATGTACTTCGACTTCATGCTAAAGCAGGGGGAGGTTGTACATCCATACAACACGGGCCATGTGCTATGGTTGGTGTTCTGGTTGCCAAACGGATTCATGCCATTGGTACACGCGCCGAGGACGATGTTCCTTGCATCACGTGCGAAGTACCGATATTCACCGTTGAACGCTCTCCACTGGTTTCCATCCACGAGGTGTCTCAGCTTCGGATCATCTCCATCGTCGGGCTTTGTCCTCTCCGCGTGCCAACGCATGAGCTTTGCTTCCTCGGGATCTACAAAATAATGTTGCAAACGGGGAGTTATCGGTAAGTACCATACAATTTTCTTGGGAGATTTCTTCCCGGCCTTCTTATCTCGAGAAGCATTGCACACTGGACAACTGGTTTTTTCCGCGTGCTCCTTCCAATAAATTATGCAATCGGTGATGCATGTATGGTATCTAACGTGCGGCAAATCAAGAGGGCACACGGTCTTCTTGGCCTCATCCACACTAGTAGGACATAGATTCCCCGCGGGAAGAGCATCCTTTAGGTACTTGAGAAGCTCATCGAGGCTAGTGTCGGTCCATTTGTTTTTAGCCTTCGTCTTCAGGAGTTCGAGCGTGAAACTCAAGCGGGTCACCTCGGGATCGCAACCATGATACAATGGAGTGTTCGAGTCTACCACCAATTGCTGCACCTTGGCCTCCTCTCTAGAAGCAGCTATGTCAGTATTCCTCTCCTTGCGAAGCAATGCTTGAACACGAGGGTCCCGCACGATTGAACTTAGTACCGACCAAGTCTGAGGCGTGGAGTCCAAGTTTCATCCGCTGCCATGTCTGGCCCCTTTTCCGCGGCCATGTTCGGTCCCTTCTCCGCCGCCATTTCCGGCTTCTTCCCCGCTGCCATGTCCGGCCCCTTCTCCGCCGCCATTATCCATCATCTCTTCATCTTGCCCAGTGTCGTCATTGCCTGCCCAGTCGGCGTCCTCAACATCATCATCCTCATCTTCAATTATCCATCGAGTATAGCCATCCATGAAACCAGTCATGAGCAGGTGCTCCATCACATGACCATCGTCATAGGGGTCGAGCCAAATTCGTCCTTTAAATCTTCAACACGGACATAAAACCTATGTCAGGTTATTTTCTTTCATGTCCTGCACCGCCGACCACAACCACTTGTTCACCAACGTTCCACTAACGAACATGAACGCCTGCACAGTAATAATAAACAAAATTAATTATAAAATGCATGCATGCATCAAAGTCATACAAAATTTGGCATGACCTTCCCTAAAAATAGGACATATAGAGTTTGCCCGGAATTCGCCGAAACAGAAATAAATCGACATTTCAGTAAAACATAGGCAACTCACAAGCACAATTCGGCGGCAACTTATGCCACACACACAATTTCCATCATATCGCCCGATTATGCCATATAGCACACATACACATATTTTCCATTCTTGCAAAAGCATAAATTTTTAATCACCTATATCTCGAGATCGAGCACGGTGATGATGATGTCGATAGGAGTACACCTATGTAATGATAAAAAATGGACAAAGCTCTTCTTTACAAAGCTAGATCTAGTTAAGGAGGTACATGGGTCACTTCACTAAATGCTAGATCTACCTAGCTAGCTAATTTGGGAGGAGACAAGTTCAACTAGTGGGGCGGAAGGAAAAAGAGTAAGGAGATGCATTAATGGAGGTGGTGTAGTTAGCTAGGAGTAATAAAGAGAAAGAAAGGTAGGTAGAAGAAGGAGAGTAATGGGGGGAGAAGTAGTAAGGAAGAAACAAAGTGAGGGAGAGAGGAGGTGGGAGCTAGGGGAAAGTGAAGTAAGAGAGGATGGGGGAGGGGGGAGGGGGAGGAAAAAGATGGTATGGTTGCGGCTTAGCAGTAGCGTGGGCCGTAAACCGCATTGGTGCTAATACGATAGCAGTAGCGCGCTCCTGGCACATGTGCTACTGCTAAGCGGGACCCGTCATGTGTCCAGATTTAGAATTAGCAGTAGCGGCCTACTAAAAAAGTGCTCTACTACTGTTTGTTAGAAGTAGCACGGTTAAACCGAGCGTGCTACTGTTAATCCTAGGGTGCGGCGAACGGTCGGTCAATTTTAGTAGCAGCGTGGTTCGGCCAAGGTGCGCTACTGCTAAGCTGCTAGCAGTAGCGCATGTTTACCACCCGCGCTACTGCTAATTAGCAGTAGTGCCTCTTTCTGTCCCGCGCTGCTGCTAAGATTCTGTGTATAAGGTTTTCCTAGTAGTGACATGTTATGTGGGTGAAATAATGATACCATGCCAACTCATCTTTTCGGCAATCTCTTTTAGCACATGCTATGTGGATGATATCATTTGTAATGCTTTTCAATTTCAGCGTCATTTAGCTCAGAAAATGAGTAAATGCTTGAAAAATAGCAAATGAAGTCAGAAAGGGTTGAAAATTTATGGCATGGCTTTGAATGGTTCATATTAAACGCACAAAAGGTCTGGAGTTGACATAAATTTAAGAAAATGAAATGCCTTTGTAACAGATGAGTTTTCGTCCGAAACCTTGATGCTTCGAAAGAGATTGTCCATTTTGTACACGAAGTGCATCCAGTTTTTGCCGTAACCCTCTCAACTTTTTAGCACATGCTATGTGGATGAAATGATGATACCATGCCAACTTTCATCCTTTTCAGCGTTCAGTGCAGGTCAACTATACACAAGTGCCACTCACTATACTAAATGTTATCTTTTAAGAAACATCAATTTTTTGAATTTCAAATAGTGAATGAGTTCTATAATTTTGAAAAATTATGTTGCGTCAACTAATTAGAAAATATTTCTGCACATGCTAGTACTAGTGTGATGTTGATCTGCAAAGTTATGTGTTTGATTGTTTTTTTATTTGCATGAACTTCGATGCAAAAAAATGGACGATGAGGATAAAGTCAACAATGGCATGTTAGGGCATCTTCAACGACAACCCACAAATTTCCTCCAGCATCCGTCCGCGGACATGGGCATCATTCCGCAGACATGGATACGGGAGGACGACATCCAACCCTAGCCGCATACACTAGGTCAACAATTTGAACCAACCTCACTAAATTCGATCAAACCAGATGGATTTCATTCAAGTTCAGATATAATTTACATAAAAGGTCGATATTTCGACCGTTTAACTAAAAGAACAAGAAAAATAACTAAACCCTATACCGGACGGCCACCTCGTACTAGTGGCCGCCCTGCCCTGCCACACGTCGTCGTCGTGGTGCGGAGCGGTTGAGCCCCCAAGCGGCGGTGAGGTCTGGGTCGTTGCTGACTTAGTCTGGCGCCATATCGTTACTGGAGAACGTGGAGGTGAGGGACGACTGCTCCTCCTTCACGCGCGTCGGCGATGCCGGCTAGGGCCCCATGTAACAGAGCGACCGCTCCATCATTATCTCGAGCTGACGGACTCTGCCACCAGCGCCTTCATTAGTCGAGAGCTAATCGCAGAGGGGAGACGATGGGAGGACCATGAACAGCAGAGGTAGCAAACGAAGTAGCCCAGTTTTCATGGCAATGGGCCCATGGCTACACCACAATAATGTTGGGCCTCGAAACTACCATCTGGCCATTGCTGCAGTACAGCAATTTTAGCCCAAAACTACTGACTACTGACTAGCTCGCGCTCTCTCTCTCTCTTACACTAACAGAGTTAGCAAAATAATCTGCAGCTGCACATTGAGCTAGAAGGGCGAACACACGGACACACAGAGTAGGAGAAGCTCCGTACTACTAGTGAGGCTGGTTGTAGGCGTCCTGGTTGTAGTACTACAGTACTACTGGGATTTCATTGCTACTTGCCCTACTTACAACCGATGGGAGCTGCCTCATATATAGTACTCCCTCCGTCCCATAATATGATAGTGTCAAAAACGCTCTTATATTATGAGACGGAGGGAGTAGTTCTAAAGCTAGTACATGTACAACACATGAATATACTAGCTAGGAAACTACTATGAACATGCACAGCCCTAACGTGGCTTCATATCTACTACTACTAGGAAATTACTACGTACTTGCATCATTGCATGTACAGCTCTAGTCAACTTCATGTCAATTTCCTTACACAGCTAAGGCAACTACTTGGTTGTTTCGTTTATGCTTTCTCCTGCCCTACAGACTCAAGTAAGTGCTTGTTTGTGTTAAGAATAATTAACATAGTAATTAAAGGATTAAATCCCTACTTGTATTAACCGTTGACGGTTGCTTTCGACAACCGTTGCGTCGGTTCGGTATGAACCGACACCCCCTTTAAACGCCTGTTCCAGTGCTATATATAGCACTTCGTCTAATGCAAAGAGATGGTTCGATCATTTTTTCATTTGGATCTAAACACGTTATCAGCACGCTAGAACTACCAAAGAGCGAAAACAGAGACAACAGAGAGGGGAGGAGCGAGCACTCGCCGGGGAGATGTCCGGCCTCTTCTCCTTCTTCCTCTGTCTGATCCGCGGCAATGGCCGCCGGTCATCGCTTCAGACGTCGCGCCCCTGGACGCGGCCACTGTGCCGCAGGACGCGTCTCCCGTGGTGCTCACCACGCCTCGGGATGCGGCCGCCGCGCTGCCGGATGCGCCCATCGCGATGCTCCTCGCGACCGTGGCCCTACGCCGATGGCGTTAACACCTGGATGGTGGCCGGCCCGAGCGCCCCATGGCTGCAGCCATACCTGCCCTGCCCCGGCGGCTTGGCTCGCGCCGTCGACGCCCACGCCGGTTGCCGAGACCGCCGGCCCGAGCCGTGGCCCTCCTGGCTACGTGCCCGTCCCGATGTGCGCCTTTGCGGACAAGGAGGTCGCGCTCGGCTTCATCTCTGCGCCCACCGGCGCCTCCGGCATCATCCGCCTCGGAGTTGGGATGGAGGGCGCCGACGCCTCGGCCCCGCCGCTGCAGGAGATGGCCGAGGGCTCGAGCGGCTGCACGGAACGGCGTTTCAGCCGCCTCTTCGGGCGCGCCGTGGCCGCCCTCGACCGCCGTCCCGCCCGCCGCCCCTGCTCGTGGGCTCCGGCGAGCCTCGGCCCCGCCAGCGCTCCGCCGCCCCGGCTGCCGCCCTGGAGCATGGGCTCCGGCGAGACTCGGCCCCGCCAGCGCTCCGCCGCCCTGGAGCATGAGCTCCGGCGAGCCTTGGCCATGCCAGCACTCCGCCGCCCCGGCTGCCGCCCTGGAGCATGGGCTCCGGCGAGCCACTGCCTCATCCATGCCGACGGCCTCTCCTCCGTCGGGCCGCGCCGCGCCCACCCGGGCCCGTGCCGCTGATAACCCTCAACCGTAAGGGATCGAGATAGTCTTCGCGGGTAAGAATAACCCAATTTATTGATTCGACACACGGGGAGCCAAAGAGTATTTATAAGTTTTGACAGTTGAGTTGTCAATTCAACCGCACCTGAAATATACTTACTTGCAACAAAAGATAAGTGGTAACAGTAATATGATAGTGATGATAGTGATAGTAAAAGTAAACAGCAAAAGTAAATAGTAATAGTAAATAGCAAAAGTAGCAACTAGTGACAAGCAGGATTTAAAACACTGTAGGCTAGGGAGACGGATGGATGGGCGCTGCATGGATGAGATATATCATTATTCCAACTTGGGGCACGGCACACGGAAAAGTAATGATCATCTAGGCAAATATCAAACATTAGGCATGTATCCCGTAGGTAGTTGTACGTGCTTGCAATAAGAACTTGCACAACATCTTTTGTTCTACCATCCCGCTACGAACGGGGCCAAAAGGAACTTATGGAGATTAAGGTGCTCCTGTCAAAGAGCACTGAAACAAAGCAATGAACTCAATGGATACATGTGATCCTCAAACTACGGACCATCCCCTTTGGTGTCCCAAGCTGTCACTTTTGGGATCGCCGGTTCCGAACCGTAATAGGTGCAAACAACTCATAGATAGGATCACGAACACAAATATATTCATGCAAACACATATGGTTCAGATCTGAAATCATGGCACTCGGGCCCTAAGTGTCAGGCATTAAGAATAACAAGTTGAAGCAAAGATGATAAACACCATAGTAGATGATAGGCAACATGCCCCCAACGATCTGACAAACTATTACATGATCTAACTCATCCAATCTCTACCATCCCCTTCGCCTACAGCAGGGGAATTACTCACACATGGAGGGAGAAGTCATGGAGGGATGATGGAGTGGTGATGATGATGACGATGGCGACGATCTCCCCTCTCCGGAGGCCAATTCAGCCTCCAGATTAGCCCTCCCGAGGAAGAACAGAGGGTGGCGGCGGCTCCGCGATGGAAAACTGCGAAAAGAACTTCTGATCTCGGGTTTCCGTGTCGCGAGTAAAAATACGAGGCAAAGTAGGGCACCAGGGGGTGTGGGCCCCACCCAGGCGACCCCTCGGCGCGGCCCGGGGGGGCGCGCCCACAGGGCGCAAGGGCACCCCCTGACCCCCCTCTGGCCCCTCTTCTGGTTCCTGGTTCCTTCTGGTGCGTGGATTTTCTGTGATTTTTCGTGGATTTTTCTGAGATACCTAAAAATCCGTTTTCCTGCACACAATAAAACCATACAGGCAGCTCTGCTGAAAACAGCGTCAGTCCGGGTTAGTTTAGTTCAAATCATGCAAGAATGAGGTCAAAACAATATCAAAAGTGTTTGAAAAAATAGAGACGTTTGAGACGTATCAACTCCACCAAGCTTAGCATATTGCTTGTCCTCAAGCAATTCAGTTCAACGAACTGGACGCGACAAAGAAAACTTTGACAAACTCTTTTGCTTCATTAGATGTATATAAGCATGTACTACGAAAATAGTCTAGCAAGTATTAAAACAGTACTATTAGGACAATGCAAGGAGCAATCCTTCTTTCAAGTGACTAGTCACAAATACTTAAAAGTAAACAATATACTACTGAAAATCAAGACAAGATTACATTGCACATAGCTTGAGCATACTAGGGTGGTATCTCGCTAGTCTCCATGAGTGAAGCAAAACATAAATGCAGAAACTCCTCCAGAGTTTTAAAGGAGACTAGAACTAAGAATTTCAGAATAAATCATATCACAAGCATGCAGAAGACAATGTAATACTTTGGGACAATGCACATTACACTCAGAATGACAATTATGCTCTCCTAGTTAGTGCTTTGAAGAAAGAAGGTGGAGACTCTCGAACCGTGGTTTTTGTTGGCAAAGTTGAAAACCCGTGATCGGAAACAAAAACTAAACATGTACCAGAGCTCTTGGTTTTAAAAACAGAGGTAAAAACGTTTTTGAGAGGTGCATATTTCGTCAACGAATGCTAGCAGATAACTCAATCACTTCTTGAGCTGGACAAGTCTCGAGGAACGGCTCCCGCATGAGGACGATCACATCCTCTTAATCTCCTTTGTTTATCACTGCCAAAGTTTTTTGATTTCTCATGAACAAAGCGTGAAGGAGGGTTTGTTTGTTATATTATCTTTTTGAGCCAGGCGCACTCAATGCCAGTTCCTTCTCGTATTAGGGGTTTGCACATTATACATGCAATCCAGGGGTGAAACTTGTCCAACTTAAAAAGATCATGAATTAACTACTACTTCCTCATGAGCTAAAACAGAGGCACAAAAAGAGAAATGCTTTTGATTAATTTCGAGATGGTACACGAAAGTCTTCGTTAGGAATGGCAGGTAAATACCATGTATAGGAAGGTATGGTGGACTCATATGGCATAACAGGTTTTAAGGATTTTGGATGCACAAGCAGTCAGTCCGCTTAGTACAAGTGGAGGTTAGCAAAAGACTGGGAAGCGACCAACTAGAGAGCAATAACGGTCATAATCATGCAGAGCGACAAAGTAACATTGAATCGGGCATGAAAGTGATATAACCATTCTAAAACTCAAAGATCATCAAGGCAGAGCAGACTTTTTAGTCTCAAACATGTGTAAGCATGTGCCAAGTCAATCCAAAAATTCTCTAAAGGGAAATACCACCTTAGTATACCAGACTATGAACAGTGCAATGCATGTAGATCATTTCAATAACACATTATATACTCTAGTTATTCGAGACTAGCCACAAGGAAAGCATGAACCACTGAACGAGCATTGTAAACATAGCACTATGTCGCTACAAGCTGGTCTCTAGATCATAAGTACAGGCATATGTACAAAAGTAGAAACAAGAAGAGTTCATACCGGTCTTCCTTGTTGCTTCCTTTCAGTCGATCTTCGTCATTACTGCTTGTCACTTGCACGATCGAACGTAGGAAATATAATTAAATGCCATCACGGACTCGAGCTGAACTCTGAAAACAAAGCAAACTAAAGAGAAAAGGAAATCTTTTTGGATTTTTCAAAGGTTGAATAAAAACAAAAGAAAGAGAAAATCTTTTTGTTGTTTTTGCAAATAGAGAAATAAAGAAGAACGGGAAAAAACTTCGAAAAAGATCAAAGCAAATAAAACGGATAATACAATGGAAAAGTGAGAGGGGCACGTACTCCCCCAAGCTTAGGCTTTTGGCCTAAGTTGGTAGCAGCTACTGCCCCAGGAGCCTCCTGCTCCGGGGGTATGGTGGTGAGACCAAGGGTCGTAGAAGGATGCTGGCGCGTACACCGAACTCCTCGGAGTCTCCCACGAGGAAGGTTCCGAACGCCAAACAGAGGAAGAACCTTCACCAAACTCGGTGGCGGTTTCTCCCTGAAAAGGTGGTAACTCACCGTGCTCCTCCTCGTCGGGCACAACCCCCTCCATGGGGTTATGAAACTGATGCTGGACCATGAACTCATCAAACTGGACAACATCAAAGGACCATCCGTTCCTGCGAGAAAAATCAAACAAAAGAGGTGCAGGTAGACGGATCTCGCGTTCCGCGGTAGTTCCGAAACGCAAAATATAAATAAGATTATCAAGCTCAGAACCCATGGTAACAAACTTATGCCTTTTCATAGCAGCAAGATCAAGGCTTAAATAAGTAAAATGATTATCATCAGGGTGTGGGGTGCCTCCAAGATGTTCTAAGATAAGTGTGGCATAAACGCCACCATATAAGCCCCCCTTGTTACCGTTCATAGCAAGGCGTCGAGCAATTAAGGCACCCAGATTATAATCGGACCTCCCTGAGAGGGCTGCTGCCAGGATAGCAATATCCGGAGCAGAAATGCTGCTCGTGTTGTCACGAGCTAACACCCCTCTGGCAATATAATATGCAAAATACCTGAGGTGAGGAAATAAGATGCTGGAGAGCTTCGACCGATGAATATCCCTCGTACCCATGCTGCAGAGAGAGTTGATGACGGTTTTCAGCTCGGAGGGCTGAGTGGCCATCCTAGCCGTCCTCCCAACGTTCGGCACACCTATTATTTCACAAAAATTTCCCAAAGTCGTGGTGATAAGATCATTGTAAATTTTAAACTCAATAGCACCTGAATCAGGATTATATCTAAAACTGTTAATGAAACTGGAGGTGAGTTTTTGATACTGGGTAACACGACTCGTGACAAGCCGTGTCAAACCTGCATTAGCACAAAGATTATAAAACTCATCCTTGATTCCCGCAGCTTCAAGGAATTCATCACATGGAAATGTCATCGCACGTGCTGGACTTGTGTCTTCCAACAACTCCAGGGGCACATGATCTTCATTATAGCTCACCCTAGCAGTCGATGGTGAAGCTGCGGCTCTAGTAACTCGATCGGAGTGTGCGGGCCTCCTCTTCTCAAGCCACCCTTTTGCCCTTCCTAACAAACTCATTTCTGAATTTTTTTTGCAATTTACAAAAACGAGGATTAAAACAAGGTGAGTTAAGGCAAACTACTCAACTCACTTGCCCAAGGCATAAACTTGCATTAAAACTTGGAAAATAACTTTCTACACATGCATGCAAGTTCATTTCTACAGCACCAAGAACTACTAAATACTCACAAATGAGGCCACCAATCAAAAATCTAATTGGAGGGGTGGAGGAGTCACATACCAGGGAGTATTTGCTCAAAATTTCAGCTCAAATGATGGGCTGTAGAGAGAGATCGAAGAATCGCCTCCAAGAACAGCAAGAACACAAGAACAAGTGCAGAACTCGCGTTTTTGGAGAAAGAGAGAGAGGGAGGAAGAAGACATACCTGAAGGGGGGTCCTGTGGGCCCCAGGCGCCCTGTGGGCGCGGCCAGGGGCTGGGCCGCGCTAGCTGGCCGCCTAGGCCACTGGTGGGTCCCCCTGGCTGGCCCCTGGACTTTCTGGGTCTCTCCCGACGTGGAAATTTTTATTAAAATTTTTCTAAAAACTTCACTGTTGAATTTTTTTCGAAGTTCAAAAAGCTGCAAAACTCTCTGAAAACTTGAAGCAGTTAGTAGTATTGTGAAGCTTCAAAACATAAATACTTAGTACAGCTAGTAGAACAAAAAATAAAAACAAGTGACAACATAACAAGCTCAACTTTTTTATCTATATAAAACATGTTTACTAGTAAGGTTGATCAAGTCTTACCAACAAACAGGCGATATATAGAGCAAAAAGTCTCACCTCTTACGAAGTAATCACTGAACCTTTACCTTGATGGACATTGTCCCCACCATGATAGTTTTGTATTTGTGAGGCACATGTAGTGGACAATCCCATTCTCCAATTTTCACGGTCTCAATATTCTCTATAGAGTTGAGGCCATGCCTCCTATCGGTCTTCTTTGGAAAATACACCGTGTGTTCTTTATCATTCACATGGAAAGTAACCTTCCCTTTATTGCAATCAATAATAGCACCTGCGGTGTTAAGAAAAGGTCTACCAAGAATAATGGACATGCTCCCATCCTCGGGCATGTCAAGCACAACAAAATCAGTAAGAATCAAACAATTAGCAACTTCTACGGGAACATCCTCACAAATACCTATCGGGACAGCGGTTGACTTGTCAGCCATCTGAAGGGAGATATCTGTAGGAATTAGTTTCTCTAAACAAAGCCTCTCGTAAAGAGAGAGAGGCATAACACTCACTCCTGCTCCAAGATCACATAAAGCAGTTTTGACATAATTATTCATTATGGAGCAAGGAATGGTGGGTATACCTGGATCACCGAGCTTCTCAGGAATCTTGCCACTGAAAGAGTAGTTAGCAAGCATAGTAGATATTGCATCATTAGGAACTTTTCTTTTATTAGTGACAATATCTTTCATATATTTTGAATAAGGAAGTAACTTAATAGCATCAGTCAAAGGGATTTGAAGAAAAAGAGGTTTAATCCACTCACAAAACTTATTGTAATGCTCTTCTTCTTTAGATTTGATGGACTTACCTGGAAAGGGCATGGGTTTCTGTACCCATGGTTCTCTTTCCTTCCCATATTTTCTCGCGATGAAGTCTTCTTTAGTGTACCTCTTACGTTTGTCAGGTGCTTCTTCTTCTCGAACTTCAGGCGGATCATTCTTCTCATTATCATTACCTTCAGGTTCAGCACCGTCTTCAGTCTCAGCATCGGAGATAGATACACTGTTGGGATCAACAACTGGCTCTTCATCTGCAATAGGGTCATTAGAATTGTCAGTCTCCTTATGTTTCTTCTTCTTCTTTGGAGAGCCAACAATTTCTTCTTCCTGCATTTGAGAATCTTGCTCGATTCTCTTCGGATGCCCCTCTGGATAGAGAGGATCTTGAGTGCTAGTTCCTCCTCGGGTCTTAATCCCGAAAGCCTGCAAATTATCTTGTTTGGCATTGTTAGCAAGCAAATCTCTTTGCACATTAGAAATTTGGTCAAGCTGAGTTTGAACCATATGAAAATGCTTCACAAGACATTGAACATCATTAACTGTTCTATCTAAAACATCAAGCAGTCTTTTGATAGCAAGGGAATTATCGTGCAATTGACTCTGTATCCTCTCATTAAATTTTGTTTCATAATAAAATTATCAAACTCATCTAAACATTGATCAGGAGGCTTACCATGAGGGATGTCACTTGCGTTGAAATCTAAAAGAGAGTGTACCTCTACCATAGGAGAGTGAGTAGTAGGCTCACACAGCTTCTCAATAGGGGGTAGATTCTTCACGTCTTCAGCTTTAATACCTTTCTCTTTAATAGACTTCTTTGCTTCTCGCATATCTTCGGGTCTTAGAACAAACATGCCCCTCTTCTTTGGTGGTGGAGGTGGTTCAGGGACGGACCAATCTTCATGGTTATTGGCAATCCTGCCCATCAAATCTTCTGCATCTTCCGGCGTCCTTTTCCTGAAAACACAACCAGCACAACTGTCCAAATAGGACCTGGATTCATCAGTTAAACCAGCATAGAATATATCGATTAATTCATTCTTAGGGACTTCATGTCCTGGTCTAGCCCGAATCAGACCGCAGTACCTCCCCCAAGCTTTAGGGAGGGACTCATCCTGCAACTATTTAAAGTTATAAATTCTTTGTAAAGCAGCATGTTGCATGTGAGCAGGAAAGTACTTATCAACAAAAGAGTGAGCTAAGTCTTGAGGACTCTTAATGGAACCGCATGGAAGCGAATCATACCATGCTTTAGCACCTTCCTTCAAGGAGAAAGGAAGAAGCTTGGTGATATAAAAGTATCGTATCTTCTCATCTGTGGTAAACAGGCCACCCAACTCACCGAGTTTAGTTAGGTGTGCAATAGCATCATCATTTTCTCTGCCATAAAAGGGGTCAGCTTCAACCATAGGTATAAGTGAAAGATCAACAGAGAAATCATAATCAGGATCATCAATGCATATAGGAGATGTAGCAAATTCAGGATCAGGAACAGCTTTGTTCTTCAAAGAGTGTTTTTCAAATAGTTTCTTAATAACTTCAGGGTCAGAGCCAGAAAACTCTGTCAGTTCCCTGCATAAATATTCATCAAGCATATAGTAATCATCATCAAGGAGTCTCTGCTTGAGTTTACTCAAATCAGGATAATCATAAGTTTCACCAATAGGGTAGCGAGTAACAGGAATTTCAATTCCAGACTTTTTAGCAGCAGCAGCAATTTGTTTTTCAAGAGCATAACCAAGTGAGCTAATATCATCAACAGTAGTAGAAGCATCATCAAGAGTATCGGACATAGTAACAGATTCAGTAGGAGCATCATGTGGTGGTGGTGAGGCAAACTTACTCATAACAGAAGGCGAATCAAGTGTAGCGCTAGTGCTCAGAACAGTACCTCTTCTTGTAGTAGATAGTAAGATCGGAACCTTGGGGTCTCCTTTCTTACCCATAGTGGATGAAGTGCAGCAGGTAGGATACGTCAAGTAGACTTGTAAATATTGCTATGCTCCCCGGCAACGGCGCCAGAAAACGGTACTTGATAACCCTCAACCGTAAGGGATCGAGATAGTCTTCGCGGGTAAGAATAACCCAATTTATTGATTCGACACACGGGGAGCCAAAGAGTATTTATAAGCTTTGACAGTTGAGTTGTCAATTCAACCGCACCTGAAATATACTTACTTGCAACAAAAGATAAGTGGTCACAGTAATATGATAGTGATGATAGTGATAGTAAAAGTAAACAGCAAAAGTAAATAGTAATAGTAAATAGCAAAAGTAGCAACTAGTGACAAGCAGGATTTAAAACACTGTAGGCTAGGGAGACGGATGGATGGGCGCTGCATGGATGAGATATATCATGATTCCAACTTGGGGCACGGCACACGGAAAAGTAATGATCATCTAGGCAAATATCAAACATTAGGCATGTATCCCGTAGGTAGTTGTACGTGCTTGCAATAAGAACTTGCACAACATCTTTTGTCCTACCATCCCGCTACGAACGGGGCCAAAAGGAACTTATGGAGATTAAGGTGCTCCTGTCAAAGAGCACCGGAACAAAGCAATGAACTCAATGGATACATGTAATCCTCAAACTACGGACCATCCCCTTTGGTGTCCCAAGCTGTCACTTTTGGGATCGCTGGTTCCGAACCGTAATAGGTGCAAACAACTCATAGATAGGATCACGAACACAAATATATTCATGCAAACACATTGTGACGACCCCGGCCCGACCGTGCACTAATCATACACGCAAATGCACACGATCAAGCCTAAGGACTCACGTGAAGGAATCACAGCACAACTCTAAAACATAAATAAATACATACAAGTTATATATTACAAGCCAGGGGCCTCGAGGGCTCGAATACATAACATGATGTCATACACATAGTCAGCGGAAGCGTTAGGTATCTGGGTACAGATACAACACAGAAGAAGATAGGCCTGTTACACAGGCGGGGCAAAAGAAAAGCTACGATCGAAAAGGCGCAGGCCTCCTGCCTGGGACCTCCGATCCTACTCCTGGTCGTCGTCCGCCGGCTCCTCGTAGAAGTACTCGCCGGCCGGGTAGTAGTAGTAGCCAGCCTCGGGCTGGTAGTAGTAGTCGTCAACGGGGGCTGCAGGCATCATGGCTCCGTCGTCTGGTTTATCATGCGGGTAGGATAAAAGAGGAAGCAAAGCAACCGTGAGTACTCATCCAAAGTACTCAGCAAGACTTACATCAGATCTATACTAAGCAATGCATCATTTTCAAAGGAGGCTTTATGTGGGTGGACTAGACTGCAGAAAGCCAGAGTAGAGAGGGGAAAAGCCTAGTCCTGACGAAGACTAGCATCTTCAGGGTCTTGCAGCAATTAGAAGGGTGTAGAATGGTTCATCATAATGTAAAGTGTTTATAGTTATAACAACCTCATATCTCAAGTCACCAGTTCTAGTTGTACCGAAGTGGATACAACTCCGAGTGTCCGTTACCGTAGGACAGGCTATCGATAGATTGTTTCTTCCCTGCAGGGGTGCACCAAGTTACCCACCACGCTCGCTTAACTCCGGCCGGACACACCATCAGGTCGTGCCCGCCCTCGGCTAAACAATACGACGCAACCCGACCGGATACCGCCAGAGAGGATCAAGCACGCCGGACTAAACCTATGCACCCGGGGGTCGGGGCCATCGCCCCGGACGCTCCTGCACGTTACGTGGCCGTTCGGTAGCAGACCTAGCAACCCCTTATACAAGCACGCAGTTGCATCCAGGGTCCAATCCGAACGGGCCGCTCAATCGCTGACGTCGTGACGACTCCGGCTGATGTATACGACGCAGAGCACCCACTCACACCCACGTGGTGGTTAGTGCTATCGGACCCGAAGGCCCCTCGGATCAAATATCCAAATCGCTTAGTGGATTGGGAGCGCGCGGTAACGAGCAGAGCCTACGATACTGTTGGCCCCGTCGTCCCGTCTCGAGGACTTGTGACAAGGACTGGGAAAGACCGGCCACGCCTCGTAGTTATCTCGCGGGTACCCTCACTGGTCACCCGACTCCACAGCTCACGCCTCAAAGGCACTCGCGGGTACCCCTCTGGGTCAACCCGCCTCCATCCAACATGTGTAGTAGTAACTTCAAAGTGTCTTCAGACGCACGATACCTCTGGCCGCACGCCTTTGTTCCTGGCGACGTCCGGCCTCGGGGATCGATACGTCTTTAAACACGGTATGGTGAAACAGGGCATCCGTGTGGTTTCCATGCCGATGAGGAATCCGAGGAATCACCCTCGTTGGACTCCTATACGACAAGTCCCGTTAAGGTGATACCGGAGGAATCACCCTCGGCGGTAATCACCATAGCGGATGCACGACAAAAGCTAAGTCGGAAGTGGGAAGAGGAATCACCCTCGGTAACCCACAACGAACTAGCTATACAACAGGGACAACATCGGAAGTGAGTTCGGAGGTATCACCCTCGTCACCCGATGTTAACACTGCGGAGTCGAGCATATTAGGGGGTGTGCGGTGATGTGAAGAAGGTCAGGGAAAGGGGCTCGATCGCTTGATCGAGGTAAGGGTACTATGCGAGGCAACTACGAGAGTGCGGGACCATAGCAGTGCTACCCAACCTATACTAAGCAGTTTATGAATAAAGACAAGTATCAACAGTTTAACAAAAACAGGCTATGCAACAGTAATAGGAGCAGTAGCAGTAGCAGCAATTCTAATGCAAGGATAAGAGAGAATAGACATAGGCGATATCGGAATGATCAAAGGGGGGTTGCTTGCCTGGTTGCTCGGTGGCAAAAGCAAGGTCGTCGGAGAGGGAACCAATCACCGGGACGGCGTCGGTCTCTGGAGCGGCGTCAGCGTCGGACTCTACCGAGAGAGAAGAGGGGGGGAAGAAACAGATAAATACACAGTAAACATGCATCACAAAGCGTGCTAAGCTAACGTGCAGTGCAGGGTTGCCTAAAAACATGCCTAAGTTATATTAGTTATTTTTAGGATTTAACTGGAATTATTTACCGGGTGTATGTGCACTATTCATCTACCGGAAACAGGCTAAAAGTTGCGGGTTCACCTCCGTAGAGGGTCCCGATGCGGAAACAGATAGCACGGTTAGAATCGTCTCGTCGTTCTGAGCAACTTTCATATAGAAAGTTTTTCGATCCGAGCTACGGTTTAAAAGATATGAATTTTCGAAGTTTAAAGCAATTTATGGAATTATTTTAAATACCAGAATGAATTACTGCATCAGCATTGCATCAGCATGACATCAGCAGCCATTTGACTCGGTTGACTGGTCAAACTGACAGGTGGGGCCCACCTGTCAGCCTCTGTGGGCTTAACAAAATCTAAATTATATTAACAGAGGTTAATTAGGCTAGGGGCCCCACATGTCTGTGACTATTAGTTTAACTAATTAAGTTTTATTTATAAAAATGTTTTAATTAACTCTAATTCGCAGGGGCCCACATGTCATACTCTAAGGTGAACAGTAATTAAAGTTGACTAGGTCAACAGGGTCAAACTGGGCGCTGGGGCCCACTGGCAGCCTCTCTGGGCGGGGCCCACACTTGCCAGGTCAGCGGGGTCGCCGGAATGAGCTCCGACGAGCACCCGCGACGGCGCTCTCGCCGGAGAGCGTCGGAAAACGCGTATACCGCACCGTTTTGGATGTTCCTTGCTGCGTTCGATCGGCTACTCAACGCCGCGTCCAACGGTGGCCGTGGTGTCACCGGAGCTGACCGGAACGGCGCCGGCGTTGAGCCGTGGCGGCGCTGTGCTTCGGGCGAGAAATGGGCGCGCGGCTACGGTGAGTTCTAACGCACGCGGTTAGCAGCATTCGAGCCAGCGTGCAGTGCTGCATCGAACGGTGCTGACGGCGTTGCCTGAAACGGATGAAAACGACGCCGGCGACGAGCTACGGCGGCGGCGGCGTTCGGGTCCCGGGAGAAAAGGGACTAGGGGCTCGTAAACGCAGCGCTGAAGGGCTAGACAGCTCCCACGCGATGCGAGGAGCACCGTGATGTGCTTGCCTGAGCCAGAGACGAACCACAGCAGCGGCAGCTAGCAAGGCGGCGGCGTTGAGCTTCGGCCATGGTGGAAATGGCAACTACGGCGCGTGAAGAGCAGCGGAGGAAAGGGGGAATCGAGTAGGAGCTCACCGTGCGGCCACGAAAAGCCCACGACAGCTTTGGAGCAGCAGTCGAGCTCGATGTCGCCGGCGAGCACCGGAGACAGAGAAGGAGGGGGCGGCGATGTGCGGCAGTTGCAGAGCCTCCCCGTCCCAGCTGCGAGCACCAGTCGAGGGAGTCGACTCCGGCGGACCTCCTGGACACGGTTGCAGCGTGCGGGGCCGTCGGTGGCCGCGGGAACTAGCGACGACGGCGCTCGGTGGCCGGATCTGAGAGGGGAGGAGGCGAGGCGAGCTCGGGGAAGAGGGGGGGGAATGGATGAGGAGGACAGGGATGGGTGGTTGGGCGCGGCCTTATCGCCTCCGCGGCCCTGTAGCGGCAGGTGGCGGCGAGGGCGCGGTGGCGAGCGCGGCGAGCGCGGCGGCGTCGACACGGCGACGGGAGCAGGTAGAAGAGGGAGATGGGCTGGGCCGAGCTGGGCCTCGTCCAGGCGCCAGGTAAGAAACCTCTGGCCCTTTTCTCTTCTTTATTTATTTCACAGAGAGCAAAAACAAATGTTTAGGCATCCAAAGAGTTTTGCAAAATTTTGAGAGTTGGTCCATAAAATGCCTTGCAATATTCCTTGCCACCAAAAAGTGGTTTGGGCAAATTTGGATCATTAATGAAATATTCAAAAATGAATAGGCATTTTAAGTGCTGTTTTGACACTGTTTAAGGCCCTAGCCCATATTTGGAGTTGCTGGTGATGTTGTTTTCAACATCATCATTAGTTATGGAATATTTGCTAATTAATGAACATTTTTCCATAATTTTTGGAGCAACTTCATTTTGCAATTGAATTTGAATTTGAATTTCAGAGGGAGTTTGGAAGTGCTTGTTTTAACCACTGTGATTATGCATTGCTAATGATGATGACATGGCATGTTTAGCAGAGTGGCATAGTAGTTATTACACAGAGGTGTTACAAATTCTCCTCCTCTAAAAGAAATTCTCGTCCCGAGAATTCAGGAGGTAGAAGGAAAGAGGTCGGGGTATTCCGCCCGAAGAGTTTCCTCACGTTCCCAAGTGGCTTCATCTTCAGTATGATTTGACCACTGCACTTTCAGGAACTTGGTTGTCTTCTGACGGGTCCGACGTTCAGTTTGATCGAGGATGCGGATCGGATGCTCCTTATAAGAAAGATCATCTTGAAGCTCGAGCATCTCGTGATCCACAGCACGATGCGGGGACTCCTTGAAGGATCGATGAAGTTGCGACACATGGAACACATCGTGGATATGCAAGAATTGCGGGGGCAATTGCAATTTGTAAGCCACGAATCCACGTCTAGCAACCACGGGGAAGGGACCAATGTAGCGTGGAGCTAACTTGCCCTTGATGCCGAAACGGTGCGTGCCCTTCATAGGGGTGACACGAAGATAAACTTGATCACCTGGTTGATAAGTCAGACCCCATCGCTTGCGATCATAGTTGCTCTTCTGACGGTCTTGAGCCGCCTTGAGATTTTCACGCACGATACGGACTTGCTCTTCGGCGTGTTGAATAATGTCCGGACCAATAACTTGTCGTTCCCCAGTTTCTGACCAGTTCAGAGGGGTTCGACACTTACGTCCGTACAGAACTTCAAAGGGAGCCATCTTCAAGCTTGCTTGATAGCTGTTGTTATACGAGAACTCGGCATATGGAAGGGATTCTTCCCATTTCTTACCGAATGATATAACACAAGCTCGCAGCATATCTTCAAGCACTTGATTGACTCGTTCAACGTGACCTTGGGACTGAGGGTGATAAGCTGAACTCCAGTGGATATGAGTTCCCAAAGCTTCTTGAAAACTTTCCCAGAACTTGGAAGTGAACAGGGTGCCACGGTCCGAACTGATCTCCTTCGGAATTCCGTGGAGGGATACAATTCGGGAGATATACAGTTCTGCTAACTGGCTAGCAGTGATAGTCTCCTTGATTGGCAGGAAGTGTGCAACCTTTGAGAGTTGATCGACGACGACAAGAATGGCATCGTTACCCTTCTGTGACTTAGGAAAGCCAGTAATGAAATCCATCTGCACCTTATCCCATTTCCACAACGGAATAGGAAGAGGTTGCAGAAGTCCAGCAGGCTTCTGATGTTCTGCTTTCACGCGACGACAGACATCGCATTCAGCAACATAACGAGCAATTTCCCGCTTCATATTAGGCCACCAGTACCTTTGGCGGAGATCACGATACATCTTAGTACTACCAGGATGAATAGACAGCGGTGTATCATGTGCCTCCTTCATGACCTTGTCAGTCATTAGGTCGAAACGCGTTACCACGATGCGGCCTCGGAAATACAAGGTTCCATCTTCGGATATTGAAAAATCCCTGTATTTCGGAAGATGCAGTTCCTGTTTTATAACATCAACGTGAGCATCTTTGGTTTGCGCTACCTTGACAGCCTTCTCAAGATCCGGCTGTATCACAAGGTCATTAAGCGAACCATGTGGAACGATATGCAGGTTCAGTTTGCGTAATTCCTCATAAAGACGAGGCTGAGCTCGCCTAACCTTGAGGTTAGTGCTGTATGACTTGCGACTCAAGGCATCGGCCATCACATTAGCCTTGCCAGGGGTATAAGAAATACCACAGTCATATTCAGAAATAGTTTCCAACCATCGCTGTTGGCGGAGATTAAGATCCGGCTGAGTGAATAAATATTTCAAGCTTTGATGATCAGTATAAATCTCACACCGGTTACCGAGAAGGTAATGTCGCCATAGCTTCAATGCAAAGATCACTGCAGCAAGTTCAAGATCATGCACTGGATAATTCTCTTCATGCGGACGCAATTGACGCGATGCATAAGCAACTACTCTTCGTTCTTGCATTAGGACACAGCCTAAGCCTTGACGAGAGGCGTCGCAATATATCACGAAGTCCTTGCGAGAATCTGGAGGAGCAAGCACTGGTGCAGAAACGAGCTTGTCCTTAAGAGCTTGAAAGCTTTCCTGGCATTTATCTGTCCACTCAAACTTAACGCCTTTGTGAAGCAGATTAGTCAGGGGCTTGGCAATCTTGGAAAAGTTCTCGACGAAGCGACGACAATAGCTTGCAAGGCCGAGAAAACTTCTCACTTGCTTGACATTCTTCGGAGGAGTCCAGTCAAGAATAGCCTGAACCCGTTCCGGATTAACGGCAATGCCATCCTTGGAAATCACATGTCCAAGGTAGGTTACTTCAGAAAGCCAGAACTCGCATTTGGAAAACTTAGCATAAAGCTGATGCTCTCGCAGCTTCTCCAGGACAAGGCGAAGATGTTCGGCGTGTTCTTCCTTGTTCTTTGAGAATACCAGAATATCATCCAGATATACCACGACGAACTTGTCGAGGTAATCCATGAATATATAATTCATCAGGCGGGAGAAGGTAGCTGGAGCATTAGTCAGTCCAAAAGACTTGACAGTGTACTCATACGAACCATAGCGAGTTACGAATGCAGTCTTTGGGATATCCTCTTCGCGAACACGGATCTGGTGATAACCCAACCTCAAGTCGAGTTTAGAAAACACCGATGATCCAGCCAGTTGATCATATAAGTCATTGATCCGAGGAAGCGGATATTTATTCTGGATGGTTGCCTGGTTGATAGGTCGGTAATCTTGTACCAGCCTATTCGTACCATCTTTCTTCTTGACGAAAAGAGACGGTGCTCCCCAGGCAGAGGAACTAGGACGGATGAAGCCCTTCTTGAGTGACTTGTCGATTTCCTCCTTAAGCTCGAGGAGCTCATGCGGTGGCATCTTGTAAGGACGCTTCGCAATAGGAGTAGTACCCGGCTTTAAGTCAATAACAAATTCGACGGCTCGAGCAGGGGGTATTCCTGGAAGTTCTTCTGGGAAGACATCCGGGAAATCACATACAACTGGTATGCTTTCGAGCCCTTCAAGTGGTGAAGCATTCAATGCATTTAAGGCATAGATTTGAGCCTCGGCATTATGGGATATACGAGCGTGACAATTCACCAACTGATTTGAGGGGTGCCGAAGACGTACAGTCTTGGCGGCACAATCAATTTGGGCCTCGTGAGCTTTCAACCAATCCATACCCAGGATAAGGTCGATGCCGCAGGATTTCAGGACAATGGGGTGTGCCTGAAACTTTCTCCCTTCAATCTCAACACTAACTTGAGGACAGAAGAGGGTAGATCGGCAAGGACCCGCGGAGGTTTGTATTTTTACTGGTTGATGCAGTGTGTCAAATTCAATTTCATGCTTGAGTGCAAAAGGTTCAGAAATGAAAGAATCCGAAGCACCAGTATCGAACAAAACACTAGCAAATACTGAGTTGACAAGAAGTGTACCCATCACTGTGGCTGGCTGCTCTGGGTCTTCGCTCAGATTGACGTGGTGAAGCTGACCACCACGAGCATACGAAGGCCTGATATTATTGCTGCGCTGCGGAGGAACTCCACGTCCACTGCCACGGCCAGCAGATGGAAGAGCTAGCTGACCCTGAGCCTGCGGACAGTCTCTGGCACGGTGACCCGGACGGCCACACTTGAAGCAGAGTCCACTCTCTGGACGAATCGCAGGTGCACGAGGTGCTGGGACTGCAGGCCTGTACTGCATTGGCGGTGGAGGAGGCAGACGAGGTGCAGCATAGGAAGGCCTGTACACTGGAGCGTTTGGACGATACATGCTCTGAGGAATCCATATGCGGCGCTTCTGAGAAGACGAGCCCGAAGATGAGCCCGACTCGCGAGAGCGCTTAAGGGCATCCTTGTGTAGCTTGAGTCCAGTTTCAACCTGAATGGCCTTGTTCACTAAAGTGGCGAAGTCCGGAAAATCCAGCGCCACTAGAGCAAGCAGAATATCATGATGAAGTCCACGCCTGAACTTCTCCTGGCGTCTTGCGTCAGTAGCGATATCCTCCTCAGCATAACGGGACAGTTCTAGGAACTCCCGCTGATAAGCATCAACTGTCTTGTTGCCCTGAATCAGGTTGCGAAACTCCGTACGCTTGCGGTCGATAACCCCTTCCGGGATGTACCGAGCACGGAAGGCAGTCTTGAAGTCTGCCCAGGTGATGACAGTTCCAGCAGGCACTGTATTCCGGTGAGTGTCCCACCACTGGGCCGCCGGACCCTTCAGGAAATACGTCGCGAATTTGACATAGTTGTCAGGGGACACGGCGGCAGAATCCAGCTCAAAGAAGATATCACGCAGCCAATCATCGGCATCCAAGGGGTTGGCGGCACTGCGAAATATCGTTGGATTGAGCCGCAGAAATTCTTGCAGAGTGATAGCGGCTGGCTGATGCTGAGCATTGGCGTTGGCCTGGGGTATCTGGTTGAGCATACCCTGCAGCACCTGACGCTGCATGTCAATGGTTTGCATTACGGCAGCCATATAGTCTGGCGGCGGAGGCGGGGGCGGAGGTGCAGGGGGATCATTGTTACCAGCCATCCTGATAATTCCAACAGGGGTGGTTTAGCGACAAGAATACACGTTGCATGAATTCAACAATGAAGTAAATATGCACGACATAAGGGAAGTGCATTAATACCACATCATACACATCATGACATAAGGATTCGTACATAGCGTCGGTTACAAACGGGCAGCATAACGGCGCAAAATCAGAACTAGACATAGTAGGCGGCGTGCAGACCGCGGTAAGGAAGTACACAACGAGACATAGCAAAGGCTACATCAACGTCGGAGAAGGGAACTGAAACGGGGTAGCTGCAAGTGCGGACGGCGGATCTCGATCGCAGAAGGTTCCTGAGCTCCATGTGCACTCTGATGCAGAACCCGGTCTCGGACGGGAATCAGAGGTCCACTAACTGGCGTGTGACCTCCAACCGCAGGCCACTCGACACCTGGAGGTGTGTTGATCCTGCGCGGGCAAAGGATAGACTGAGGAAGTGTCCCTGCTTGGACAGCCGGTACCAACTGCGTCAACGTCTGGTAGAGAACTGTCCGAGTGATGGACAACTCAACCGCCAGGGCCCGAGCAGTTCGATCCAGCGCCTGAGTGTGCTGAATCAGAACCTGCGGGTCATAACGTCGACTCTCGTACGGGGCACAGATAGCTGAGTAGTATCCAGTCTCATCTCCAGCAGGTGCATACGGAATGTACCGAAACTCAGAGGCATCCAAGCTATCTCTGTGCTCTCCTCGGAGGCGTGCGACAGCAGCGTAGGCAGCATCATGGACTGCCATCGCAACCGTCACGCCGCTACCGCGAAAGCGGTACAGCTCAGTGTCTGAGTCATCCTGCCGGTCGTAGATACGAACATCAGCATAATACTGCTCCTGGTTGAACTCGCGATACTCCTCGTAGACCATGTACTCGGGGTACCAGCGATAGCCCAGTCTGGTCAGGAGAGCGACTAGAATGGCCGGAAACCCAGGGGCATCTCTAGCCCAGGTGCGAAGCACAAGCTGAGTCTCCGGGTGAGGTGGAAACAGAGGGTTCATCTGAAAGAAGAAGAATCAGACTTGTCAAGTCCTCCATGGCCCCAAGTTCTGTTTAATTATCATCAGGACTTGGTAAGAAAGGTTAAACAAACAAATGGAAAAGAATGATTATCAGACTATTCAGGTCAATGATATGAAACCGCACTGATATCCAGCTCTCCGGGTAGATGTGAAAACGAGAACCTAATGGAGTTAGTAAAACTTAACCCGAATAGACGAGAGATTCAGAGTCCCAGAGTATAGACGAGGAATAAAAGAAGCTACACCACCCAAGTGGCGACGTGGGGCCATAAGCCACACAGCCAAGTTAGTAAAACATTTTTGGACCTCTAGACTCGACTTCGGCCAAGGAGTTGGAAAGGGGTTCCTACAGGCAGTCGGCTCTGATACCAACCTGTGACGACCCCGGCCCGACCGTGCACTAATCATACACGCAAATGCACACGATCAAGCCTAAGGACTCACGTGAAGGAATCACAGCACAACTCTAAAACATAAATAAATACATACAAGTTATATATTACAAGCCAGGGGCCTCGAGGGCTCGAATACATAACATGATGTCATACACATAGTCAGCGGAAGCGTTAGGTATCTGGGTACAGATACAACACAGAAGAAGATAGGCCTGTTACACAGGCGGGGCAAAAGAAAAGCTACGATCGAAAAGGCGCAGGCCTCCTGCCTGGGACCTCCGATCCTACTCCTGGTCGTCGTCCGCCGGCTCCTCGTAGAAGTACTCGCCGGCCGGGTAGTAGTAGTAGCCAGCCTCGGGCTGGTAGTAGTAGTCGTCAACGGGGGCTGCAGGCATCATGGCTCCGTCGTCTGGTTTATCATGCGGGTAGGATAAAAGAGGAAGCAAAGCAACCGTGAGTACTCATCCAAAGTACTCAGCAAGACTTACATCAGATCTATACTAAGCAATGCATCATTTTCAAAGGAGGCTTTATGTGGGTGGACTAGACTGCAGAAAGCCAGAGTAGAGAGGGGAAAAGCCTAGTCCTGACGAAGACTAGCATCTTCAGGGTCTTGCAGCAATTAGAAGGGTGTAGAATGGTTCATCATAATGTAAAGTGTTTATAGTTATAACAACCTCATATCTCAAGTCACCAGTTCTAGTTGTACCGAAGTGGATACAACTCCGAGTGTCCGTTACCGTAGGACAGGCTATCGATAGATTGTTTCTTCCCTGCAGGGGTGCACCAAGTTACCCACCACGCTCGCTTAACTCCGGCCGGACACACCATCAGGTCGTGCCCGCCCTCGGCTAAACAATACGACGCAACCCGACCGGATACCGCCAGAGAGGATCAAGCACGCCGGACTAAACCTATGCACCCGGGGGTCGGGGCCATCGCCCCGGACGCTCCTGCACGTTACGTGGCCGTTCGGTAGCAGACCTAGCAACCCCTTATACAAGCACGCAGTTGCATCCAGGGTCCAATCCGAACGGGCCGCTCAATCGCTGACGTCGTGACGACTCCGGCTGATGTATACGACGCAGAGCACCCACTCACACCCACGTGGTGGTTAGTGCTATCGGACCCGAAGGCCCCTCGGATCAAATATCCAAATCGCTTAGTGGATTGGGAGCGCGCGGTAACGAGCAGAGCCTACGATACTGTTGGCCCCGTCGTCCCGTCTCGAGGACTTGTGACAAGGACTGGGAAAGACCGGCCACGCCTCGTAGTTATCTCGCGGGTACCCTCACTGGTCACCCGACTCCACAGCTCACGCCTCAAAGGCACTCGCGGGTACCCCTCTGGGTCAACCCGCCTCCATCCAACATGTGTAGTAGTAACTTCAAAGTGTCTTCAGACGCACGATACCTCTGGCCGCACGCCTTTGTTCCTGGCGACGTCCGGCCTCGGGGATCGATACGTCTTTAAACACGGTATGGTGAAACAGGGCATCCGTGTGGTTTCCATGCCGATGAGGAATCCGAGGAATCACCCTCGTTGGACTCCTATACGACAAGTCCCGTTAAGGTGATACCGGAGGAATCACCCTCGGCGGTAATCACCATAGCGGATGCACGACAAAAGCTAAGTCGGAAGTGGGAAGAGGAATCACCCTCGGTAACCCACAACGAACTAGCTATACAACAGGGACAACATCGGAAGTGAGTTCGGAGGTATCACCCTCGTCACCCGATGTTAACACTGCGGAGTCGAGCATATTAGGGGGTGTGCGGTGATGTGAAGAAGGTCAGGGAAAGGGGCTCGATCGCTTGATCGAGGTAAGGGTACTATGCGAGGCAACTACGAGAGTGCGGGACCATAGCAGTGCTACCCAACCTATACTAAGCAGTTTATGAATAAAGACAAGTATCAACAGTTTAACAAAAACAGGCTATGCAACAGTAATAGGAGCAGTAGCAGTAGCAGCAATTCTAATGCAAGGATAAGAGAGAATAGACATAGGCGATATCGGAATGATCAAAGGGGGGTTGCTTGCCTGGTTGCTCGGTGGCAAAAGCAAGGTCGTCGGAGAGGGAACCAATCACCGGGACGGCGTCGGTCTCTGGAGCGGCGTCAGCGTCGGACTCTACCGAGAGAGAAGAGGGGGGGAAGAAACAGATAAATACACAGTAAACATGCATCACAAAGCGTGCTAAGCTAACGTGCAGTGCAGGGTTGCCTAAAAACATGCCTAAGTTATATTAGTTATTTTTAGGATTTAACTGGAATTATTTACCGGGTGTATGTGCACTATTCATCTACCGGAAACAGGCTAAAAGTTGCGGGTTCACCTCCGTAGAGGGTCCCGATGCGGAAACAGATAGCACGGTTAGAATCGTCTCGTCGTTCTGAGCAACTTTCATATAGAAAGTTTTTCGATCCGAGCTACGGTTTAAAAGATATGAATTTTCGAAGTTTAAAGCAATTTATGGAATTATTTTAAATGCCAGAATGAATTACTGCATCAGCATTGCATCAGCATGACATCAGCAGCCATTTGACTCGGTTGACTGGTCAAACTGACAGGTGGGGCCCACCTGTCAGCCTCTGTGGGCTTAACAAAATCTAAATTATATTAACAGAGGTTAATTAGGCTAGGGGCCCCACATGTCTGTGACTATTAGTTTAACTAATTAAGTTTTATTTATAAAAATGTTTTAATTAACTCTAATTCGCAGGGGCCCACATGTCATACTCTAAGGTGAACAGTAATTAAAGTTGACTAGGTCAACGGGGTCAAACTGGGCGCTGGGGCCCGCTGGCAGCCTCTCTGGGCGGGGCCCACACTTGCCAGGTCAGCGGGGTCGCCGGAATGAGCTCCGACGAGCACCCGCGACGGCGCTCTCACCGGAGAGCGTCGGAAAACGCGTATACCGCACCGTTTTGGATGTTCCTTGCTGCGTTCGATCGGCTACTCAACGCCGCGTCCAACGGTGGCCGTGGTGTCACCGGAGCTGACCGGAACGGCGCCGGCGTTGAGCCGTGGCGGCGCTGTGCTTCGGGCGAGAAATGGGCGCGCGGCTACGGTGAGTTCTAACGCACGCGGTTAGCAGCATTCGAGCCAGCGTGCAGTGCTGCATCGAACGGTGCTGACGGCGTTGCCTGAAACGGATGAAAACGACGCCGGCGACGAGCTACGGCGGCGGCGGCGTTCGGGTCCCGGGAGAAAAGGGACTAGGGGCTCGTAAACGCAGCGCTGAAGGGCTAGACAGCTCCCACGCGATGCGAGGAGCACCGTGATGTGCTTGCCTGAGCCAGAGACGAACCACAGCAGCGGCAGCTAGCAAGGCGGCGGCGTTGAGCTTCGGCCATGGTGGAAATGGCAACTACGGCGCGTGAGGAGCAGCGGAGGAAAGGGGGAATCGAGTAGGAGCTCACCGTGCGGCCACGAAAAGCCCACGACAGCTTTGGAGCAGCAGTCGAGCTCGATGTCGCCGGCGAGCACCGGAGACAGAGAAGGAGGGGGCGGCGATGTGCGGCACTTGCAGAGCCTCCCCGTCCCAGCTGCGAGCACCAGTCGAGGGAGTCGACTCCGGCGGACCTCCTGGACACGGTTGCAGCGTGCGGGGCCGTCGGTGGCCGCGGGAACCAGCGACGAACGGCGACGACGGCGCTCGGTGGCCGGATCTGAGAGGGGAGGAGGCGAGGCGAGCTCGGGGAAGAGGGGGGTAATGGATGAGGAGGACAGGGAGGGGTGGTTGGGCGCGGCCTTATCGCCTCCGCGGCCCTGTAGCGGCAGGTGGCGGCGAGGGCGCGGTGGCGAGCGCGGCGACCACGGCGGCGTCGACACGGCGACGGGAGCAGGTAGAAGAGGGAGATGGGCTGGGCCGAGCTGGGCCTCGTCCAGGCGCCAGGTAAGAAACCTCTGGCCCTTTTCTCTTCTTTATTTATTTCACAGAGAGCAAAAACAAATGTTTAGGCATCCAAAGAGTTTTGCAAAATTTTGAGAGTTGGTCCATAAAATGCCTTGCAATATTCCTTGCCACCAAAAAGTGGTTTGGGCAAATTTGGATCATTAATGAAATATTCAAAAATGAATAGGCATTTTAAGTGCTGTTTTGACACTGTTTAAGGCCCTAGCCCATATTTGGAGTTGCTGGTGATGTTGTTTTCAACATCATCATTAGTTATGGAATATTTGCTAATTAATGAACATTTTTCCATAATTTTTGGAGCAACTTCATTTTGCAATTGAATTTGAATTTGAATTTCAGAGGGAGTTTGGAAGTGCTTGTTTTAACCATTGTGATTATGCATTGCTAATGATGATGACATGGCATGTTTAGCAGAGTGGCATAGTAGTTATTACACAGAGGTGTTACACACATATGGTTCAGATCTGAAATCATGGCACTCGGGCCCTAAGTGTCAAGCTTTAAGAATAACAAGTTGAAGCAAAGATGATAAACACCATAGTAGATGATAGGCAACATGCCCCCAACGATCTGACAAACTATTACATGATCTAACTCATCCAATCCCTACCATCCCCTTCGCCTACAGAAGGGGAATTACTCACACATGGAGGGAGAAGTCATGGAGGGATGATGGAGTGGTGATGATGATGACGATGGCGACGATCTCCCCTCTCCGGAGGCCAATTCAGCCTCCAGATTAGCCCTCCCGAGGAAGAACAGAGGGTGGCGGCGGCTCCGCGACGGAAAACTGCGAAAAGAACTTCTGATCTCGGGTTTCCGTGTCGCGAGTAAAAATACGAGGCAAAGTAGGGCACTAGGGGGTGTGGGCCCCACCCAGGCGACCCCCGGCGCGGCCCGGGGGGGGGGGGGCGCCCACAGGGCGCCTGGGCACCCCCTAGCCCCCCTGTGGCCCCTCTTCTGGCTCCTGGTTCCTTCTGGTGCGTGGATTTTCTGTGATTTTTCGTGGATTTTTCTGAGATACCTAAAAATCCGTTTTCCTGCACACAATAAAACCATACAGGCAGCTCTGCTGAAAACAGCGTCAGTCCGGGTTAGTTTAGTTCAAATCATGCAAGAATGAGGTCAAAACAATATCAAAAGTGTTTGGAAAAGTAGATACGTTTGAGACGTATCAGCCGCCGCTCGCGACATGGCCTCGCCAACGCCAACGGCCTCTCCTCCGTCGCTCCGCTGGGTAGATGTGGGGATCGAGCGGATGTGGTCCGGGTCGGGTTTCTTACCTTACCCCGTAACCGCCCCTCTCCCTCTCTCTCTCTCTTATGCGGTGCGGGGTGGGGTGGGCTAGCCAAAGGCCATGGCGGCCCAGGCCCAGGCGCTCGGCTGCCTCCTCCGCCCGGCTGTGGGCCGGCCAGGATTTTTTTCTCTCAGTTTTATTAATACTAATACTATTTATTAGTATTCGCATGTTTTAGCATATTAATTGCAATATTTGTCTTAAATTCTGATTTCTGTAGAGTACCTTGTATTCCAGAATGCGATGTAATATATTTCCATGTTAAACACATGTCGAGATTAATTACATCTATTATTTGCAATTGAGATTTTTTTTAATCTCTTGCAAAGATAAATTCTGTGCCTCTAGAGTACTGATTTGCGATTGAGATTTTTCTTCTCTCGCAAAACAATCTCATTGCGATTGAGATTAATTTTGTCTCGTAAAATATTAATTCACTTTGCTGAATTATCTTGCAACTTGATACACCATCATCTCATTTGATTTGAGGTCCATGCAATTCAAGTTTTCACTTGAACATCAAGTTTACAACATCATTACTATTCATTGCGATAGTAGTGTATTTCTGTTGAGTATGATGTATTCCGGAATGTATGTATCTCCATGTTCGCTACATGTCGAGATTAATACGTCTATTTGCAATTGATATTTTCAATTTCTTGCAAATATTGATGCAAAATTCAAAGTGATTTTCTTCAAATTGATGCTTGGGATCACAAGGTAGTGTGTAGATCTACTGCTTGTAGATCATATATAGCAATTTGTGATCCACACTAACGGTTTCAAGATAACTTCTTGAAATACCCATTGATTTTGCTAAGTTCATCACAACATCAACCATGATGGTATTTAATTTACTGATCGTAAATTGATTATCTCTGATTTACCCATGGCGGAAACATATGGCTATATAATTTGAGGCACTCACCCTCAATGGCCACCACTGCCCTCTCTGGGCCATGAAACATCATGATCGCTCTTGTCTCTCATGGGATAAAGTGTGCAATCCAGGATTCACCTCTAGTTAAGATCACACTGCTAACAGAAAATGGTGTCTTATATATTATAAGGCATTAGATTCGGATCTCAGCATCTGGTTTTCTGTAAATAGCAATTCCTAGGATACAATGAACTCAAGGGTAATGGTTTCAAACTCACTTCAAACCCTCAACCTGACACCATCAAGCTGTCACGAGACCCTATGAGCATGGAGAGCATAGTGGTTGAATATGCATCAACCGACATGTTTGGAGACTACATTTAGTCCCTAAATCTCCTTAGTGATCAATTTATTTATGTACATTTCTGATGTTCTAATATGAACATGATTATTGTTGTCATCATATATTGTATATCACAATATATTGTATCAGCACTTTGGTACAAATTCATTTGTATGTATTCTATATATCTGACAGTGATTTTCTTGAGAATATTCATGTCTATATATAGATTTCTACGGGTGTCAATCTGATGAAAGATGATTTGTGCCATGTGGACATATGCACCACAAACTCTATACTCAGGGAAGTGAAATGTTTCCACTCTCATTGAGAGAAAGAAGATATTTTAAAATCGCTAGACGCGATGAGGTATTTGTTGGCTCAACTCGAGTCATATTTACTATCCTTGTGGGTACTCGAGTAACGTCGGGATGCTTCATTGCTTCCCAGGTTTAACTCGTACCCTACTAGACTATGGAGGTATCCGTCAAAATAGTTTCCATATCGAAACTTATGATGACAACAAAGAGAAATAACTTCTCTTTATCATATGCAACGGATATGGCAAGCACATTCTCTGTGTATCATCTAGATTGTACTACACATACGACACAACCCGTAGCACATGTTGCGTATGACATAGTTTTCTAGAGTGTCATGTACATGACAAACTTGGCACTCTTGCCTTGGTCATCGAGACATTGGGTTGAAACTGAAACTATCATCAATTCCAATAGTTTATGATTATTATGATGCTAAATTCTAACAAAATTTGGATTTTATGTGCACTACAAGTGACACAGGGAAGCTAATTTTAAGGCCCGCACACCTTAAAGTCTACGCTGAACCACTCAGACTCCTTGAATGCATCAAGTTGAGGTAAGTGACTCTTCCCATCCATTGACTAGGCTATTCAGGTATTCCATGGTTCTAAAAGACATATCTACATGATGGTCTTAAGTGTGTGCTTTACTCACACGAAATCATTGGCTTTATCCTGACATCGATTTCAAGCAAATCGGATGGACAACATTGCAGAATTCTCCTTGAGTGCTTCCTCTATGGCTCTCGGATTGAGGTTTAGCAATTTGTCTTAATGTCTAGACTCAAAATGGTTTGGTAGAATCCCATCCAAAGAATTGAGCTCATTGCATGATCTTTACTTTGAATTGCAACTTACCAACTTTACGTTTGAGTCATGTAGTGTTACACACTCATGACCAAACTGCATATATTATTCCCCTCTATCTTTGATATGTGGAAATCTACCAAGTATTTCCCATCTGTAGTACTTTGGTTGCATACCGATATCACCACCCGGCATACATCATTGGCCCATCAACATATAGTTGGGATCTATTTGAGGAATAATTGTATTACCGTCAATACCTCAAGCCCCTCACATGGGGAGTTATTCAAGGCCAGTATGCTGATTCAATGAGGAACATTTCCAGGCATTAGGGGGAGATTTCAAGTACCATAAAGAATGCCAGGAAATTAGTGGAATGTTCAACACATTTCTGCCTCAAATCCACGTATTGAAAGATCTGAACCATGCGTTCGGAAGATTTGCAACACATTGCAAATAACCTGCCAAATTCATTTACTGGCTATAAAGGTGTCACGCAATCCTACAATCCTGCAAAAATATGTCGGAAAGAGTGGAGGTACCAACTAAAACCACTCAACTCCCCGTTCAAAGCAACATGGGGAGAAGTACGACAACAGTGCATCATGATTCAGCTTCTTGCAAGCAAGGATATCAAGGCCTCTGAATCAGTAAATGTATGTCAACTTTACGTTGACAGACACCTAATGGGTAGTATACACTCAGTGGAAGGGAAACCTCCACCAACCCAGGTCACAGTGCACACAATGATCGGGACATCGGAATACCCGACTCAATCGCATTGGGAAATCGCGAGCAGTCACCATGGGTAACGATATTTCCATCAACTATATATTGATATATAGATTCTGGAGAATCATATAACCGGAAGTCTACAATTGTCGACATACATTTCTGAACTAGATTGCAAAACCTTACAAATGATTCAGATCCAAAGACCATGGCCATGTCAAAGTGTGATCAACACTCAGATTGAACTCAAGCAAAGGGATCTAGGTAGAAATGATCTTGCTCAATAATGGGAAGGTATTCATAAGCAATACCTACACCAGTTTTCTTCTGGAAACGGAATTGAGAACAACGAGGTGGTGAAACGAAGAGCAAGTATTGTAGCACAAGGGTTCATGCAGATACCCAACTATTCTCCAGAGGTGGAATCTCTTTCCGATAACTTATATCATTGGCAGTACAAAATCATCTATCTCTGCAGTTAATAGATGTAGTGATTACATATCCATGTCGATCACTAGATTCAGACATATATGATTGATTCCCGATGGAGTCTCAATTCTGAATCGAAATACAAAATGCAACATACATTGTGTAAAATCAATAAGTCACCATATGACTTATTATTATTGTCGGTACATTTGGTACTACCGACGTAGTGAGTTCCTTATTCACAAGGATTACTCCTACAATGATGATTATCCATATTTGTGTGTCTGCAATGACGACACATGTAATCATCTAAATGACGGAGTTTAAAATGAAGGATTTTGGTAAACCAAAATACCGCTCGTTACTACAAATTGAGCCCCTTCATTCATACATTATGGTATACTATGTTGTCTATATCCACAATATATTGGAGAAATTCATCATGGACAAATCTTATCCATCCATAACTCTCATGATAGTTTATTCACTAGACGTAGAGAAAGACCTATTTAGACCAAGAGATGATGGAAATGAAATATTGGGACTCAACATTCCATAATGCCATTGGATCCACCAAACGCAATTGGTTGGTACTCAAGAATATCTTTCGATATCTCCAAGGCATCAAACATTTTGTCCTAGTTTTTCAGTCTCACAGAAATGTGAACACCGATATCATTGGATACATCGATCCGATCCCCACTATATCAGATCGTTCACAAGCTTAGTGTTCCTACTAGGTGTGGTAGCCCTCTCATGGAGAGTCTTAGAAACATACCTCATGGATACATCCACCAACCATCATCTCAACGATAATGTTTCTTGTGTTGCCCAGATGCAAACATGTTACATAATAAGCAATATCACTATATTGCATATCTTACAAGTCAAATCATGCAACTGATTTGTTCATCGGGTCTCTACCAACTTCTATGTTCCAGAAATGTGTTAATGGAATTGGTAGATGACGGCTTCGAATTTTGCAAGAATCAGGGAGAGTATCTTCCTGAATTGTTCATGTTCAATGCATCATATTATACTCTTTTTCCCTTCATGAGTTTACTTTATAGGTTCTCATAAAGGTTTTTAATGAGGTAATATCAACATGAGATCATATGTCATACTTTCAGTTTTCCCCACCGGGGTTTTTAGGGAAGTATATACGACATATTTATTGTCCTCTAAACTCTATGGGTTTTCTCGTATTGAGTTGAAAGAGACAATAACCATTATATGTTGCATCATTTTATCCTTATTTTCCCACTGGATTTGAAGGAGTTTTGGCAACATATCAAACTCTATACTCCTCATATTTTTCCCTCAGGGTTTTTGGAGGAGTCTCTCTCAAGATGATGATGCTACCTGGACAAGCATGAATTAGGACGAGTGTTAAGAATAATTAACATAGTAATTAAATGATTAAATCCCTGCTTGTATTAACCGTTGACGGTTGCTTTCTGCAACCATTGTGTCGGTTCCGTATGAACCGGCACCCCCTGTAAACGCCTGTTCCAGTGCTATATATAGCACTTCGTCTAATGCAAAGAGATGGTTCGATCATTTTTCCATTTGGATCTAAACAGTTTGGTTTATGCTTTCGTACATTTTTTTCTTGATATATGCTTTGATGTACGAAACTTCAAAACTTTATCATATTCGACCATAACTGATTAGGCAAATTTTGAGTTTATATAAGTTTAACAAATAAAAGATATCCTTGAAATTCACTTTAATCCACGTCAAAGTCTTCATAGAAACCATAACCCTTTGTCACCTTCGTCGTGTAATGTGTTCGGTTCATGATGGTCTGCCTTACGATTGGCTACCTCTGAAGCTATGATGTTGTTATGAAGAATCTTCATCTCAAAGCTGAGTTGGTCGTACACATGCTTCGGTACCATTATTTTACCCGGATATAGATATGTTTTGTTGGATGGTCAGCACATTGTTCGTATGCCAAGGACTTCTTAGTTGATCCCTTCCTAGGTGGACCTTTATCATTTGCGACGGTGCTGACAATCTTTCCCTTACTCTTCCCTTTCACATTCTTCCATTGAATCCTATTTTTCACTAGTTTGACGGTGCCGGAGTGTTGTTGGACTAAACTTTGATTTCTTGCAAGGTTGCTTATCGGAAGGAGCTGGTGGCATCTCCTCATCTATTGGATCATAATTAAGTGAAATCGGTAAAAAAAAAAGAGGTCTTCTTGGTCCACTAGTAGGGAATCGATCTATAGTCCCGGTTCGTAAGGGCCTTTAGTCCCGGTTCAGAAACCGGGACTAATAAATCGGGACTAAAGGTCCACCCCCTTTTAGTCCCGGTTGGCCACGACCCGGGACTAAAGGCCCACCACGTGGCCGGCTGCGCGCGCCCGGGGCTCGGGACCTTTAGTCCCGGTTGATGACACCAACCGGGACTAAAAGGTTTAGGGGTTTAGCGGTTTAGTAATTAGGGGTTTAGGGGGTTTAGGTTTTATTGCTTATTTCATTACACAACATCGAAAAGACCGGGACTAAAGGTGTTTCTCTAGTCCCGGTTTGTGATACAAGCCGAGACTAAAGGGTCGTCGCGGGGGCCCCAGCCTGACGCCAGCCTGCCACCATCCCTTTAGTCCCAGTTTGTGTCACAAACCAGGACTAGAGGTACATAACGAACCGGGACTAATGATGCACGCACCCTAACCGTTGAAACCGGGACTAATGAGGCGAACGTAAGGTCGTTTTTCTACTAGTAGTCATAAATAGGATTTTGTGATTCTTCAATCATGTGATCATCCGACACCTCCTTAGCCGATACGGAGTGGCAAAGACCCAAAGGAGATCGCCCAGGTGGCGCTCCAATGTCAGATATGTTTGGAGAAGGTGTACTACTTGGGGTGGGCTTGTCAAAGATAACATCCGCCACCGGCCACTTTAGGTAACCCATATAGCAATCTTCAAGTGCCCACGGCTCTTCCTACTTTTCATAAATGTTTTGTTTCAAATTCAACCTATTGTATGTTAGGAGTACCCTACGCAAAGAGACCTTCAACAAGCTCTCATCTAATTTGCGGTTGTGCATAAGATTTCCTGGAAGGACTGGACCCTTTGCAACCTCCTTCAACTCGATGTTCACTTGGCCAAGAAGAGTACAAGGAAGTTGATCCTGTGATGATGGTGGTGACCCGTCATGACCCTTGGCATTAGAGACCGAGGGGCTGATGCTTTTTGTGGGATCGATGGGCGGCGAAGTATGAGTTGCCGTCGTCTGCGGCACTCTGAACTAGGTACCAATATTCGTCGACCCTTTCGACTCGTACTCAACTCTAATCAATTTTATAGTGTTAGGTAATAGTTGGTCAAAAAAATTCTGGTCAAATGCTAAGTAATCGTCTATGAGCGACATACTTTTGGGCATGTGGCAACATTTTACTCGGAAAAGCTTTACTCATGTTTCGATTTTGACCTCCGATGTTCTTCAAGCAACATGTAATCTGATTTCACACCTGATTCCCGCTTGTACACATTCGATTCCCGTTCTATACATCCCTCAGCTAATAAACCATATGTCATAATTTGCAATCTTGCCAACTGCCAATATATAGTTATTAGTGTCACGTTTTGATGTGGAACTGCCTTGTTTTTCAGCAGCCACTATATAGTTACCTGCTCATCGTACCACCTGGTGTTATAAAACTGCACATATCTGGAGGCAAAGATGATACACAACTGACCGTGTTATGAAACATTTCATGGCCATGTGAAAACAAACCTGATGATAAGTGAAAATATGCATAAATGATTCAAGGTAGATGCATCGAAATTCATTTTGTAGTTTTGCCAGTGGAGGTGATTTCATTTAAAAGCATTTTTAGACCGTGTTATGAAACATTTCATGGCCATGTGAAAACAAACCTGATGATAAGTAAAAATACGCATAAATGATTCAAGGTAGATGCATCGAAATTCATTTTGTAGTTTTGCCAGTGGAGGTGATTTTATTTAAAAGCATTTTTAGTGGATGTTACTTGTCATCTCGGATGGATCTTTATATTTGGAAATTTCTTTCTAAATCATGGATGAGATTTAATTGTTTGCAAAACATGGATAAGACTTATTTCAGGGTTGGCAGTGTGGAAATTCACATGAGATGCACTATACTATTGCTTGTTCTTCAGCCAATCATTCACATAATTCTCCAATTTTCTATGTGTCTCTATGTTACTTCTTTTTAGTGCTTAACTAGTGGTTGGGGCGTGCCCGTGGTGCGCCGCTTGAGAGAAAGTTGAGGCGGTGCCATTGTAGGATGCGCCCATTCCACTGTCTTTCTTTATGGCATACAGTATTTGCATGAGAGCAACAAGAAAGTAATATGAAAGTAGGCGCAGGTGCAAGCTGCTGACTGGAGCAGTATAAATAGTGACAATATAGATACTAACAAACAGTGACAGTATACACACTAACACCAGTGATAACTGAGGAACTGATGACAGGTTTCAAAAGTAGAGCATGGTAGGGGACACTTGTTTCGAACAGAGATAAGAAGCACCATGTGCACGCCGTGGTCCTCGAACACGTAGTTCCCGCACGGCAACTCCCAGCCGGCGCCATCCAGGTGGATTGTCAGTGACAACATGGGCACAGGCGCAGCTCGCCGCCTTGGCGCTTGCAGATCGCCATCAATGTTGATGGCAATGTGGTGGCTATGGATCTGGCTAGAGAAGCGCCTAATATAAAACAGTCTTCAGTAAAATCTAAAATATTGAATTCGAGAAGAAGAAACAAAGCAGAATGCACCCAAAATATTAGGATATTTGCGCATAGGCTAATTAGTACTGCAGATTGATCAAAGTAATAGGAGCACACGACATTCTTAAATTTCAACCGCTTTGCCTCAATGCCCTTATTATGCCTCTCCTACTAAGAATGTGACATCCAATATATATACTAAACAAATGAGACTGAATAATCCATAAAGTCGACGAATGGAAATGTAAGCAATAGGGGAAACCCCAAAAATTTCATTTGGCAGATGGAATAGCTGCATAATCCATACAATGGACAGATAGGCGTGAGCCAAAAACAGTTTCATTTAGATGATACCTTTGCATATAGTAGTGAAGCAATCTCATAAAAGTCGTATAGTTTGTGTAGGAAAAACATGTGATTGGAAAAATATCATGTGGTTTACCCCAGAATATATACTGTGTTTGTTAACATCCTGGCGATAATTGAACAGCACACCAAGACAGGAAATGTCATAATTATTTTTACTGGATGCAAGTGAAACTGAAAAGCATGGACTGCAAGTTGTTTGTTTGTTTTACTGGACTTTCAAGAAACACATATTATTTTGGTCAAATAGAAAAACAGACATATTTCTTGGATCTGAGGCTAGAGCAATGACCAACATACATCATATAAGCGACTAAATATATATAACATAAGCAAGATGCATAATATTTAACAGGACAGACTTAAATAAGAAAAATGCAAGAGAGCAGATGGTACCTAAATCACGAGGGCTTCAGATGAATATTTGTTTTGGCACATTTCCAGGGAACTCTGTTCCTAACAGACATATAGTAAGGTGAATCTATGCCCTTTACCTACAGCAAGTATAAATACTGAAAATGACTCATAGGAAGTTTTCCATAAACGATTTTCAATAAGTCGTGGTAGGAATAGCATGGCTTTTAATGGTATAGAAAGCCAAATTGTAACAAAGCTAATCACACTCATAACAAACAAGAATAAAGCATTGAACTCACTTCCTCATGGACTGGAGTGAGTCAACCATATTCTGCACCTTTTGGAATGGTCTGAGTGTGTTCCTTGCTGCCATGCAGAAAATGGTCTGAGTGTGTTCCCTACTGGCCTACAGAAAATGGTCTGGGTGTGCTTCGATAATGAAAGAGAGACTGGAACAGACACAAAGGAGCTTTCAAGAATTTGTTCCCTACAATAAATGGTGTTGCTCATTGATATATTCTTTCGGGAATTAGTATGCTATGTACTGATGACCCTATATCATACCTAGAAGAAATCACTATCTGCATTTCTTATCAGTCCGAGCCTTAACTAAAAGTAGTTATATTTGTTAAGAATCTAGTTATTGGACGAACTGTTGCTCTAGTTCGTCCTTCTCTTAATTTAGGATCACCCAATCTTTTACCCTACTCGAAATTAGTGTATATAACCCAGCCCCTTATTCTATACTACCAGAAATACCTATTTCATTTCACAAACCAAATAAGGGAGCTGGGGTTGAATGTCTGTCTTGAAAATTTTATCCATCTTTCTTTTGTCTGTAGCACATATCTAGCTTACTCAGTTGAAATCATTAGGCCTGCTGGTTATGAAAGCTCATGGTAAATATACATTACTTATAACAAAGAAATGCAAGTTCATATGGATTCTTTTGAGGTAATATCACCATAGTGGTTTACCTGATTTGTCGAAGTATCAAAATGATTATAACTGGATGTATTCCTACAATATAGATGTATTATGCATTGAGGGGGGAAGCACATGAAAGCAATCTCTGAAGAAAAAAAAAAGAATGGGTAGCATGACAACCTAATCATCAATATTACATGGATGCCCATTGGAACAATGCGAATTGACTTGGAGCCTTTTGGATAAGTAACACCAGACCATGTAGGCATGTTCTGTGTTCAAAGATCTTACCAGATCAGCAAATGTTATGACGGCAAGCTTATATCCATGGAGCTCAAGGAATCCCCTTGATCTTAGTACTCCGAATGCCCATAGGAAATCATCAAATGGTATAGTACCAGGGAAAAGGTTCGTCTTTGTGCTTCTAATATGAGCTTCTACGTTATCAAATTCACTCTCACATACTCTTGTAGATATATGCACTACTTGTAGTGATGTACTCAGAGATAGAGAAATGAATTATATAAATTTCTTGCAACGGTTAACATAGGTATCTAGGAACAGAGCAATATTGTTAATATAAGAAGCAATAGACTCCCAAGGCATATACTGCTTGCTCACTGCATATGGATGGCACCGGCAGTGGTGTCCAGTCTGTTGTTGCTTCGGTGTTCTTACCTCATGTGACGTGTTACCTAATCTAAAATTATAGAACAACTACCACTTGTAAATATCAGCAACATCTATAAATACATATGAACCAATTACATAGAGAGAAATGGTAGCATTGCTAATATAGAGTTTTCGCAAAAGAAGATCTGGAAGATTAAACGGAGCAGTAGACCAAGAGCTAACCGCATGCAATCATCCATGATCATTTCGCAAAGTAAGACACCCACCAGCGTTACCATGGGACAACAGGCCGACGAACTGGGACCTCCATTGTGGAAGGAACTACCTTTGTTGTTCCATTGGCTTGATAGACATCAAAGCAGTGTGAACTAATTCAGTCTTCATCTATCTGCAATGTTATTATCCTGCAAAAAAAACTTATTATACCACCATATGTTTATACTAACCACATCAGAGAGATATTAGATCGAAATGGCTAAGAAAGCATCCTATAATTTAATGAATGAGGGGAAACAAGACAAAGTAGATTTGGAACTGGTATTAAAATGACATATTTAACATCACCCAGAAAAGGACCTTCTCTAGCCCCATGTTGTATCGATATCTAAGTACCACCGGACCTCTAACATCTGAATGCAAAAAAAAAAAAGACCAGATCACTAGATAGCTCTCATATTTGAGCTAAAGATATGTTTTTCTTTCATTATAATAATTTGTAGTCTACGAATTTACAGAAGTCGAAGCGGTACAAATAAAAGTGAAACCATCAGTATAATGGTACCTTACCATCCATATATCATTATCTGTATAGTCCTAGTGCAAACTTTGAGATACATCACTGGGTGAAGACATCCACTCCCATGCCTTGTTGGCATCTGGGCAACCACCACAAGCAGGACAACTTGTATCAGATATAATTGCAGCCATCAGCACACAAAAAATTATACTATGAGCAAGGAAAGAAGATGCGTAGCTGCACATCAAGAAGAAATAAGCAAGCACACTGATTAATCCATCTAGGTAACACAAAATGTATAGATCCAACATATCTATTAATCCATCCAGCTAGTACTGCATATACATATTGAAAATGAACGACATTGAAAGGGACATAACACAATGAAATCCATGAGTATGTATTTGTGAATAAAAATTAAGCACCGACTGTAACCACACAAAATCAGATTAAACCCACCGATCCGATGCTCGCTGTAACTACTTCTCCATGCAACAGTGAGGTCGTGATATAGCCATGCTGGAGGTCGGCCTTAGACAACCAGGGAAGCGAGATGACAAGGAGGATCATGGCAGATCACTGTCAATCATGGGTCGCATATGAGTAGGAGTGCCTTACCACCAAGCGGGTCGAGGACGCGTATCTCCGATGGCCGGCCCAGAGGAGTCGGGATGGGGAGGGGCGGCAACGAAGGCAACCCTAGCAATGGCGACAAGTGAGAGGATCCCAACAGCCTTGCCCGATCCCGGCCATCGAGCGAGCCGGTGCCCTTGTGGTGAAGAGGCTGGTGAAGAGAAGGTCCTACTTGTCCCGAGCACTCGCTTGGAGTTTCACGGCACCTCGCCCACAGCGAATCCCCTCCGCGCGTAGCCTCCTGGAGGATGAGCAACGAGACAGAGACCTACGGACCGAGGTCCTCACCGCTGCCGCAGACACGGTCGAGGTTGAGGTCGGAGGCGGCGACGGCGCCCGCCTTCTCCGGTGACCAGCGCTGGACGAGCAAGGATGGCGCCTGTGGCTGTGGCGGCACCGCGGAACCCTAGCCGCCGGTCGGGATGGGAAAGAAGGAGGAAGTTTTTTTGGCGTGGAAAGAAGGAGGAAGTTGCGTGGGACAGAATTGCTCCCGTCTCTCTATCTCTTTTGTCCCCACGTACATTGAGCTCCCGTTCGCTAGCTCGTTCGATTTTCTTGTCGTATCTGTGATGATGTGGACATCGCGAGGAGACGCCATAGTCGCGTACCTTATTGTTTTGGATAGCAGCACCTACATCTATGTATGAGCTGACGATATTTTTTCCTAACTTATCTAACCTTCATAATGATGCAACTTCCATGAAAAATATGCGCTAATTTTTAAGCGAGGGTTAATTTTGAAGGTAGCAACATGCAGTATCATAGTTTTTGTCAGCTACTTTGCAGAGTTGAATTTACAATAAGGAGAAAGAGAATATGGAAAACCATTTAGAAGATGTAGTCAAAAAGGAAATAATTAACTAGAACAAAAGTTTAGTTACTATTTTTTAGACAACCCAGCAAATAACAGACGCTATTCTCTAATGCAAAGAAGATAAGTAGAACTGGAATGGCATGGTATTAGTATTTTGAGTATTTTAAAATGCCACTAGCATTCCAGCATATCATGTCCTGATGTTGTTGATACTTGAATATACATTATGATTAAAATGCACGTTCAGCCAATGGTCAATGATGGATCACTATTTGATGCACTTGATACATTATGAAGTTTTAATTTCAGTTTGACATGTTAATAATATCATTACCATGTTTCTTGTAAATGTCCATTTGTGGACTTTGTGGCCAAAACAGTATTTGTATATTCTAAACTGACATGCATAAAAATAACGCATTTGATTAGATTCAGCATGATAATTGCACTCCCGGCTTTTTAAGATTGACTTGTGCTATAAATTTTTTATTATGAAATATAAGTGGTAAACAAGAAAACAATGATTGTAGGCTATTAGTCCAAGATCATTTTATTACTGACTAGCTGACAAGCTCAATTATTGTTGCAGTGAGGTTCATGCTGAAGATTAGAAGGTCGGGAGACTGCAGGAAATAAATCTAAAAATTAACATCAGAAATATCAAAAGTGGTGTATCAGGTCTAAAAAATACGAAAGGTTCCCTATTTAACCTCTAAACGTTTTTATTGTCCTTTCTCATCCCCTTCTCATTGACCCATCTCTTCACATGAACTATGCTTTTATTTATTTTCTGAGAAAAAGTTAGGAGATGATTGTATCTCTTGATTTTCCAAGCCCTGGAGTTGGGGATAATAGGATTTCCATTTTCTAGAAAAAAAAAACTTTTTAAAGTTGGTCTAATATTTTCAATTTTTTTTTAAAACAACGAGAATATACCCCCGGCCTTTGCATCTGGGCGCTGCATGCAGCCATTTTATTAATTATGAAAAAATACCTTACAAAGTAACACTCCCTCCGTCCGGAAATACTTGTCATCAAAATGGATAAAAGGGGGTGTATCTAGATATATTTTAGTTCTAGATACATCTCTTTTTATCCATTTTGATGACAAGTATTTTCGGACGGAGGGAGTACATCAGTAAGCCTGAAGCCACCATCTTGGCAACACATGTCATAAGTTAGTCTGATATGGCTTTTCTGATTCTCTATGATGCTTCACATAGGTTGCAGTTTACTTTATCATACGAAAACTTACACATGACAGAAGCATACGTGATATCACAACCGCAATGGTAGCAGCGATGTGCAGGTGAAGGCAAGCTCCGTCATCATGAATCCTCCATCACTCTTCACGGGAGGCCCTTAGCAATGGCGATGATGCCATCGAGGAATTAGGGGCGGTGGTGAGTAGCTGTGCAAGAGGCAATATGGGGAGAGAGGCCCGGAACAGGATCGGTGGTAGTCTGTCCAATTAAAATATTAAAATACCTTCCATATATAATCACTTAAAGAACAATTTAGATTAGTTAGCGATACTCAAATTGTCTTAATCTGCAAGTGTGCTCATCTATTTGCACCAATGCCTTACATCAGGTCATTCAGATAATTAGATTTCACTCTAATGTTCGTTGGCCTTCAATATGTCTTATGACAAAGTTGTCAGAAATTTTATGCTTTTTTAGTAAAAGCATAATCTTCTTTTGCCCTTTTGATTTGCATAAGAGTTGCTCCGTATGATCCACCTTTTGCATTTAAAAAAACTGTTGGCTCCCGCGGCAACACATGCGTATACCTAGTCTAACTGAAGTAGCCTGCCGAGAGGGACGCCTGGTACTCTCTGCACCGGGATAGGGTGCTTCTCATCCGCCCCGAACACCGGCATGCTCGTCCCACAAACACCGGCATGTTTTACGGCAGTAACCTCTCACTAACTTAGGTCCCCTTTTCTTTCTTCCTATCTCTACAAATATTACACAACGGGATCAATGGAATAGGCAACATGTAGTTCGTCTGCATCTCACAAAAAACCTAGCGAGCAAGGGCAGTACTGCAGCCAACGTCACCTTGCTTACAGACGGGAGGCTGCAGGATGTCTTCTCACCTTCACATGAACAACAGCGTCCACATATCAGATCTAGTTTTGCATGACATATCAAATTGTACTGTCCTACATGCATTAGGTATGCGTCACATTTTATTTTGTTTTCTTTGTAAGAAACAATGATACAAACTTGCATAATTTTTCCTGTCTCAGTTATAATCCATTAATCATCTTACATAGAGCAAAATTAACTAGCGAACACCTGCTGTTCAGACTACATGGCTCAGGTGTCCATGATTTGGAGCTACAACATGTACAAAGATTGGTTGAAAATGAGTGACCTGAAAGAATCCATTTGATCGTACAATTTCGGAGTTTGATGAACCTATATATTTGTGTCACTGTATCATAGTGGCATCCAGATTGAAGATATTCTTTTTTAGAACTTCCACAATCATCAATTGTTAAGGGATTCTTGGTAAGGGATTTTATGCCAAAGTCATATTCATAGTTTTGTGACAATTTGGTTGGGAAAAGAGATAGCATAAGCTGTTTATCTCATGTTCTCTATGTAACCTGCAAAGACTAAGCTGGATGTTGTATCTTTGTTTTGTGTTGCCTATTTTCTAACTTGTAAGAAGTAACTAATAAATGTGTACATCGTGTGCAATCTCAGTTTGGCTTGCATAGTAAAGTTAAGTGAGCAACTGGTTGTAAACAATAGCAGTGACTATTCATTAATATAATTTCAGCCACAACTATTATTGCAGATTTTGAGTTGTTCTTCATTCTTTCTGTATGTACATTAACAAATTTGACACTGACAACTGCTAAAATTATTGAAGAATACAGAGAGGAAGGACAAATTTTCTGCCGTCTCTGTACCTATCGAACTGAACATGTATATCACCCAAATTTTCAAGGAAACCAGCTCCAATTCCCATTAAACACTGGTGAGATATGCACCCTCCATTATCTTTATCATGAGATATCATTTATGCTTCTCCGTTTCAAGTGGTTCTTTCCCTTCCATGTGCATCACCGTCTGGAATATATTTTTCTGATAAATTGATGCTTCCCTGTGATAGTAGTTTTTGTTTGAGAAAAATAATCTTAGGGGTTCATTATGATTTCTTTGAGAAAAAGAATCGGAGGAGTTCATTATGATTACTCGAATACAATGTCGGTTGTTAGATGGTAAATGATTATTTTATGCTTGGATGATTGTCCCTCGCTCAACGCTCCCTGAGCTTGGATGATTGCCCCAGAGCTTAGGTTGCGATACAAGACTCAAAATGCCAAACCTGCATGTATGAATCTTAAACTAGTTCTGAAGTTATCATAGGCCTGGGAAGTTCTTATAGGTATGGGAAAACTATTCTCGGGATATTCACCACACATGTGATGTTCCTCTTATCTTGTATATGTTGTAGATTACAAGAGATCACTGAAACAATAACGCACTATAGCACCGCTAATGGCACGCTATAGCATTCTGAGCAATGTCTTGCTTAATGAAATCAGTGTACAATCATGCACTGTAGCGTGATCTAGCTAGCTTCGCCATAGTAAATTTTAAGGGGTTACTATTTAGTCATGCCACACTATTTTTTTCCTTGCGAGAGATATACATGGGAACAAACCAAAGGATTTTTAACGATCATTATTGCATAGTTATAAACAACAAACAACACAGTAGGACTCTGGAGAACAAGAGGAATACGCTGGGGACGGCTATAGATCGAACCCCAGCCACCAAGGAGCAAGCCAAAGAGAGAGTAGAGCACAAGAGGTGAACACACCTGATGTACGATGGCTTTGGCACGGACCGCGGCAGCTCATACGGCTAGAAGAGCAGCCTCACCACCAAACGTCCCTGCCTCGGCCTCCAGTGGCTAGCCAGCTGCGAACTAGTGGATTGCCTCTCATTTGGATCACCTTTATAAAGGATAGATATGACAAACCATCAGAAATACTAGTAAAGACTGATCTTAAAGAGTTCATCATGGGCGAGCCTACATACCTTGACGATCTGGGGCAGAATCCGTTTGTGGCCAGAACGGTCCTTGAGGATAACTATGTTAATGACGTGCACATCACATTTGTATGCACCGCCATCATCAGGCGTTATACCCCTACCATCTTGTCGCCTTCGAACACTAGGAACCATCTCGGCTACTTACTTGATCGGGCATATTGGACAGACACGTCGTTTATCGTCGACGGCGAGATATTCCCCGCAAACTGAGCGATGGTTGTAGCCCCCTCGCCAGTCTTCAAATCAAAGATTTTTTGGGTCCATGGCCGAATATACAATGTCATGGATCACACCAGATGATATAACACCTTCAAAATTCAAACATATTTGCTGGTTCAGATATACACCAGTGCCTTTCCTACTACAAAGGGTAACACTATACTAGATAAGATTTTTGAAAGGGCATGCCGGGGATTTATTTGTTTTCTGGTTCCTAAATTTCTATACTACATATGATATCTAGTGTGGTAGAGGATTTCTTACTGAGTAAGACTAGTTGTATTATGAATAAAAATGTAGTAATAAAAAATTACAATTGATTTTGTAATTAATCGTCTACACCATCAACCTGACATTTTTTCCCTCAAACTCTCACCGAATTGCATGTCTCATTTTGTATTATGATCAACCCGTGCAACTGCACGGGCTAACACTTTTAATATTTGTTGTAGAGGAGATACCGTATGAATTAGAAAGATCACAAGGAATAAGATTTTATACGCATGTAAACAATGTTTTTAAATTAGGCATATGCATGGAGTTACACGCCTCCGTCCAATTTGTGATTATATTGTTTATGCAAATTATGTTTAATAGTCAATTTTGTCATAGTGTATGCATTGTTGGAGCAGGAATGGAACTACTACTCGCCGGCGATCACCGGAGACAAGAAGATATCGAGGAAGGGGGGACACACAGAATTTCCAGGCGCTCGAACACCTTGCCGCACGGACGGCTTCTGTATATTTCCGGCGAGCTCGTACTCCACCACCCACTGTTACAATGACCAACACAGGGTTCTTATACCCAAGTACACGCTAGACACGATCCCCACGCCCCTGCCTGCTCGCGGTCACGACCTGGCTCGCTCTGGCCGCGTCCTCCGCGCGCGCCCGCAACGCACGCGACGCGCCGAGCCCTCCCGATCGCCGCGCTCCCCCTGGACCTGGTCCTTTAACAGACACACGCACGGTGTTCTCCTGCACGGCCACCCGTGCATCACACGCACGCACACACGCACGCACACACGCGGACCCGACGCTCCAGCCAGGTCCAGCACGCGCCCATACACGCACCAGACAAGGCCAGATCGCCGCCGTGACTTATTCGCCTAACACTCTCCCCCTAAGCCGCGGCTCAGAGCAGCCCGGCGTCCTCGACGTCGCCGTCTGCCAGCAGTGCCCGCTCCGCCGCCGGCGCCTTCTTCCACTGCGGGCACTCGCGCTTGAAGTGCCCGCGCTCGCCGCACTTGTAGCAGTGGCCTCGCCGTTCTCCTCCGCTGCCTGACGCCTCGCTCCTCCGGTCGTCGTCGTCCCGCATACCGCCGCGCTGGCGCTCCCTAGCACGCCACTGCTCCACAGTGAGCATGAGCTGGCCATCCGCCCGCTCCCCGTCGGCCTGCCCACGCCGCCGCAGGCGCTCCTCGAACGCTTTGAGCCAGCTGAGCACCTCCTCGAACGGCATGGTCTTCACGGTGCAGAATTGTTCGATGCCCGCCACCGCCGGGTACAGGCGATCCGGCACTGTGTCCAGCACCTTCTTGACCATTGCCGCGTCTTCAAATGTCTCTCCGAGCCCGGTGTAGCGAGCCGCCATGGCCCCCATCCTCCCGGCGTAGTTGTCCAGTGTCTCGCCATCCGTCATGCGAAGGAGCTCGAATTCGCCACGTAGTGTAGCCAGCCGCGCCGCCCCGACCCAGTCTGCGCCGACGAACCGAGTCTTGAGACTCGCCCAGATCTCTGCCGCCGTCTTCTTCGCAGCCACCTGCAGCAGCAGGTCGTCGGCGAGCGCCCGCAGCAGATAAGCCCGCGCCGGCTTATCCTTCTTGGCGATCACCGCCGCGACCGCGTCCACCGGTGGCACCACCGCCTCCCAAAGCCCGGCGGCGTCCAGGTCGGCCTCCACCTTGATGGCCCAGGTGGTGTAGTTCACCCCTGTGAGCACGGGTACCGGCTGCGACACCGAGCTCCCTGATCCTCCAGCGTACGGGACGAGCGCCATTGCCAGCGACCTCTCTCACACCTCGCTCTGATACCAAATGTTGGAGCAGGAATGGAACTACTACTCACCGGCGATCACCGGAGACAAGAAGACGAGGAAGGGGGAACACACAGAATTTCCAGGCGCTCGAACACCTTGCCGCACGGACGGCTTCTGTATATTTCCGGCGAGCTCGTACTCCACCACCCACTGTTACAATGACCAACACAGGGTTCTTATACCCAGGCACACGCTAGACACGATCCCCACGCCCCTGCCTGCTCGCGGTCACGACCTGGCTCGCTCTGGCCGCGTCCTCCGCGCGCGCCCGCAACGCACGCGACGCGCCGAGCCCTCCCGATCGTCGCGCTCCCCCTGGACCTGGCCCTCTAACAGACACACGCACGGTGTTCTCCAGCACGGCCACCCGTGCACCACACACACGCACACACGCACGCACACACGCGGACCCGATGCTCCAGCCAGGTCCAGCACGTGCCCATACACGCACCAGACAAGGCCAGATTGCCGCCGCGACTTATTCGCCTAACATGCATATCCTACATGTTTTATCTACTCGTAACCTGTAAGTCTATAGAAGGTCCTAAAATAAAATGATCTATTCTAGCATATGTTGCCATTTTTGGCATGAAAACATGGTGTACTTCATCAGAGTTAATTTGATCTTAAAATATGGGGAAATAATAATCGTACATTTGCAGATTAGTACTCCCTTTAAAAAAAAGATCATTTAGACCACTAAAGTAGTGATCTAAACTACTCCCTCTGTCCCAAACTATAAGAACGTTTTTGACACTATACCAGTGTAGAAAACGTTCTTATATTTTGGGACGGAGGGAGTATCTTATATTTCTTTACAGACGGAGTATCAACTAATATAGAACCGAGAAGAGAATTCAGTTCCATTTGATTAAAATATGTGTACAAAATAGCATAAATATGCAAGGCGCTCTGTTAGTAACATGTCATATTCCATGCACATAGAACATCAGAAGGGTTATTGTAGATTATTTGTTGCCTTATGTGTGGGATAGATTAATTTAATATAAGTTATTTTTCTAATCATGAAACTGCTAGATGTTTGCTTTCATGGTTGACGTGGAGAATTTTTGCTCTCATCTGTAACAATTTGTGACTTCTGATGCACTCAGATTGTTATTAGTATGTGATATTCTGCGTTTAATGATATTTTTAGGTGTTGTTTTATTATATTTAGAAGACCACAAAGAGAACATAAGCATGCTATATATGCCGGCAATTATCAACACCACCACACATGCGAACAATCAGTTGAATTCATCGCTCATGTATCGTGCAAACGGCAAGAGATCGTATCGTATACGAAAAAATTAAAGTGCATGTAGAAAATAAAACTAAAAAATAAAAACAGGGTTTAGCAGTGCATGAACCATATCTTCATGATGATTACTTACACCGGGAGACATTGTATGTAGAGGCATCCGGAGGCGTACTAGGCCGATACTTGTCATCGCCTCTGGACTCAACTTCAGCTAGACGCCTCTCAAGTCATGACATGATTTTTATTGCAAACAATATTTAAGTTCCCGTGTTCTTACAGAAGTACTTACCTTATATGCACGAAATAAACATATTAAGGGAAAAGGAGTGGTAATCAGCTTAGACTCATATGAAGGGCCGATGGAAAATACAAATGCCATAAATTGGCTTTTACTTACAACTGATAGATTGGATCTTGCATGGATAGCTAACATAGAAGTCGATCATCGATGAAGCATATTGACATGTGTGCATTAATCAGAAATAAATTATCTTATAAATATATGTTAGACTTAGGAAGGAAGAAAATAAACTCAGGTATCAATATTCATACATAAATGGAGGAATTTTGTGGTTAGTCTGAATACATGCAAAATGTATACTTTACAAAATTTGAGGAAATAGCAAGATGGGTTTTTACATGGATGCATAGTCCAAGATATGCTTTGTTCACATAACCAATACAAAATGTATTACATGGTTTTCTGATGTGGAGAACAAACTGACAGCAAGAGGAAGGAAATATTGATTTAATAATACAGGACAAACCTGGGTTCGATGAAATACTTATTTATCATTAGTTGTGCGACATGAAGATATTCTGTCACAAATGACATAGCCAAAGTAACAAAACATCATTAGCTGATCCAGACAATATAGGTATTCTTACTTTCCTAAATATATGGTACAATCCGAATGACAAAATATCATGACATCTCCGACAGTAGAAATTAAAACCAACAAAGAAGAACCAATAAAAGAAATCGTTAGTTAATTATGAAATATTCCTAGCTAGACAGCACCATGGTGTACAAAAACTGACGCGCATAAATTTATATTACTGTTTTACCTTATACTTACTGATGCAGTTGACGCTTGACCTTTGAAATTATTATAGAACGACCACCCACCGGACGGCTAAGGAATAGCTATCATGTAACTCAACATCTATGGCTGTGCTTATTGTGGACAGCAAAGTCTCATATAAGAACACTATATTGTTTAGGAAAATACACCACCGCAAGCACAACAGCCTAGATTGAAAATTTCATTGAAACTGAGGATACCAATGTAGCATAAAACATTTGAACATGTTTTGCCAACCAACAATTGTTGATCAAAAAACAAAGAACCAAGACTTGACTATACTAAATTGAGTAAACACAAGAGACTGGTTTTTCTACACCCCAGCTCGGTGCACCCATAATGCACCCACGCAAGAATGTTGGGGAACGTTGCATGGGAAACAAAAATTTTTCCTACGCTCACCAAGATCAATCTAGGAGATGCATCTACGAGGGGAGAGTTGGATCCACATACCCTTGTAGATCGCTAAGCGGAAGCGTTCAAGAACGCGGTTCAGATCGCTGAAGATCGCTGAAGATCCAAGCACCGAAGCAACGGTGCCTCCGCGTTCTTCACACGTACAGCTCGGGGACGTCTCCTCCTTCTTGATCCAGCAAGGGGGAAGGAGAGGTTGATGGAGACACCGGCAGCACGACGGCGTGGTGGTGATGGTGGTGGAGGATTCCAGCAGGGCTTCGCCAAGCACCGCGGGAAAACGAAGATGGATGTGGGAGAGGGAGGGCAGCGCCGAGGCACGAACGTGTGTGGCTGCCCTCCCTCTGCCTCTCTTTATATAGGGGGAGTAGAGGGGAGGAGGCGCCCTAGGGTTTACCCCTAGGGGCGGCGGCCAAGTGGAGATGGGGGAGGGGGGGGGCGGCGGCCAGGGCTGCGCCAGGGTTAGGGCTCCCCCCCCCC
>LR738709.1:20495623-20508880 GCA_902687465.1 Secale cereale
CCCCCCCCAGGTGCCTTGCCCCCCAAGCTAGGGGGTGCGGCAGCCCTAGGAGGGGCCAGCCCCCCTTGCGCATGAGGAGAGGGCCCAGGGGGGGCGCACAGCCCTATGAGGGCTGTTGTGTCCCCCCTTTGTGGCCCATTAGGCCCGAAACTCCTTCCGGGACCCCCGAAACCCCTTTCGGTCATCCGCCGACTTCCCGATGCTCCCCGGTACACTTCCGGACTCCGAAACCTTTCATCCTATATATCAATCTTCGTCCCCGGACCATTCCGGAGACCCTCGTCACGTCCGGGATCTCATCCGGGACTCCGAACAACCTTCGGTAACCATGCACTGTTCTCACTAACAACCCTAGCGTCACCGAACCTTAAGTGTGTAGACCCTGCGGGTTCGGAAACTATGCAGACATGACCGAGACACTCCCAGGTCAATAACCAATAGCGGGATCTGGATACCCATATTGGTTCCCACATGTTCCTCGATGATCTCATCGGATGAACCACGATGTCAAGGATTCAGGCAATCCCGTATACAGTTCCCTTTGTCTCGTCGGTATGTTACTTGCCCGAGATTCGACCGTCGGTATCTCTATACCTAGTTCAATCTCGTTAACGGCAAGTCTCTTTACTCGTCACCGTAATACATAATCCCGTGACCAACTACTTAGTCACTTTGAGCTCATTGAGATGACGTATTACCGAGTGGGCCCGGAGATACCTCTCCGTCACACGGAGTGACAAATCCCAGTCTCGATCCATGTCAACTCAACAGACACCTTCGGAGATACCTGTAGAGTACCTTTATAGTCACCTAGTTACGTTGCGACGTTTGGCACACACAAAGCACTCCTACGGTGTCAGTGAGTTACATGATCTCTTGGTCATAGGAACTTATACTTGACATGCAGAAAACTATAGCGATAACTGATACGATCAAAAGCTATGTTTAACGTTTGGGTCTCGTCCATCACATCATTCTCCTAATGATGTGATCCCGTTATCAAATGACAACTCATGTCTATGACCTGGAAACCGCGGTCATCTTTGATCAACGAGCTAGTCCTGTAGAGGCTTACTAGGGACACAAAGTTTGTCTATTTATCCACACATGTATTTGAGTTTCCAATCAATACAGTTATAGCATGGATAATAAACGATTATCATGAACAAGGAAATATAATAATAACTCTTTTATTATTGCCTCTAGGGCATATTTCCAACAGTCTCCCACTTGCACTAGAGTCAATAATCTAGCATTACAAGGTAATGAATCTAAAACCCATAGAGTTTTGGTGTTGATCATGCTTAGCCCGTGGAAGAGGCTTAGTCAACGGATCTGCAACATTCAAATCCGTGTGTACTTTGCAAATGCTTATGTCCTCCTCCTTGACTGAATCGCGGATGGAATTGAAGCGTCGTTTTATGTGTCTGGTCCTCTTGTGAAACCTTGGTTCCTTGGCTAGAGCAATGGCACCAGTGTTGTCACAAAACAGAGTCATTGGGTTTAGTGCACTAGGCACAACTCCAAGATCTGTCATGAACTCCTTCATCCAGACACCTTCCTTTGCCGCCTCCGAGGCAGCTATGTACTCCACTTCGCATGTAGAATCGGCTACCACGCTTTGCTTGGAACTGCACCAGCTTACCGCTCCCCCGTTGAGAATATATACGTATCCGGTTTGAGACTTAGAGTCATCCGGATCAGTGTCAAAGCTTGCATCGACGTAACCCTTTACGACGAGCTCTTGATCACCTCCATAAACGAGAAACATTTCCTTAGTCCTTTTCAGGTACTTTAGGATATTCTTGACCGCTGTCCAGTGATCCATACCAGGATTACTTTGAAACCTTCCGGCCATACTTATGGCAAGGCTGACATCTGGTCTTGTGCACAGCATTGCATACATGATAGAGCCTATGGCTGAATCATAGGGGACGACACTCATCTTTTCTCTATCTTCCGCAGTCACTGGGCATTGAGTCTTACTCAACTTTGTACCTTGCAATACCGGCAAGAACCCCTTCTTGGATTGATCCATTTTGAACTTCTTCAAAACTTTATCAAGGTATGTACTTTGTGAAAGTCCTATCAAGCGTCTTGATCTATCTCTATAGATCTTGATGCCCAATATGAAAGCAGCTTCACCGAGATCCTTCATCGAAAAACTCTTGTTCAAATACCCCTTCACGCTATCCAAAAATTCTATATTGTTTCCAATCAGCAATATGTCATCCACATATAATATCAGAAACGCTATAGAGCTCCCACTCACTTTCTTGTAAATACAAGCTTCATTGTAAACTTGTATAAACCCAAACGCTTTGATCACCTCATCAAAGCGAAGATTCCAACTCCGAGATGCTTGCACCAGCCCATAAATGGAACGCTGGAGCCTGCATACTTTGTCAGCATTCTTTGGATCGACAAAACCTTCTGGTCATTCGAGCGTGACATGATCCAAATTCACCAACCCAAGTCCGATCATCACGTGAGATGAGGTGGTGTCAATGGTGAACATCAACATGTTGATCATATCTACTATATGACTCATGCTCGACCTTTCGGTCCTCCGTGTTCCGAGGCCATGTCTGTACATGCTAGGCTCGTCAAGTCTAACCCGAGTGTTCTGCATGTGCAAAACTGGCTTGCACCCGTTGTATGCGAACGTAGAGTCTATCACACCCGATCATCACGTGGTGCTTCGAAACGACGAACCTTCGCAACGGCGCACACTCGGGGGGAACACAATTTTATCTTGAAATTTTAGTGAAGGATCATCTTATAATGCTACCGTCGTCCTAAGCAAAATAAGATGCATAAAAGGATTAACATCACATGCAAATCATAAGTGACATGATATGGCCATCATCTCGTGCTTTTGATCTCCATCTCCAAAGCACCGGCATGATCTCCATCGTCACCGGCGCCACACCATGATCCCCATCATCATGATCTCCATCATCGTGTCGCCATCGGGGTTGTCGCGCGCCCACCATGCTCTTACTACTATTGCTACCGTTTAGCGATAAAGTAAAGCATTACAAAGCGCTTAATGATTGACACGCAGGTCATACAAAAATTAAAGACAACCCTATGGCTCCTGCCGGTTGCCGTATACATCGACATGCAAGTCGATATTAACTATTACAACATGATCATCTCATACATCAAATATATCTCATCATGTCATTGGCCATATCATATCACATACATACCCTGCAAAAACAAGTTAGACGTCCTCTAAATTGTTGTTGCATGTTTTACGTGGCTGCTATGGGTATCTAGCAAGAACGCTTCTTACCTACGCAAAGCCACAACGGTGATATTTAAGTTGCTATTTAACCTTCTACAAGGACCGCCTTGTTCTATTCCGATTCAACTAAGATAGGAGAGACAGACACCCGCCAGCCATCTTATGCAACAAAAGTCACATGTCTGTCGATGGAACCGGTCTCATGTACGTGGACATGTAAAGTTGGTCCGGGCCGCTTCATCCCATAATACCGCTGAATCAAGAAAGACTAAGGAGGGAAGCAATCTAAACATCAACGTCCACAAACCCTTTTGTGTTCTACTCGTGAAAGCATCTACGCAAGATCCTAGCTCTGATACCACTGTTGGAGAACGTTGCATGGGAAACAAAATTTTTTCCTACGTTCACCAAGATCAATCTAGGAGATGCATCTACGAGGGGAGAGTTGGATCCACGTACCCTTGTAGATCGCTAAGCGGAAGCGTTCAAGAACGCGGTTGATGGAGTCGTACTCGCCGCGATTCAGATCGCCGAAGATCCTAGCACCGAAGCAACGGTGCCTCCGCGTTCTTCACACGTACAGCTCGGGGACGTCTCCTCCTTCTTGATCCAGCAAGAAGGGGAGGAGAGGTTGATGGAGACACCGGCAGCACGACGGCGTGGTGGAGATGGTGGTGGAGGATTCCTGCAGGGCTTCGCCAAGCACCGCGGGAAAACGAAGATTGTAGTGGGAGAGGGAGGGCAGCACCGAGGCACGAACGTGTGTAGCTGCCCTCCCTCTGCCTCTCTTTATATAGGGGGAGTAGAGGGGAGGGGGCGCCCTAGGGTTTCCCCTAGGGGCCGGCGGCCAGGGCAAAGGGGAAGGGGTTGGCGCCCCCTGGGGCTAGGGTTTCCCCTCTTGGCGCATGAGGAGAGGGCCCAGGGGGGGCGCACAGCCCTATGAGGGCTGTTGTGTCCCCCCTTTGTGGCCCATTAGGCCCGAAACTCCTTCCGGGACCCCCGAAACCCTTTTCGGTCATTTGCCGATTTCCCGATACTCCCCGGAACACTTCCGGACTCCGAAACCTTTCATCCTATATATCAATCTTCGTCTCCGGACCATTCCGGAGACCCTCGTCACGTCCGGGATCTCATCCGGGACTCCGAACAACCTTCGGTAACCATGCACTGTTCTCACTAACAACCCTAGCGTCACCGAACCTTAAGTGTGTAGACCCTGCGGGTTCGGAAACTATGCAGACATGACCGAGACACTCCCAGGTCAATAACCAATAGCGGGATCTGGATACCCATATTGGTTCCCACACGTTCCTCGATGATCTCATCGGATGAACCACGATGTCAAGGATTCAGGCAATCCCGTATACAGTTCCCTTTGTCTCGTCGGTATGTTACTTGCCCGAGATTCGATCGTCGGTATCTCTATACCTAGTTCAATCTCGTTACCGGCAAGTCTCTTTACTCGTTACCGTAATACATAATCCCGTGACTAACTACTTAGTCACTTTGAGCTCATTGAGATGATGTATTACCGAGTGGGCCCGGAGATACCTCTCCGTCACACGGAGTGACAAATCCCAGTCTCGATCCATGTCAACTCAACAGACACCTTCGGAGATACCTGTAGAGTACCTTTATAGTCACCCAGTTACGTTGCGACGTTTGGCACACACAAAGCACTCCTACGGTATCAGTGAGTTACATGATCTCATGGTCATAGGAACTTATACTTGACATGTAGAAAACTATAGCGATAACTGATACGATCAAAAGCTATGTTTAACATTTGGGTCTCGTCCATCACATCATTCTCCTAATGATGTGATCCCGTTATCAAATGACAACTCATGTCTATGACCTGGAAACCGCGGTCATCTTTGATCAACGAGCTAGTCCTGAAGAGGCTTACTAGGGACACAAAGTTTGTCTTATTTATCCACACATGTATTTGAGTTTCCAATCAATACAGTTATAGCATGGATAATAAACGATTATCATGAACAAGGAAATATAATAATAACTCTTTTATTATTGCCTCTAGGGCATATTTCCAACAGTCTCCCACTTGCACTAGAGTCAATAATCTAGCATTACAAGGTAATGAATCTAACACCCATAGAGTCTTGGTGTTGATCATGCTTAGCCCGTGGAAGAGGCTTAGTCAACGGATCTGCAACATTCAAATCCGTGTGTACTTTGCAAATGCTTATGTCCTCCTCCTTGACTGAATCACGGATGGAATTGAAGCGTCGCTTTATGTGTCTGGTCCTCTTGTGAAACCTTGGTTCCTTGGCTAGAGCAATGGCACCAGTGTTGTCACAAAACAGAGTCATTGGATTCAATGCACTAGGCACAACTCCAAGATCTGTCATGAACTCCTTCATCCAGACACCTTCCTTTGCCGCCTCCGAGGCAGCTATGTACTCCGCTTCGCATGTAGAATCGGCTAGCACGCTTTGCTTGGAACTGCACCAGCTTACCGCTCCCCCGTTGAGAATATATACGTATCCGGTTTGAGACTTAGAGTCATCCGGATCAGTGTCAAAGCTTGCATCGACGTAACCCTTTACGACGAGCTCTTGATCACCTCCATAAACGAGAAACATCTCCTTAGTCCTTTTCAGGTACTTTAGGATATTCTTGACCGCTGTCCAGTGATCCATACCAGGATTACTTTGAAACCTTCCGGCCATACTTATGGCAAGGCTGACATCTGGTCTTGTGCACAGCATTGCATACATGATAGAGCCTATGGCTGAAGCATAGGGGACGACACTCATCTTTTCTCTATCTTCCGCAGTTACTGGGCATTGAGTCTTACTCAACTTTGTACCTTGCAATACCGGCAAGAACCCCTTCTTGGATTGATCCATTTTGAACTTCTTCAAAACTTTATCAAGGTATGTACTTTGTGAAAGTCCTATCAAGCGTCTTGATCTATCTCTATAGATCTTGATGCCCAATATGAAAGCAGCTTCACCGAGATCCTTCATCGAAAAACTCTTGTTCAAATACCCCTTCACGCTATCCAAAAATTATATATTGTTTCCAATCAGCAATATGTCATCCATATATAATATTAGAAACGCTATAGAGCTCCCACTCACTTTCTTGTAAATACAAGCTTCATTGTAAACTTGTACAAACTCAAACGCTTTGATCACCTCATCAAAGCGAAGATTCCAACTCCGAGATGCTTGCACCAGCCCATAAATGGAACGCTGGAGCTTGCATACTTTGTCAGCATTCTCTGGATCGACAAAACCTTCCGGTTGCATCATATACAACTCTTCCTTAAGAAAACCGTTAAGGAACGCTGTTTTGACATCCATCTGCCAAATTTCATAATCGAAATATGCAGCTATCGCTAACATGATTCCGACGGATTTAAGCATCGCTACGGGTGAGAAAGTCTCATCGTAGTCAATCCCTTGAACTTGTGAAAAACCCTTTGCCACAAGTCAAGCTTTATACACGGTGACATTGCCGTCAGCGTCCGTCTTCTTCTTAAAAATCCATTTATTCTGAATGGCCTTCCGCCCTTCAGGTAATACTTCCAAAGTCCATACTTTGTTTTCATACATGGATCCCATCTCGGATTTCATGGCCTCTAACCATTTGTCGGAATCCGGGCCCATCATCGCTTCTCCATAGCTCGTAGGTTCACCGTTGTCTAACAACATGACCTCCAAGACAGGGTTACCATACCACTCAGGTGCAGTGCGTACCCTTGTCGACCTACGAGGTTCAGTAGTAACTTGATCAGAAGTTTCTTGATCATCATCATTGGCTTCCTCCTCAACCGCTGCAGGCTCCACAAAAACATCTTTCTGTGCTGCGCAACTCTCTGGTTGAAGCAGAGGTTCAATAACCTCATCAAGTTCTACCTTCCTCCCACTCAATTCTTTCGAGAGAAACTCTTTCTCGAGAAAGGACCCGTTCTTAGCGACAAACACTTTGCCCTCGGATCTGAGATAGAAGGTGTACCCAACTGTCTCTTTTGGGTATCCTATGAAGACACATTTGTCCGCTTTGGGTTCGAGCTTTTCTGGCTGAAGCCTTTTGACATAAGCATCGCAACCCCAAACTTTGAGAAAAGACAACTTAGGTTTCTTACCAAACCACAGTTCATACGGTGTTGTCTCAACGGACTTAGATGGAGCCCTATTTAAAGTGAATGCAGCTGTCTCTAACGCATATCCCCAGAACGATAGTGGCAAATCGGCAAGAGACATCATAGAACGCACCATATCTAATAGGGTTCGATTACGACGTTCGGACACACCATTACGCTGTGGTGTTCCAGGTGGCGTCAACTGTGAAACGATTCCACATTTTCTTAAGTGATTGCCAAACTCATAACTCAGATACTCTCCCCCTCGATCAGATCGTAGGAACTTGATCTTCTTGTTACGATGATTCTCAACTTCACTCTGAAATTGCTTGAACTTTTCAAAAGTTTCATACTTATGCTTCATTAAGTAAATATACCCATATCTACTTAAGTCGTCAGTGAAGGTGAGAAAATAACGATATCCACCGCGCGCCGTGACACTCATCGGGCCACACACATCAGTATGTATGATTTCCAATAAGTCACTTGCCCGTTCCATTGTTCCTGAAAACGGGGTCTTAGTCATCTTGCCCATGAGGCACGGCTCGCATGTGTCAAGTGATTCAAAATCAAGAGACTCCAAAAGTCCATCAGCATGGAGCTTCCTCATGCGTTTTACGCCGATATGACCCAGACGGCAGTGCCACAAGAAAGTGGTACTATCGTTGTCTACTCTACATCTTTTGGCATCAATGTTATGAACATGTGTATCATCACTATCGAGATTCAATAAGAATAAACCCCTCACTTCGGGTGCATGACCATAAAAGATATTACCCATATAAATAGAACAACCTTTATTCTCTGATTTAAATGAGTAACCGTCTCGCATCAAACAAGATCCAGATATAATGTTCATGCTCAACGCAGGCACTAAATAATAATTATTCAGGTTCATAACTAATCCCGATGGTAATCGAAGAGCGAGCGTGCCGACGGCGATCACATCAACCTTGGAACCATTCCCCACGCGCATCGTCACTTCGTCCTTCGCCAGCCTCCGTTTATTCCGTAGTTCCTGTTTAGAGTTGCAAATGTGAGCAACCGAACCGGTATCAAATACCCAGGCACTACAACGAGAGTTGGTAAGGTACACATCAATAACATGTATATCACATATACCTTGCTTGTTGTTGTTGGCCCCCTTCTTGTCTGCCAGATACTTGGGGCAGTTCCGCTTCCAGTGGCCGTTCCCCTTGCAATAGAAACACTCAGTTTCTGGCTTGGGCCCAGCCTTGGGTTTCTTCACTGGATTAGCAACTGCCTTGCCACCCTTCTTAGAGTTACCCTTCTTGCCCTTACCATTTTTCTTGAAACTGGTGGTTTTATTGACCATCAACACTTGATACTCCTTCTGGATGTCTGCCTCAGCGACTTTCAGCATTGAAAACAGCTCGGCGATGGACTTGTTCATCCCTTGCATGTTGTACTGCTGCACGAAGCTCTTGTAGCTAGGTGGGAGTGACTGGAGAATTCTGTCAATGATAGCCTCCTCCGGGAACACAAGTCCCAGATCAGCTATGCGGGTATAGTACCCATACATCTTCAGTAAGTGCTCACTGACAGACGAATTCTCCTCCATCTTGCAAGCAAAGAATTTATCGGTGGTCTCATACCTCTCGATCTTAGCATTCTTTTCAAAGATGAACTTCAACTCCTGGAACATCTCATATGCTCCATGACGTTCAAAACGCCTTTGAAGTCCTCCTTCCAAGCTATACAACATGGCACACTGCACGACTGAGTAGTCATCCGAGCGCGTCTGCCAGGCGTTCATAACGTCCACAGAGGCCGGAGCGGGGGGTTCACCTAGCGGTGCATTTAGGACATAAACCTTTTGGGCAGCTGTGAGGATGATCCTCAGATTGCGGAGCCAGTCCACAAAGTTGCTCCCATCATCTTTCAGTTTAGCTTTCTCTAGGAACGCATTAAAATTCAGGGAAGCTACTGCGCGAGCCATCTACAACAAAAGATTTGCAAAGACATTTTAGACTATTGTTCATGATAAGTGAGTTATTACCTAATCAAATTATTTATAACTCCCACTCAAATTGACATCCCTCTGGTCATTCGAGCGTGACATGATCCAGATCCACCAACCCAAGTCCGATCATCACGTGAGATGAGGTGGTGTCAATGGTGAACATCTACATGTTGATCATATCTACTATATGACTCATGCTCGACCTTTCGGTCTTCCGTGTTCCGAGGCCATGTCTGTACATGCTAGGCTCGTCAAGTCTAACCCGAGTGTTCTGCATGTGCAAAACTGGCTTGCACCCGTTGTATGCGAACGTAGACTCTATCACACCCGATCATCACGTGGTGCTTCGAAACGACGAACCTTCGCAACGGCGCACACTCGGGGGGAACACAATTTTATCTTGAAATTTTAGTGAAGGATCATCTTATAATGCTACCGTCGTCCTAAGCAAAATAAGATGCATAAAAGGATTAACATCACATGCAAATCATAAGTGACATGATATGGCCATCAACTCGTGCTTTTGATCTCCATCTCCAAAGCACCGGCATGATCTCCATCGTCACCGGCGCCACACCATGATCTCCATCATCATGATCTCCATCATCGTGTCGCCATCGGGGTTGTCGGCGCCCACCACGCTCTTACTACTATTGCTACCGTTTAGCGATAAAGTAAAGCATTACAAAGCGCTTAATGATTGACACGCAGGTCATACAAAAATTAAAGACAACCCTATGGCTCCTGCCGGTTGCCGTATGCATCGACATGCAAGTCGATATTAACTATTACAACATGATCATCTCATACATCAAATATATCTCATCATGTCATTGGCCATATCACATCACATACATACCCTGCAAAAACAAGTTAGACGTCCTCTAATTTGTTGTTGCATGTTTTACGTGGCTGCTATGGGTATCTAGCAAGAACGCTTCTTACCTACGCAAAGCCACAACGGTGATATTCAAGTTGCTATTTAACCTTCTACAAGGACCGCCTTGTTCTATTCCGATTCAACTAAGATAGGAGAGACAGACACCCGCCAGCCATCTTATGCAACAAAAGTCACATGTCTATCGATGGAACCGGTCTCATGTACGTGGACATGTAAAGTTGGTCCGGGCCGCTTCATCCCATAATACCGCTGAATCAAGAAAGACTAAGGAGGGAAGCAATCTAAACATCAACGTCCACAAACCCTTTTGTGTTCTACTCGTGAAAGCATCTACGCAAGATCCTAGCTCATGATGCCACTGTTGGGGAACGTTGCATGGGAAACAAAAATTTTTCCTACGCTCACCAAGATCAATCTAGGAGATGCATCTACGAGGGGAGAGTTGGATCCACATACCCTTGTAGATCGCTAAGCGGAAGCGTTCAAGAACGCGGTTGATGGAGTCGTACTCGCCGCGATTCAGATCGCTGAAGATCCAAGCACCGAAGCAACGGTGCCTCCGCGTTCTTCACACGTACAGCTCGGGGACGTCTCCTCCTTCTTGATCCAGCAAGGGGGAAGGAGAGGTTGATGGAGACACCGGCAGCACGACGGCGTGGTGGTGATGGTGGTGGAGGATTCCAGCAGGGCTTCGCCAAGCACCGTGGGAAAACGAAGATGGATGTGGGAGAGGGAGGGCAGCGCCAAGGCACGAACGTGTGTGGCTGCCCTCCCTCTGCCTCTCTTTATATAGGGGGAGTAGAGGGGAGGGGGCGCCCTAGGGTTTACCCCTAGGGGCGGCGGCCAAGTGGAGATGGGGGGGCGGCGGCCAGGGCTGCGCCAGGGTTAGGGCTCCCCCCCCCCCCAGGTGCCTTGCCCCCCAAGCTAGGGGGTGCGGCAGCCCTAGGAGGGGCCAGCCCCCCTTGCGCATGAGGAGAGGGCCCAGGGGGGCGCACAGCCCTATGAGGGCTGTTGTGTCCCCCCTTTGTGGCCCATTAGGCCCGAAACTCCTTCCGGGACCCCCGAAACCCCTTTCGGTCATCCGCCGACTTCCCGATGCTCCCCGGTACACTTCCGGACTCCGAAACCTTTCATCCTATATATCAATCTTCGTCCCCGGACCATTCCGGAGACCCTCGTCACGTCCGGGATCTCATTCGGGACTCCGAACAACCTTCGGTAACCATGCACTGTTCTCACTAACAACCCTAGCGTCACCGAACCTTAAGTGTGTAGACCCTGCGGGTTCGGAAACTATGCAGACATGACCTAGACACTCCCAGGTCAATAACCAATAGCGGGATCTGGATACCCATATTGGTTCCCACATGTTCCTCGATGATCTCATCGGATGAACCACGATGTCAAGGATTCAGGCAATCCCGTATACAGTTCCCTTTGTCTCGTCGGTATGTTACTTGCCCGAGATTCGACCGTCGGTATCTCTATACCTAGTTCAATCTCGTTACCGGCAAGTCTCTTTACTCGTCACCGTAATACATAATCCCGTGACCAACTACTTAGTCACTTTGAGCTCATTGAGATGACGTGTTACCGAGTGGGCCCGGAGATACCTCTCCGTCACACGGAGTGACAAATCCCAGTCTCGATCCATGTCAACTCAACAGACACCTTCGGAGATACCTGTAGAGTACCTTTATAGTCACCCAGTTACGTTGCGACGTTTGGCACACACAAAGCACTCCTACGGTGTCAGTGAGTTACATGATCTCATGGTCATAGGAACTTATACTTGACATGCAGAAAACTATAGCTATAACTGATACGATCAAAAGCTATGTTTAACGTTTGGGTCTCGTCCATCACATCATTCTCCTAATGATGTGATCCCGTTATCAAATGACAACTCATGTCTATGACCTGGAAACCGCGGTCATCTTTGATCAACGAGCTAGTCCTGTAGAGGCTTACTAGGGACACAAAGTTTGTCTATTTATCCACACATGTATTTGAGTTTCCAATCAATACAGTTATAGCATGGATAATAAACGATTATCATGAACAAGGAAATATAATAATAACTCTTTTATTATTGCCTCTAGGGCATATTTCCAACAAAGAAAACATATCAAAACTGTTCAAAAAATTCTGAAACTTTGTGGGAATGTTTATCATTCAAAATTGTATGACCAATAAAATTGTATCATTCAGCCCAATTTCAGTTACATAAAACACAAGACAGCATCAATGTAAACCTCCTTTCTAACTACAGATCTATCTCATTAACTTGTTTTTGTGTTGAAATAGGCTGCAGCTGGGTGCGAGTTCCATCATCCTCAACTTGCATGATGTATGATTTTTTCTTGTCACTTATCCAAAACCATGCATCAACACAGTTTGTTTCGTTCAACCGGTTGCCGCCAGTAAAAGTTTCAGTGAGCTATAAGGTTGAGATAAATACTCATGTTTTGTAACCAGAATTATATTTTACATAACTGGAACAAAATATAGCAATATCATTAGAGCAACTATTAACACTTGCAATTTCTTCCCATGTGCACAACTCTTTTATTCTGTGTCTATGCTTTGCTAAAGATATCTTATACCATAGTTAAAATCAGCCCCATCAAATAGATGGTTGAGATTGGACTATGGGAGTTATCTAAGCGTGGGTGATCAGTAGATGATACTAGTTGATAATGGAAAAGGTGTAGCAAGTTTAATATTGAACGCAACCAAAAAACTGAATGGACTCACATAAGAAAGTAACTTTGATCAGAAGTTTTCTTCATGACCATCAAGAATTTTATTCACTGAAATAGTTTTGTCACTGGGGCAAACTACAATGGCCGAGCATCTCCAGTGAAAGCACTGCTGGAACCACAATCGCGTACTCATAGTTGCTATCCAAAAATGAAGAAAAATGTTCAAATATATATGGAAAGCACACAATTACCGGAAAAATCTTAGAAATAGTAAATGTTATATACCAGTCATTCCGGGGG
>LR738709.1:20508947-20527572 GCA_902687465.1 Secale cereale
TATTTCTGTATCTCACTGATTTCATGTTGGACTAATCATGGGAGATAAGTTAGTTAAGATAAAAGAAAAGGTACCACCAAGATACAGAAGCATTGCTTCTTTTCAAGCACATACTAAACGGACAGAATAATCGTGTATATATTTACCGTCACCAATGAATACTTGACATCTTTTCCTGCCACAACATGTATATTATTGATATTATGTTGTCATCTTTGTATATACACACCTTAAACATTATGTTCGCATTTGTAAAATATGGTATCCGATGGACTTGACTACCAAGGTAATTACAAAAAGACTAAGTTTCCCTCTCTAAGTAATCAGCATGGTACCAGTTGCATACATAAAGACCAAGCTTAACTTTAACAGGAGTGACATGCTTAACTATGACGTGAACCGTGCATGTATATTGCTGAATGCACGGAGTAGTGGGCTGACCTACTAAAAGAACTGAAGTTTTCATAAAAGTAAGAATTTTCATTTATCATTGATTCATGCGAGACAGTACATATTAGATATGCTAATTAAGGGGGGACACATAAAAAGGGAATCATTGCAGATTTGCCATCACCACATACATCACGAATTAATTCTCGACACATCCCATCCTACACTTTATTGTGGCATCTTTTCCACAGATCGAGCGGATGAGTATTATCTTTCCATGTTAGTGTGTGCTACTCGGAAACATGCATATGTACGCACCTATATATAGTCAGGACGTTATTTCTAGCTGACCAAACTACCACTGTAATCACTAAGGACTATGATGTCCTTTCTAATAAGCAATCTGGGTACTACTACTGGTTGCATGAGTGACCTAGCTTAATTTTAAGAGAGAAACATTTTTTTACCAGTAAAAACAGCAGGAGAGGCTCCTACTGTTATATATTAATATTAAACAAAAAGAGAAACATTATTATGTGAACTGCAGATAGCTATGTATGCAAAGTGGATATGATGGTTTTGGTTCCCTGTTTATATACCACCATGGTTTGGAATTTCGTCTGACACACTAAAGGTGTATACACCAACAGCAACACAACACGTGTTCAGGGAGAGGAAGATTCAAGATTGCTATAGAAATTGAACGATGGTGGTGACATCTTACTTTTTACATCTTTTCATGGGATGTTGCGAGAAGAAGTGGCGAGCATTGTGATCACCTACCATGGGAGAGTGGCCACGACAACTGGGAAGGCGGGCAGCATTGATCTGGTCAGGAATTGAGTCTGTCGTTCCCTTTTTAGCAACAATGTCAGACGATGCAAGCAACGGCGCAAGAAGAGACGTCCAGCAGAGGGTTGACGGCACATCTTGTTTCCGTCCAACGGCAAGAGAGGCCTCAAGATCAATTGGATTCTTTGATTAAAAGCTCCATCCTTTCCATGACTATAGGACATCAAATCCTATAACCAAGAAGCCTAAAGATATAAAGCCCATAATTCTACATCAGCATCCCATCCTCTTCTAGTAAAAAAAATCAATTTAAAATTAAGACATGGAAATCTCTATTTTCTCTTCCTCCTCCATGGAAAACAAATCGATGTCTCTCTCAAACTAGAAAACAAATTCATGCCACCACCATCAGTTTTCCTTCTCTTTTGCTCGATTCATTCCAGTCATATGCAAGCCTGATCGGCACCTTCATTCCCATTGCGGGTATAGGCAGCAGCATATCTCCTATTGGAGCATCTATCCATGTTGTTGCTAGAATGAGCTACCGAAGAATGAATGCTTTGCGTACGCACCCGATCTATGACATCATTGTGTCCATGCATGCTGAAGGCCGCCAGCAGCGCGATGGCGATGGCAGGACAACACCCCTGCACCTCTGATCGCTCATCCATGAAGATCTCCACCACACGACACGCTCTAGTTCATGTACAAGCATGGCGTCACCATCGGAAAGACCCCACAGTCCCATGAACCTCTGAACCATCGTCCCTATTTCATGGGAAGCAGAGGTGTTGTTCAGGCGGCCAGGAGAGTTTGCTTTAGATTTGGGAGTCAATTTTTTTAAGAAGCCTAAAAACTTCGCAATACTGCAAATACATATGACACTTGCCAAAAGTACAAATTACTAAAACACCATGCCTATATATTTTTTCGAGAGTACGTCAATGGCGTACCATAATTTTACAGAAGAGAGAACCATGCCTATATTTGAATGTTTGAAACTGTAAAACGCAAAGATGGCTGCTGTACTATTTTATGCATGAACCTTCTATGTCTAATTCAGCAATAACACATGGGAATTTCTGTCTTAACAGAGTGAACCCTCGTTTAACACACATTCATCCTGAAATTTTATGTTCGACCAAGATGTCCACATAACATTTGGACACACATACGTTTCAGCCAGTCTGCTACAAACAAATCTACAGCACCAAAGGGGATCAGAAGCATTTAACTACGGAGTCTTCAATTTGGTCATATAGGCAAGGCATTATTGTATATAAAATAAAACATAAGTGTAAATGTTATGTGTGTGATGTAGGAGTATAATGTATTTGCCTCAACCATGGAGTAAGAAGCGCAGCTTTGTTGAAAGGTGGTTAGTGATCAGCCGCATGCATTGCTCGTTGTGAACATTTGTCCATTGATGATGAATGACACATCAGGGGCTGATCTAGGAGGTAGCCGAGATGTATCTCACTGTCAAAATGCTGCAAGGGAATAAGGCTATCGGATAGGCCCAGGATGGTGCACATAATGGTAATTTTCTCTCTTCACAAACCTATTCCCTCTCTGCAAACTCGCCACATCCCCAATCACGGCCCTAATCACCTTTGATGAAGCAGTACTCTAGTAGATCCCACTTGCAACAACCGCTGTAATAACAATACATGCAAGGGTAGTGCAATTTAAACCTCTATCCACAAATGGCCGACAAATTTCTACTGTTTGTTTGCCATTTTAAAACATATGGTTTTTGCTGCTGCCTCTGAAATGTTTTGCAGCCATATTACCACAGTCGAATGAGCACATGGAATCATCTATGTTGACGGTTTACAATTATATAAAATTACATTTTTCAATGGTGAAAACAATAGTATGATGAAAATCATGTCAAAAGGCAAATGGTCACAAAATGACACCATTTTTTGTGTCGAAATAAAAAAATATGTCAACATATAATAATAAAGCTTACGGAGAGTATAGTATTATTCTCAAGGCTCGGCATGTGATTCATGTTTGGCCGATGCTAGGCGTCAGTGGAGCGATGCGAGGCACAGACCAGCAGCGTATCGAGTGGTCAAATCACAGCATGTATAGGCCTAGAATGAGATGCGGTCTTGGTCATCCCTCTCACCCACACATCCCTTCGACACCCCGAAAAAGATACCATGGCATCTTCCGCACACGCGTGCCTCCATGGCTCACAAGCAAAAGAGCATGCCACCGGCATCACTCCTCCATCGGTGCTTGCATTGCTCCATAGTGATCCGCCGCCACTGCCCACCTACACAAGATAACATCATTGTGTAGATTGTGTCATGTCTTTCTGATTCCTTCCTTAGTAAGGCCTTGCGAATGTTGCCCACACGGTGGCGCCTTTGGACTAGTTTGCGAATCCCGCTGTAAAGGTCTTCACTTGGTTTCTCACTTAATCACCGAAGAAGGTCTCTGGGAATCATAGCAATGCTCCTGCTGTCTATCAAAAGTAATCATATACGGTCTTCTTCTGAAACGGCTCCTCGTTTGGCTTTGGTTTGGCATCGTGCTCGCGGATAGTCCTGCTCTTCTTACTTGGCTCGCTAATGCGCACCCTGATGTTGTCCCTATCAGTAGTCCTGCTCGGCGGTCGACGCTTATTAGCGTTTGATCCCTGACCACGAGAACCAGCAGCCTGTGCAACAGGGAAGTGAGGCTGGTGGTGCGCCATGTACTGCTGCTGTGGGGAGTATGGTTGACGGCGCGCCATGGCCATGTACCGCTCCTGGAGCACATGGTCAATGCCCATCGGGGGTTGCCTCGTCACATCAGGGAAGAATTCTTGGCTGAAATCAGGGGAGAATCGTTGCCTGAAATCAGGGGAGAATTCTTCCCTGCAGTACGGCAAGTACGGCTGCTGCACCATCGGAGGAATATTGTAGTACGGGTGCTGGACCATGGGAGGAATATTGTAGTTATTCATGGCCACCGCCATGGCAGGAAACTCCTGCTGCTGGTACGGCATGAACGGTTGCTGCCGCTGGAGCATGGGAAGATTCAGCTGGCTATGCACGCCAGGCGGCGACGCCGTGTATCGCTGCCGAAGCATAGGGCGGCCGGCGCGAGCCCTCATCGGAGCCCGAAACTCTTGATCACGAGTTCCTCTGGCTTGGCGGCATGGCGCCCCCGTGCCCGCTTCCTCCTTGCTAACCATCTCCTCGTCCTCCTGGATGGGAGAGGCGCCTTCATCCTTGCTAACAATCTCCTCCTCATCTTGGATGGGAGAGGCGCCTTCATCCTTGCTAACCATCTCCTCGTCCTCCGGGATGGGAGAGGCGCTTTGATCCTTGGTAACCATCTCCTCGTCCTCCTGGATGGACTCGCCGTCGTGGGCTGCGGACACGGGGACGGAAGGGTCAGGGTGCTCGTCGTCGGGGGTCGCGGTTGCGGGCACGGGCACGGGGACGGTGGTGTTGGGCTGCTCGTCGACGTGCGCCGCGGTTGCGGAGACGGGGGCGGCGGGGTGGGGCTGCTGCTGCTGCTGCATCTGGCGGAAGCGGAGGGAGAGGGAGGCGTGGAGGGAGGAGACATGGGCGTCGATGTCGTCCCAGGTGAAGGGGAGATGGTACTGCGGCGGCGCGCAGGCGACGAGGCGGTCGAAGGACTCCCGCAGGCGCTCCTTCCTGACCGGGAGCGCCGCGATGGCGGCCTCCAGGTCAGCCGTCGCCACCGGCGGCGCCGGCCGGTCCTGGTCGGCCCTCGGCACGGCCGCCATGCGATGCGATTGGGAGCAAACGAGGCCGAACGAGTCAAGGAGGAGGGGGGCAGGAGGAGCTTGGGGAGGCCGACGGGGAGCTGTTGAGGAAAGCGACGGCGACGAATCGACGGCGGCGACGGAGCAACGGAGGGGGGGAGGGACCAAGGGCAAGGGGACGACAGGAGGCGATTTCTGCGGCGTGGAGGATCAGGGGAAGGAGGCGGAGGTCGAGGGCATGGCGGGAGGGCTCGGGAAGGTGGGTGGCCGCGCGGAGGAGGGCCGGCGGCGGGAGGGGAGGGGGGGAGGAGGGCCGGAGGCGGGCGGCTAGGGTTGGGGGCGAGGGCGGAAACCCTAGGGCGTCGGGGCGACGGCTTTATCCGGCGGGGGCGGCGGTACGGCGGGCATCCAGTGGGTGGCAGCGCACGCGCCCGTGGGATGAGCGCCACGTGCAGTGGCTGTCCTGTCCTGGGTTGGGCCGACTCGCTGCTCTCCACTGGCCGCTCTGCTGCTGTCCACTCACTCTACTACCGGTTTTTTCTTTTCTTTTTTGAGGCGCTCTCACTCTACTCACTTCTACGGCCCATATTCCGCGCCGTATTAGACGCCCTAGCGCTAACCTTTCTGTTCGACTTTTTCTTTTTTCTTTTCGTCCTCTTTCGACTGTTTCTTTTAGGACAACTTTCGATATATTCCTCGACTGTTATAAGATTAGTACAACGAACACCAAAATTAAACAGAAGTAAAAAAAATCTATGTTCGTTCGTAGACCATCTAGCGGCGACTACTAGCACTGACCTATCCCGAAGTCGTGCCGCCTTCTTCACCCCTTCCTCATCGAAGGCGGGCAAACCTTGTTGTAATGGGCCGGCGGGAAGTCATGATGCTAAGATCCCATATGACCAGCACTCTAGAACAACAACGATCGTTGATGAAGAGAAGGCTAGATCGGAATGATCCAACCTGTAGACACACGTCTATGATCGGAATGAACATAGACGAATGAACAACAACCATCGTCAATGAAGAGAAGCGTAGATCGTAAGGATTCAACCTGTAGACACACGAACATAGATGAATGAAGAAAAAATGCACGCGGATCCACTGGAGACAAACACTGATCCCACAAGGTCTGCCGAAGACAAACCTCAACACACCCTCTGACAATGCTAGAAACACCACAAGGACGGGAATAGGCGGGAAGAACCTTATTCCTCGGGAGTGCCCTCTTACTTCCACAGGAAGAAAAAAAAACAATCGCTTTTTCATTTGACTGTTTTCTGATTGCTAGTGTTTTCAAATTGCTGTAGTTTCTGCGTTTCAAATATCTTCTGAAGTTTAAAGAATGTTAACAAATTTCAGAAAATGCTCATGAATTTCAAAAAATGATCGTTGATTCAAAGAATGTCCACAAATTAAATAAATAAAAGGTGTTCCTGAATTTGCAACCATGTTTATGGTATAGGAAAATGTCTATGGATCCAACAAACATCATGAATTTGGAAAATCATCGTGAATTGTGAAAATATTCTAAAGTAAAAACTATTGATGAATTTGATGATGGGGAACGAAGCATGAAAAAAAACGTACGAACACCCAAGATATAATCTAGGAGATGTATAGCAACGAGGGGGGAGTGTGTTTACGTACCCTTGTAGACAGAAAGCGGAAACTTATATAACGCGGTTGATATAGTCGTACTCTTTGCGATCCAATCACAATCAAATCTAATCTAGCGCCGAACAGAAGGCACCTCCACGTTCAGCACACGTGCAGCTCGGTAACGTCTCCTCCTTGTTGATCCAGCAAGCAAGAGAGGAGAAGTAGATGGGTTCTCAACCAGCATGACACACTTGGTGGGGATGGTGGTGGTGTAGTGCCGGCAGGGATTCGCCAAACGCAGTTAGAACCAATCTGAGAAGAAAAATGAGTTATGGGAGAGGTAGGGCTGCTGTCGAGGCTTGGGAATTGGTGTGTTCAGTCCCTCCCTCTCCCCATTATATATAGGAGGTAGGGGGAGGGTTGGGTCGCAGCCCTAGCCGTTTCTTTAAGGAGGGGGCGCGTGCCTAGGGAGATCTCCTCCCTCCCCAAGGCACTTAGGGGGGTGCCTTCCCCCCTTAGGACTATTCCCTCTATCCTCCTGCTTGGCGCATGGGCATCTTAGGGTTGGTGTCCCTGGCCCATGTAGGCCAAGGCGCCCCCTACAGGCCCATGTGGGCCCCGGGGGCAGGTGGATTAGTCTAGATTGAAACCATTACAAATCACCTCTCTCATTGCAAGATAAATCAATCTAGTTTGGCCTAACCAAACGGATAAATCAATCTACTAATCATGCATATAAGAATTAAGAAAAGACTCAAATAATATTCATGAATAATTTGATCATAAACACACAATTCATCGGATCCCAACAAATACACCACAAAAAAAGATTGCATTGAATATATCTGCAAGAACATCGAGGAGAACATTGCATTTGAAGATTAAAGAGAGAGAAGAAGCCATCTAGCTACCAGCTATGGACCCGTAGGTCTATGGCAAGTGATGACCCTCAACCGTAAGGGATCTGTTGCAGCGTTTTCGATAAGTAAGAGTGTCGAACCCAACGAGGATCAGAAGGTATTGATAAGCGATTCTGAGCAAGAAATTACTGCAAGCACTGAAAGATAACTTTTAGGGGTTTTCTCGATATAAGCAACAGGAATGTAAAGGCATGTAATGCAAAAGATACTGAGAGTAACAAGGGGCCCAATCCTTTCTTAGCAAAGGAGAGGCCTAGCAACTGAACTTATAAAGACTAAAGCGTTCTTGAGGACACACGGGAGAGGTAGTCATGTGCTTTCGCCATATTCCGTATCGATACTATGTTATGTGTTGATAAGTGTTGGTGGGTGGATCTATGCTAGTGCACTCTCTAGACCAAGATGAATGCACTCTTATGATTAAACACCTTGCAAGCATCCGCAAATACAAGATAGAATTTAAGGCAAAAGCCTAACCATAGCAATACGATCAAGGATCCATTATTCCCTTATGCAAAAGCGTGCGAACTGGGGTTCAGGTTTCTGTCACTCCGGCAACCCACCATAAGCATTCTTTATACACAATGTATTCCCCTAGGTCCTTAATAAGGCGAAGTGTTGGGTGTTCGACTCACACAACACCACTAGTAGAATGACAACACAACTTAAGTACCAAACAATCACATATTACTTCAACAGCATATGACTACTAACAACAAGACTTTCCCCATGTCCTCAAGAACTAAAGTAACTACTCACAAGACATAAAAGAGATCATGATCAGTGGGGATAAATATGTGATAAACAATCTGGACATAATAATATTTCTCCAACAAAACTCAATAGCATTCACTACAAAGTAGTAATCAACACCGATGGAGTAGAGAGGATAGGTAGTACAAGTTACAACACGAGTTGCGATGGAAAGATGAGATTTGGACGAAGATGGAGATGGTGCTGGTGTTGGGGATGATGTTGATGATGATCTCGATGATGCCTGTGATGATGGTGATGACGATGGCGACGATCTCCCCTTCCGGGAGGTGATATCCCCGGCGGAATCTGCCCGCCGGAGATGCCCTTCTCTGTAGGTTTCCGCCTCGAAGCGGCGGCGGAACTCCGTAAAAAAATCCCGTGCCTAGGGTTTTCGGGGGACGGAGAGCATATATGCAAAAGGGGGCGACCAGAGGTGGGCCAGGGGCTCCAGGCGCCCCCCCCCCCCCCCGGCGCGGCCAGGGGGCGCGCCCCCAGGCCGCCTGGGCACCCTGTGGCCCCCCTCTGACTCCCCTTTTGCGTGTCTTCGTTATTCTTCTGAAAAACACGTCCCGTCAATTTTCAGGTAATTTGGAGGTGTTCTTCTTCAGCAACTCAGTATCCACTTTTTCCTGCTGAATCCTGCGTCTGCTGTTTCGGCATCCGGAAAGTTGCAAACTGTGTAAAATAGACCAAAACAACATAAGAACATCATCATAACGTGAAATATATCAATGAATATGGATAAATTATAATACAAAACAGTGATGCATTTTGGACGTATCAACACCCCCAAGCTTAGACCTCGCTTGTCCCCAAGCGAATATGAACTCGGTAAACCTGTCCACAAGTTTAGAGAGTGAAGTGTCGATAAATAGAATACGGACAAGAAGCATCATAGTCTCTTCACCAACTCAAATATCCTCAGCAGCAATCTTCAACTCATAAGGCTCTCATGAAAGAGTGTTAACACTTATATTCGAAAGTAGGACCAAGGAAACTCATTATATCCTGGCAAACATGTCCTTTGGTCAAAGAACAACAAATAATTTTAGCTTTTGCTCTTATATTTTGATGGGATTAATTAAAGCTTTTTAGAATAACATGTTAATAAGCAAGAAGTGAAAGTGTTAACACAAAGGAAGATATTTGCCTTAGCTGGGCATGACAAACAACTTACTTATCAAATGATAATGTCAACAAGGATATGATATGACAAATCTTAATGCAGCTTTATATTAATGAATCCTTATCAACATCAAGCGTCTGCTATCTTTAAGAAATAGAGGGAAGTAGAAACAACTGACTCAACTTAAAAATAAAAGATAGGCCCTGCTCTAGGGTAGTAGGGAAAACTCATGTGCTATCCTCAAATCAAATAGAATGAAAACAAGTTTTTGAGAGGTGCATGATTTGTCAACGAATGCTAATAGATAACTCAATTACTTCTTGAACTGGACAAGTTTCAAAGAACGGCTCCCGTATGAGGACGATAACATCCTCTTATTCTCCTTTGTTTCTCACTGCCAAAGTCTTCTGATTTCTCATGAACAAAGCTTGAAGGAGGGTTTGTTTGTTATATTATTTTTAAGCCGGGTGCACTCAATGCCAGTTCCTTTTTGTATTATCGGTTTGCACATTATACATGCAATCCCGGGGTGAAGCTTGTCCAACTCAAAAAGGTCATGAATTAGCTACTACTTCCTCATGAGCTAAAGCAGAGGAACAAAATAAAAGATTTTGAACATTTAAGGATAACACATAAATTATATACTTTAGGAGGTGGTAGTGGAGTACCATGAGTAGGTAGGTATGGTGGACTCATATGGAAGGTATTGGCTTAAGGGTATGGATGCACAAGCAGAATTCCGCTTAGTACAGAGTTAGGCTAGCAAAGGTTTTGAGAGAGCAGACGATTGATGATGACTAAGATGCAAAGCATTATAAAGCATGAACATTGAAATAAGCATAACACATCAAGTTGTCTTCCTTGTCAACATAACACTTCAAGCATAATGACATAAAGGTTTTGGCTATGTTGATACTCTAAGAAAATCATGCTTGTTGTTATGACCAAAGCTATATTTGCCAAGATAAATAAAGTTTCATAGCCATACCTGACATAAGGTCAATACTCCCCATAAGAATCATCATATAAGGTCGATTGCGTGAAGAGAATACCGAGTGCAGCAAAAAGGAACCGATAAACTTCTCATTAATATTCCATCATAGACGACTCCACACACACGGATACAATTCTTCACCAAGGGGGTGATAGACCTCAATGCACACACCAATCTCATATAATAACTTCCCTAGACATGATACGACTCTACTTGACTTCTGAAAGACAAAAGGTAAAAGATAAAGATAGCGGGCACTCCCCCAAGCTTGGAACAAGCCAAGGGAATGCCATTACCACGGAGGTTTCACTCATCATCCTTGTTGGCGTTGATCAAGTAGTTCTTGGCGAAACTCTTCCATGGAAGGGGTTCTCCAGTCTCATATGAGAAGCTCGTCTCCTGGATCCTGCATTCAGCACCCAAACCCATGCGCAGAAACCTTAGTTCATACTCACAGTTCTGGTTATGTAGATCGTTAATTTGCCCTTGGAGTTCTATAATTATGTCTTCAGACGCGGCGATTCTTTCCCACATCTCCTTCATCTCCTTCAGGAAGTAGTTCTTCAGCTCGTTGGTGATGTCAAAGTTAGCTTCGACACCACGCTCGGTCATCTTCTTGTACTTGAAGACTTCTTGCTCCACTTCTTCCAGCCTGGCCTGGACGCTCCCCTCCTTGATAGGTCCCTTCAGATCTTCTTGATGAAGGACGCCTTCCTTCATCTGAACCACCTGAGGGTGCTTCTTCACCTCAGCGAGGTAAGGGTTGATGACGTTGACGACGAACGTGTCCTTGGGGGAACTTGGAGAAGCCATGGCACCTAAATTTGGCTGAAAGATTTCCTGACAGAAACAGATCGAAGAGAAAACACGCAAAATCGCAAGATACGTTGCCAGAACAACCCGGGCAAATATATAGGAAAAATTTATGCACAGAAAGGAAGGTTACGGACCAAAGAGGGGTCGGAGACGGGCACCAGGTTGTCCAGGCGGCCTGCCGGCGCGGCCCAGGGGGGGCGCGCCAGGACTCCCTGGTGGTCGTCTCCGGCTCCACTTCGACTCGGAATTTTACTAATTTTTCAAAAACTCGTAATACGGAACTTTTATGATGTTTTGCGGTGTTTTCTTACCGTACTACGTACCTTTTCTTATTCTGCTTCTGCTGGCGTCTGAAACAGGGCTGCAACATGTTCTTCATGGGTTGTTGTGTATATTATATTCACATCAACATCGACAGGGTCTCCTGCTATGTAATGTTTAAGTCTTTGCCCATTCACAACTTGAGGTTTGGTGCCTTCAAAATTATTAATCTTAATTGCACCAGACCGATAAACTTCTTCAATATGAAATGGTCCTTCCCACCTGGAAAGTAGTTTACCTGGATAAAACCTGAAACGAGATCTAAACAACAAAACTTTATCACCAACATTAAATTCACGTTTCAGAATCTTCCTATCATGCCACCTTTTTACCTTTTCTTTGAACATTTTAGCGCTCTCGTAAGCTTCACTCCTCCATTCATCTAGAGAAGTCAAGTTCATGAGACGCTTCTCACCAGCTAGTTTTGGGTCAGCGTTAAGCTCTCTAACAGCCCAGAAAGCTTTGTGCTCTAGCTCTAATGGCAAATGGCAAGCCTTGCCATACACCATCTTATAGGGAGACATGCCCATGGGGTTTTTGTAAGCAGTTCTATATGCCCACAAAGCATCTCCCAATTTATTTGACCAATCCTTCCTATTTCTATTTACTGTTTTCTGCAAGATCAACTTAATCTCTCTATTGGTGAGCTCAACTTGCCCACTAGTTTGAGGATGATACGGTGAAGCAATTCTATGATTAACATCGTATTTAGCCAAAGCTTTTCTAAAAGCTCCGTGCGTGAAGTGTGATCCTCCATCGGTCATGAGGTACCTTGGTACACCAAACCTAGGAAATATTACATCCTTAAGCATTTTCAAGGATGTTTTGTGGTCAGCACTTTCAGTGGGGATTGCTTCAACCCACTTGGTCACATAATCAACAGCTACTAAAATGTGAGTGTACTTGTGCGAAGAAGGGAAAGGACCCATAAAATCAAAACCCCAACAATCGAAAGGTTCAATCACTAGTGAGTAATTCATAGGCATCTCATTCCTTCTACTAATGTTACCAACTCTCTGACATTTATCACAGGCTAAAACATAATTTCTAGCATCTTTAAAGAGAGTAGGCCAATAAAAACCTGATTGAAGAACCTTATGTGCAGTCCTCTCACCGGCGTGATGTCCTCCATAGGGACTATCATGACACCGTCAGAGAACGTCCTTCTGCTCATGTTCCGGAATGCATCTTCTCACGATCCCGTCGGGACCTTCTTTGAAAAGATGTGGGTCATCCCAAAAGTAGTGCCTCAAATCATGAAAGAACTTCTTCCTTTGCTGAAATGTTAGACCTGGAGGCAAATACTTTGCAACAATAAAATTAGCATAATCTGCATACGAAGGATCGGAGAGAGGTTGTACTTTCACAACGGCAAGTTGCTCGTCTGGAAAACTATCGTTAACTGGGATGGGGTCATGCGGTATATCTTCCATTCTTGAAAGATTGTCCGCTACCGGATTGTCTTCTCCTTTCCTATCAACAATCTGCAAATCAAATTCTTGGAGAAGGAGTACCCATCTGATAAGCCTCGGCTTGGCATCCTTTTTTGTCATAAGATATTTAATGGCAGCATGATCAGTATGAATAATAACTTTGGAATCAACAATATATTGCCTAAACTTATCACAAGCAAAAACTACAGCTAAGAATTCCTTCTCAGTAGTAGCATAATTTCTTTGAGCACTATCAAGGGTCTTACTAGCATAATGTATAACATTCAATTTCTTATCAACCCTTTGTCCTAAAACAGCTCCAACAGCAAAATCACTTGCATCACACATAATTTCAAAAGGTAATTTCCAGTCAGGTGGTTGTACTATAGGAGCAGTTATTAAAGCTTTCTTAAGGATTTCAAAAGCTTCCTTACAATTTTCATCAAACGCAAAAGGAACATCCTTCTGGAGAATATTAGTGAGGGGTCTCGAGGTTTTAGAAAAGTCTTTAATAAATCTTCTATAAAAACCTGCATGACCGAGAAAACTGCGAATACCTTTGATGTCCCTTGGATAGGGCATCCTTTCAATAGCTTCGATCTTGGCTTTGTCCACTTCAATTCCCCTTTCGGAAATCTTGTGACCAAGAACAATTCCTTCATTAACCATAAAGTGGCACTTCTCCCAGTTGAGTACCAAATTTGTCTCCTCGCATCTCTGCAAAACTTTATTAAGGTTGTGAAGACAATGGTCAAATGAAGTTCCATAGACGGAGAAATCGTCCATGAAGACTTCCATAATATCCCCGCAGAAACCATGAAAGATAGCAGACATACACCTTTGAAAAGTAGCAGGGGCATTACATAAACCAAAAGGCATACGTCTGTAAGCATAAGTACCAAAAGGACAAGTAAAAGTGGTCTTCTCTTGATCGACAGTGTTAACATGAATTTGAGAGAAGCCAGAATAACCATCGAGATAACAAAAGTGGGTATTTTTGGATAACCTTTCAAGCATTTGGTCGATGAACGGCAACGGGTAATGATCCTTCCTGGTTGCCTTGTTCAACTTCCTGTAATCAATACACATCCTATATCCAATAATAATCCTCTGAGGTATTAGTTCATTTTTATCATTAGGAACCACAGTTGTACCTCCTTTCTTAGGAACACAGTGTACCGGACTTACCCACTTACTATCAGCTATAGGGTAGATAATACCTGCGGCTAGAAGCTTGAGAATCTCAGTTCTCACGACATCCATCATCTTCGGGTTCAACCGTCGTTGATGGTCAACAACTGGTTTAGCATCAGGCTCAAGGTTGATAGTATGTTGACAGATAGATGGACTAATCCCCTTAAGGTCATCAAGGGTGTAGCCAATTGCGCCTCGGTGTTTATGAAGTACTTCCAATAATCGCTCTTCTTCATATCCTGAAAGGTTAGAATTGATAATAACAGGATATACTTTCTTTTCATCTAAATAAGCATACTTGAGCGTGTCGGGAAGAGGCTTAAGATCGAACACCGGGTCTTCTTTCGGTTTTGATAAAATTCCCAAAGGTTCAACCGGAAGGTTGTGCTTCAGGATAGCAGGCTGCCTCAAGAATATTTCATCTAGTTCATTCCTTTCCTGCATATGTAAATCATTCTCGTGGTCCTCCATGTATTGCTGCAAAGGATCATCAGGGGGAATAGCAATAGAGGCAATACTTTCAATAATTTTATCATCACTAGGTAAATTAGTACCACGAGGCTGCTTAGAGAACTTAGAAAAATTAAATTCATATGGCTCACCATTGAATTCAACAGAAACTTTACCTTTCTTGCAATCTATTATAGCTCCACAAGTTCTAAGAAAAGGTCTACCAAAAATGATGGGACAAAAATTGTCCCTGGCTGAACCAAGTACCAAAAAGTCGGTAGGGTATTTTACCTTTCCACATAGGACCTCAACGTCCCTCACAATTCCGATAGGAGAGATAGTTGATCTATTTGCAAGATGAATAGTAACATCAACTTCTTCAAGTTCACAAGGGGAAATCTCACCGATGATTTCTTCATAGAGTGAATAAGGAATAGCACTTGCACTCGATCCCAAATCGCATAGCCCATAATAATTGTGATCTCCTATTTTAACAGATACCACCGGAGTACCTGAAATTGGGCCTTTGTTCTTGGTTGTGACAAGGTTAGTGGAAACAACACAAAAAGTTATATTGGTATCCAAAACATCATCAGTAACAAGGTCTTTAATCAATGCAACTCGAGGATCAACCCTAATCTGGTCCTCAGGTTCATCAACTCTTCTCTCACTTTTATTTATTATGCCTGTCACAAGAGAGTGCTCCTTTATCCTCGTGGGAAAAGGAGGTTGTTCATATATAACTGCAGGCAATATAGGCTCAGCAACATAAATATCAATAGGTTTTTCTTTAAAAGGTGCATGGTGCTGGTCTCTATTCTTTTTAAAAGAATCAACGTGAGAGGCAAAGTTCATACATAAATCAATCACTAGATGGGAATCAAGACCAATCTTAGAGCAAAAAGTATTGAAGTAATCAGTTTCTACATAGCTCTCAATATATTCATGTTCATAATTTATAGCGGGTTCAATACCTTTATCAATTTCCCAATCTTCGGTATTCCTCTGGATTCTTTCGAGGAGATCCCACCTTTCTTCAACACTCTTCTTCTGAAATACCCCACTAGAGGAGGCATCCAGCATCTCCTTATCCTGACGAGAAAGCCTGGCATAAAAATTTGTAAGTATAATTTCCTTGGGAAGCTTATGAATAGGGCATTTGAGCATTAGGGACTTCAATCTCCCCCAAGCTTGAGCAATGCTTTCTCCGTCACGAGACCTAAAGTTATAGATGTAATTCCTGTCTCGATGAATTTCATGAAGAGGATAAAATTTAGTATAAAAGAGAGATATAAGCTCCTGCCAGTCCAGCAAGTGTGGGTTGTCAAGAAGCCCATACCAATCTGAAGCTTTATCTGTAAGGGATACGACAAACAATTTCCTCATGACAAACTCCCTCGATACACCTGCAAGCTTAAATAATGAACATAGTCGTGACAAATACAACAAGTGTTCACCAGGATGTCTGTCTCCTGCATAACGATTAGTCAAAACATAATCGATAATGCCAGCTGGTATTTTACAAGGCACAATTTCAGTAGGGGGAGGATCAACCACCACAGGTGTGGGGTGTCTTCCCGCAAGCAACGCTCCAATAATAGGGTTATCCATAAGGACAAAGAGCAACAATAGTAAAAATAAAAATAAAATTATAAAAAGACTTTCTTACCAGTTTCACTTTACCAATAGCGCTACGCTCCCCGGCAACGGCGCCAGAAAACAATACTTGATGACCCTCAACCGTAAGGGATCTGTTGCAGCGTTTTCGATAAGTAAGAGTGTCGAACCCAACGAGGAGTAGAAGGTATTGATAAGCGATTCTGAGCAAGAAATTACTGCAAGCACTGAAAGATAACTTTTAGGGGTTTTCTCGATATAAGCAACAGGAATGTAAAGGCAAGTAATGCAAAAGATACTGAGAGTAACAAGGGGCCCAATCCTTTCTTAGCAAAGGAGAGGCCTAGCAACTGAACTTATAAAGACTAAAGCGTTCTTGAGGACACACGGGAGAGGTAGTCATGTGCTTTCGCCATATTCCGTATCGATACTATGTTATGTGTTGATAAGTGTTGGTGGGTGGATCTATGCTAGTGCACTCTCTAGACCAAGATAATGCACTCTTATGATTAAACACCTTGCAAGCATCCGCAAATACAAGATAGAATTTAAGGCAAAAGCCTAACCATAGCAATACGATCGAGGATCCATTATTCCCTTATGCAAAAGCGTGCGAACTGGGGTTCAGGTTTCTGTCACTCCGGCAACCCACCATAAGCATTCTTTATACACAATGTATTCCCCTAGTCCTTAATAAGGTGAAGTGTTGGGTGTTCGACTCACACAACACCACTAGTAGAATGACAACACAACTTAAGTACCAAACAATCACATATTACTTCAACAGCATATGACTACTAACAACAAGACTTTCCCCATGTCCTCAAGAACTAAAGTTACTACTCACAAGACATAAAAGAGATCATGATCAGTGGGGATAACACTAGTAGATAAAGGGTCATCAGACCCGGTTCATTTGGGCCTTTTAGCCCCGGTTCCAGAACCGGGACAAGAGGGTCGGTACTAATGCTCTGACCCTTTAGTCCCGGTTCAATCCAGAACCGGGGCAGAAGGGTGTCCACGTGGCCTGTGCACCGAGCCCAGGCAGGAGGGGCTTTAGTCCCGGTTGGTGGTACCAACCGGGACCAAAAGGCATCCACGCGTCAGCATTTCTGTGGCTGTGGTTTTTGTTTTTGTTTTTTTGAAAGGGGAGGGGGGGTTTTAGGTTTTGGGGGGTTAATTTAGGTGTTTCATATATTGTGTTAGCTAGCTAATTAATAGAGAGAAGTGTCCTCTCTTATGTCCGTGCTTGGTCGACGCTACATACTACACATACGTATATAGAGAGGACTAGAGTCACGCTAGCTAGCTAGCTAGCTGCTAGCTACTAAGCAAACGAAGGAAACAGAAGATCGTATAATCAACATATATATATATATGCATACAGAGAGAAGTAATATCGACCACCTCTCCTTCTCCGAGAGATTGGTCGAACAACAAGTTCTCGTATATCTATCCGACACTACCGGGCACATATATACAATAATTATCTCTTAGAAAAATAATCTCCTATCATATGGATGCATGGTCCACATAGTATTCTCCGTCTTCAGCGATCACGTGTTCAAGGAAGAATGCCGCCAATTCCTCTTGAATTGCTCGCAGACGATCTGGTGTTAGGAGTTCAACCCGCATCCGAAACATCTAATTTGAAGTAGGGGGTCAATACATGAAATGATGCTATAAATTTGTGAATATTATTGATTGCTTACGCACTTCAAATTGTTCATCAGTGTAGCCCCGCTCACAGGTCGTGTGGCGGATGGACTCGCAAATGTAGTATCCACAATAATCATTCCCGGGTTCCTGCCACAACCACTTTACAAGAAATAGAGGTCAATCAAACTGATAAGCAAGAATGCCAAATTGGTATTGATGAAACTAGCGCTTGAATCAAGATATAGGAGATGCGCGCGCGGAACATGCTACTATATAGTACTTACTTTCGGGTATCTAAATTGTAGCTTCTTCGGCAGTCCCGGAGCTTTTTTGGTGAATTTTTTCCAAGCCCTGCCAGACAAAGAAAACAATTAGTTGATATCAGAAATGAAGTTGCTGATATATATGCCCCGGTTACTTCTGGCAAATGATGAAGTCATGGAATTCTTCAATACTTTGACACTAGTTAGGCAACCTCTCTCGACCCCTCCCCCCCCGACTTCTCGGCGATCCACAACCCTAGACCCCCTCATGTCACATTTTGTCTAGTGTCAAAGGATTCAACAAACCAATACTTCATCATTAGGCGAAAGTAACAGTAGCATGATGGTACGAAGCTCTCCAAAGTTTTTTTTGGAACGAAGTCCCAGATAAGATAATCCGTAACAAAAGACGGATTATCCTATCAGGAACTCCGTTCCAGAACATCTTTGCATAACTTCGTACCAACATGCCCCGGTTACTTCTGGCAAATGATGAAGTCATGGAATTCTTCAATACTTTGACACTAGCTAGGCAACCTCTCTCGACCCCTCGACCCCC
>LR738709.1:20544723-20573124 GCA_902687465.1 Secale cereale
GTAAAACAAGTTATAACTTTTTAACTTTGAGGGAGACAAGTTAGTAACTGAGTTCTAATTTGTGAAAGATGATCCAATTTTCCAGACGGCCTGAGGCCTCCAACACGGTAGAAAGTAAATTATTCTGCTGATTTTTTATGCCTCCTTCAAAAGATATTAACTCAAGATGTAATCTTACCGGCAGCCCAGAGGTTGGGGGTGTACCCTCCTCATTCTTTCACCGTACATATAAGGTACTTACTCTATCTTTAAAAAAGGTAATATCACCCGTGATGCTTAATTTTGTCACTGATGTTCACTTCTTTTTTTTTTTTGAAGAACCTCATGCGAGGGCAGGGGGTTCCTGCATTTCATTAAGAAGAAGAGAGATGATCCAGTTTATAAGAAAAAACCGGATCCAAAAACCTAACAAAGCCCGGTTAATTGGGGGAAACCGAGTGAACACCGCAGAACAAACACAAAAAAAGAACACTAGAGCTTGGGGGTAGGGACTAGGACACGCACGATCTCAAGGCACGTCGTCTGAGCCAGACACAAGAGCGCCTAGGCCCAGAGCGAATCGGCGTGGCTCAAGTGCAACCGGTATGACCAACAGACCCTCACAAGATCTCATCCATATCAAGCCTCGCCATCGCCCCTTCATCTCAGGGTCGTATCCTAACATTACCTGCGGAGTACTTCACCAGAGCACTCAAAGCCGCGATCGTTTGCGGCGAAAGCGGCTTTTTGTACATGTCGAGGTAGGCTTTCATCTTTTGCTCAGCGCCCTCGACCTTGCTCACCTCTGGCAACTCTCCAAAAACCTCCATCAACCTATGCTCCGCACGCTTGGCCGTCGAGATGTTGCATGCCTTGTTCTTCTTTTCTAGACGCCCGCTTCGTCTCCCACCATCCTGCTCCCCATGCAAAGGCGTCGGGGTCCCAAGCAGAGGGACCGGGACCGCACAAGTAACCTTGCTGAGAAAATCCTCCAAAGCTGTAGGTGGAGCCTCAACCTGTGTAACCTCAACAGCACCAATGCTATCCTCAACCTGAGACTCAACCTCAACATCATGCTTGCTGAGAAAACCCTCCAAAGCTGTAGGTGGAGCCTCAACCTGTGTAACCTCAACAGCACCAATGCTATCCTCAACCTGAGACTCAACCTCAACATCATGCTTGCTGAAGGCCCCCATCATGTGCTCCGCGTTGAGACCAAGTGGCTCCTTCACTTCAGAATACACCAAACTGGTTCTAGAACTTGACACGAGCGTGCAACTATGGTGATAATGTCATCCGTAGACCTATAATACACTAATGTAACACCATATTTTAATTAGCGTGCACACGTGGCATAAGACCAACTTCCAACAGATGTTTGCTTTATACATGTATATGTACGACGAGTGGGCCCATAGGTCCGCACAAAGGGAAATGAACGATAAAAATTGTATCAAACAGGACTCAAACTTCAGAGGTCACCATAGCAAACGACCTGCCATAGCCATAAGGCCACACTAAATTTCATGTCTAGTAATGATAACGTTCGTTTATATATCTTGGGTAGGAACACGTCCGCGGGTTATACATGGGCTGCAGTCTGTGCAACCCATTTGCATATGTTAGCTTCTTTTATAGAGAATTGTAAAAAGTTTGTAAATTCGAAAAAAAGTAAAAGATTTGTACATTATAATCACAGTAATAAAAGTAAATTTATAATATTCCTGCGTAATCTATATTATATGTACAAATAAAACAATTTATATGAAAAAGGTCCATGCAATTTTTAAAAATATTGAGCTACTTACATGTGGATTGTATTGACTTTTTTTAGTAAATACAAAATTATTAATTTGATAAAAATAAAAAGTATAGCTCATGGCTTATATTTAAATTATACAAAATTATGAAGACAATTTTTTTTTAATATTCACTTGGGATAACTTTCACCCGTGGCATATATACTTAATTTCTGAACCCAAAAAAACTATTCTTAATTTCTATATAATTTAAATATATTTAGATGTTTATATTTATAATTGTTTTTAATAATTACAAATAATTTCTAATTATACAAAAACGTCATAAAAACAATTTTCAATTGAAAAAATGTAAAAATATTATTCAAATGTTCGTATAATTTAAGTAGTAATTATGAATTATAATTCAGATAATATTTTATTATTCTAAATTATATAAACATGTTTATAATCATAAATACTATTTGATATATATGACTTTTTTCAAACATAATATTTTAATTATTTTTTAAATTACTTGAATATTTTTCTACATAAGTTACTCTTTCTTTACATAATATTTCTAAAAGAGGAAGGTTTAAACTTTATTTTTATTACTATCATTATAAATTATGTACACATTATAAATTCTAATAAGACAAAAGAAAGCTAACATTTGCAACATGGCAGCACAGACAGTGGCCCATTTACATCACGCAGGCGTGTTCCTTTACGATATATAGCGTCATTATCCATAGTGGACATCGTAGTGTGATTAGGTTTGTAGTTAGCGGTTATTTGCTTTCATGATGTTGCAATTACGATCTGCGGTTCTAAAACCAGTCTGGTATATTTTCCAAGTTCATGCCCTAAAGTGAACATCGGTGACAAGTTTAAGCACCACTGGTGATATTGCCTCTAAAAAAACACATCAAGGAACAACTTGCATATCAGGACAGAGTTAAGAGGCGTTCTTTAGGTTTCATGCATTGACTCATGGAATCACATCCATGCATTGGCTCCCAATACCCTGCTTACCTATTACGTGTTGTAATAAACCCATACCGTTTTCGCAGCTGAGATTAGGCGGTTCATGGAGCAATAAAAACCGAACCCGGAGCATCGATCAAGGCATACCTTTCTCGGCCTCTGGGCTAAGATTCAGTGTAGTATCTGTTTTTATCAGTTTAATATCTGATACATGAATCTACGGATCCACGAGATATTAAGTTAATCTTTTGTGGGGGAGAATCCGTCTATCGACGGTTCTCATGCGCCGTCCAAGCGTTGCACTGCTGCTTGGAATAGGCGCTCCCCAACCAAAACAAAAATAAAAAGAGTATAGATCATAGTCTCGAGCTAAAAAGAGTATAGATTAGTCTCAAGCTTAGTCCAGATTCGTGTGCAAAAGCCCTTCCCTGGAGCCAAAAGACCACTCTTCTGCACTAAGAAGATATAGGTTCAGTATGGAGAAGTTCTGAGCTAGAACAGTAAAATGAAGTTAGGCATGACAATTCACCATTAGGCATGACACAGAGTTACAGTAAGTTTTACACAATCCGGGAGTACGATGACAATGAAGTTTTTACACAGCCGCAAATGAAACACACGCCGAGCACGCTTCTTCGATCATTGATAACTGATGAGCAACTAAAGGACAGCATGCCGGTGCCCTCGGAAGATGCTTACCCTGATTCCTCAAGTAGTTACACCACGGGCCATCACGGGAAGCTATGCATGGAAATTCGATAGAATTGTCGGAGAGTGAATGCATTCATTCCTCTGCCATTGCATCCCTTCCACGTGTAAGCACGCCAATCGATTCCCATTCCAGGGCACACACGACATCCTGTGTACAAGCACAAGGAGAAAATTAAAGCAGCTAGAAGAAAGAAAGAAAAATCTTGCTGTTTGCAACCTGGAGCAGACAAACTTACAGAAGGGTTCTGAGGATCGATATCAAAGGAGTTGATAGCACAGGGCTCGGCCAGCAATTCAAGAGGCCTCTCATCTAGTGACAAAATTGGCATATCGTGAGCAATTTGCATGGAATAAGTCAACAATAGACTCATTAATTCATGGCTTTCTGGCTACAGGCTCACCTTGTTCGACGATTGCAAGGATTCCATCCTCTGAGCACAGCATCACAGGTAATATTCTTGTTGAGACAGACGAGATAATATCAGAAGACTGTGTGTAGTTGTCAAAAAGAACCTCCCAGACCTCACTCTCGCACAGGGGTTGTGCTGTTTCGTCAAGGCCTACACCAGAGAGTGGTATTGGCTGCTGTGCCCAGCGTAGGTCCCAAGCAAATATTGTTCCTGAGGAGCCTCCCACCTACAAACAATCAGAGAATCAGAAGTGATTTATATTTGTATAGTAATGGCTCATCTAAACACTCCCATTAAATCGTTTCTAACTATCTGGCACTCGACAGTCAGCAGTTACTCCGTACCACTTCCTAGACCCAGTCTCCCACACTTACTACTAGGCTTACTTGACACGTATACAAACCACAGACAGGCCCGTTGACAAGGGTGTGCGAGCAGTGCGATCACACAGGGCCCCCAAAATCGAGGGGCCCCGAACGAAGAGAAGATCGGTAAAACCGTCCCGGTTCGTCGCCTGCCGGCTGTTCACGCGATCCGGAGAAAAAAACTGTAGCCCGTCGTTCCAACAAAAAAGCAGCAGGGCCCATGTTAGCCCAGTCCGATGCCCCATTCCGTTTGGGCCTGTTTGTAGAAAGGCCTTGTAGAAATCAGATAAAGAAAACAACGCCAGACTCCTCGCTACGATTTGCGTTTCCCTACGATTTCGTGAGCGAGAATAGCGAGGCGCCGCCCTACCTACTTCGGCGACGAGATCGATCGCGATCCACCGTGCATCTGGCCGCCGGCGGCGGCTTTGCTACAACACCTCCTCCAGTCATCCCCACATATATCTCAAGTAAGCAGCAAGTCATAAGCTTTTTAATCAAAATCGATGGGCGATGAACACTGCGTTAGGTTTATTTTTTATACAATCTTCCTCTCTGATTCTTTCGGTATTTTTCATGCCAAATCAAACGTAATCCTTACTAGTATAGTAGTACTACTCAGTTAAGCTTGTACGTGGTTCTAATCCAATTAATAGGATTCGAATGTGATACACGGCTTGTAATCCAATTTCTAATTCTATTACGCCATATTCCAGCAGTACTAATTCTTCATACCCATCTACTAGCTAGCCATACTAGCATGTTTCATTTCAAGAAAGACCCAATGTTTTGATGACAATAACAGTGTAAAATGATGTCTTGAAGAAAATAACTTTCAAAGATATAAGAATTCAAGAAAGACCCAAGAGAGTACGCTTACCTACATTAGGTTTTAGTTACATGGTCTTTAAATTTTGGGCCCCATTTTGCATTTCGCACCGGGGCCCCGAAATCCTGGAGACGGCCCTGACCACAGATGCTGAATGTGCAACATAGGGGCTGGACACTGCTGTGCCAACAAACCATTCCACTACGTATGTTTTGTAAGTCAGATAGTTAAAACAACTCTGAAAGTCTGAATATAATTCACAATGAAGAATTAGAATATCTTTGGTTGAGGTAAGTAACACTCGCAGCTCATTGTTGTTTATCCCATGCAAAAAGAGTTCTGTTCAAAGCTTGCTCTTCTTTGGTAAATGTAGGAAGTGAAACTTTCAGAGCAAAGAGCAGCTAGTGCCTTTACAGTATAAGCTTAAGAAAAGAGCAGCATCCAGCCCCTATGTTGCACAATACTATTAAGCCCTTTGGTAATCCCATTTCAATCTTTTGGGTTATGCACAATATAAGCTTATCATGGAAATAGTGTGCATAGCTTCAGAGGATCACGATGAAATCGGCAAAAGCATCCAACCCAAGGATATTCCAGAGATATTGGTCGCCTTTACCTCTGAGAAGGCTTCAATTGTCATATACAAACCAAAACATATGGTTCTTGATATACTCTGAAAGAGTAACAGGGGCGCTATTCATAACAACTGCTGCCTCTGCACTAATTTTGACTAAAATATTTATTTATGGAAGACTGATTTACCTAGTATATTGATGATTTATAGACATAGGATTGCTTAGCCTCGAGTAAAAAAGGGCCTGTTTGGAATACTGGAATTTTGCAGGTACTTGGGATAGACGTGAAGTGTTCACAAGTGTTGGATGTTCTATCCTACTGAATTTCATGTTAAAATTGGTCTTATTGCTGTATATTGATTTAACACTAAGTTGTTTGACTTTCAGCTATATACATGGGTTCTGACGATGGGTAGTCATACTACGATATCCCTGTGGTGTGTATACCATATAACGGGCCATAAGGGCGCAGGTGTACGCAGGACTCAGAAGCACATAAATAGCACCATCGACCAAGGCGGTCCACGCTCTGGGTGTAAAACAAGGAGTCCTTGCAGGTACTCAAATCCAGTCCAGACACCTACCCGCATACGGCAAGCATATCTGTGCAAGGGAGAAGGCCACACCGTCCAGAGGCCATATAAAGGTGTCCAAGAAACCATAAGAAAGACCAAGCAATCCAGGATCATCAAATCGAAACCCTTAGCGATTAGGCACATCTCGCCTAGATCGAACATCCTACCCCGTCAAGTTGCCTACCAACTTGCCAGACCAACTCTTTGTAAGCCAGATTGTACTCTTTTCCAAATATAATATTCAATCAAGGCAGGTGTAGGGCTATTATCTGCAATTAGGGAGCCCAAACCAGGGTGAATCGTGTCCTAGATTCCCTGGTGGCCCAAGGTGATGTTCCCAGAACCACATAAATCATGTGTGACTACCTTACCGCTGTGAGCCACGTGAAATTACCCTCAACAAATTCATCGCTTATTTACGTAGGACCTGGATAGTTACTTGTCCTAAATACACACCAAAACTCGTCATCTAGTGAGACATGATTTGTGTGTGAAAGCTTAATCATCTTGAAGTGCCAAACATCTGGTGAAAGAACAGAAGTACCATTATGCACAAGAATGGAGGTTATATTTTATGGTCAACATGAGGCTAAAAATATCACAGGAAATTGTAAAAATAAAGTTTTATTAAACTATGCGCAAACTGAAGTGAACATTCATTTGCAAATTCCCAGTTCATGTAAAGAGTGATATTGACCATACCACACAGATATGCTTTCTTGATGGATGTATATCAATGGAATGCACCATGCCGGTGGCAACACCACGACCCCTAAAATATCACAAGTTCATGAAGTCAGCACAATAGCACTACATGGTGCAGTCGAAATGGTGAAAGCTCATGAAATGAAGTTTAACTGCGCAAAGATAATGATCATATTCTGAATTTAATTTTTATCACATGTAAACAGAAATGATCTTGACAGCTGATCTCAAGAAGGAAGAGCTCAAAGTGAAATTTGCATATCAATTGTGGACTACATATTGAAGATAGCTTATATTGGTTCAGCCATCATTGGAAATTTGTAAGTAGTACATTCGGTGCCATATTACGACATGTGAAAGAACATTAACCGTACAACTATATGTTTGCTGGGAGGCTACAGCTGAATCCACACGACTTGCCAGAGTACACTACGCTTTCCACATCTCATTTAATAGAATATCTTAGTAATACAGTATGCTTCAAACATAAGCACACATGACTGTAGCCTATGAAGTTTGGCGTCTGCAAGCTTATGAGTAGCTACTAATCGACGAAAAATATGAAAAAAATTATATGAGCAATGGCCTTCCGGAAACAGGCCATAAAATTTACATAATATTTCGAAACAAATTGTACCGAATCTAGTCATCTGATCCCTGTAAGAACAAGCTGGTCACATATTGACATAAGACCATAAACTTACTTTTATTTGTAAATATAACACAATGACACGCACACCATAACCAGATAACCAAACTAGTGAAGTATAGATCCCCAAATTTCAGAGCAATCCACAGAAAGAGCGTCCAGCGAGCAGAAACTGTAACAGCCGGCACTCACCAGACGCCCTTGCAGTGCGCCACCACGGCGTCCCCTTTCCTGCGGTCCCACCACTGCACGCCGCAGCCGGCGCCGCCGGTGGCGAACTCGGCGGACGACGCCCATCTCGCGGCCCCGTACCCCGACATGCCCTTCCCATCCCACACCCTCCTGGCCACCACCCTGCCGTCGCCGCCGTCCGACACCACATGCACCCTCCCGTCCTCCCCCGCCGTGACCCACTCCTCGCCGCAGCAGTCGAGCCCGCGCACGGGCCCCACATGGAACCCCGCGCCGCCGGGGAGGGACACCGCCGAGTCGGTGTCGAAGGAGGAGGGGAGGAGGTGGAGGGAGCCGGAGGAGGTGGCGGCGGCGAGGACGGAGGGGGAGCAGCGGAGGGCCGTGGGCCGGGAGGGGAGCGGGAGGGAGGCGAGCGGGTAGGCGGGGTCGTGGAGCGGGAGGAGGGCGAGGTGCGAGGAGGCGGGGACGGAGGGGTCGTGGACGGCGGCTGCGAGGAGGCGGCCGGAGGAGGCGGAGGACGGGAGCCAACGGACGATGTCGATGGAGAAGGGGAGCGGGTGGCGGCGGAAGGAGGGAGAGTCCGCCATTGTTGGCTGTTGCCTGGAGGGTTTGGGGCGGTGGCGCAGGCTCGGGCTCGGAGGCGCGCTCCCACCGGCGGCGGAGCTAGGTTTCACGGGCGGCGGCGGCGCGAGCGACGGCGACGGAGAGTGAGGGGATCGGGGGCGTCCTTGGTTTGGTGATTGGGCTGTCGTCGCGTCTATGGGGGAATTCCGTTCCTGGGCTGGGCTGCACTCACTCAGTAGGAAAATTCCCTATTCACATCTCAGAAAAAAAAAGTCGGTGTTCTAATAAAAAACAAATCGATGTTGTCTAAAATTCGCCACGAACGTCATACGGTGATGAAATTTTGCGGGCCAACAAACATTTTGCCAATGTTTGAATTCTCACATTCTATCGATTCAAATTTTGAATATATTTTCCTGAAATTTCAAATTAAATACAGATTTGACATGAAAAATTGATATTTGTATGAACTAAAGCTTTTTTCTACGTGCGACGGTAATTGTGATGGAAATACATACCGTCACCCTTGTCTGACGCCTCACATGTAAGGGCATGTACAACGGTGTACAATGAGCTGTCTAGAAAAGGTGACGGCTAGGACTGCCGGAGAGAGAACGCAATTAAAGGAAGAGGTCGTCGCTAAATATGCAGACGGGTGTTTTGCATGAAACTCGGTCGCTATTGACGACTCTTTTATCGATGTATTGATGAGCGTCAGTATATGTGGCCTCGGACGACAAATCGTGCTCCCACCGTCTACGTCTTCTTCTCCTGATCCATGGCAGCCCCTCTCATGTGCTCATGAATCCCCAACGGCGCAACACATCTCGCAATCCGCGTGAATCCACTCCGAGGTTCTTTTGCTTCTGAAACCACACTGTTGTTGCTCTTGTTTACGCATCCAATGATTCTGAATTTCCATTTCATTGTGGTCCTATTTCAATCGTGAGAGCACCAGGAAAGGAAAAATATTTCGTGGTGGGTCTGTAGATGACAAATTTGAAGTATTCTACGTCGATTTTGGTAGGAGTGGTTCCTTATAGTAGCATACAACATGCAGACTCGTCAGTATCCTCTTCTACTCTTGCTCAGTTGTGTAGACAGCCTTTGCAGTCATACCCTTTCTGAAGCTGGCGATATTGAGTCATTAGAAAGGATAGTTGATGATTCTCACTTTGAACATGCTACCCCATCACCATATTGAAGTATGATGGTGGTTGGGTACCGAGCATCTTTTAGATAGAAGCTTGGTGTGTGTTTTGTCAACTGTTGAAGAAGAGAGGATTGTCTGCTTGTTTTGTAAATCTACCTTCTACTAGCTAGGATAGTCAATTGTGGAAGAAGACATTTTGTCTAATCATTTTTGGTGTATGTGACTGCCATCAAGTATCAGTCTAGACCGGTGGACGTGCGTAAGCAAGATATGTGTGCACATGTACGCTCATGAGCATGCCAATGGCACACCGCAGACACTAGTCCTCTTACAAACTACTCCCTCCGTCTCATAATATAAGACGTTTTTTTAACACTACACTAGTGTTAAAAAACGTTTTATATTATGGGACGGAGGGAGTAGAAACCATATCTAGTACAGAAATTTAGCAACAACAAAACACAGTAAATCCATCAATACACCTTTTCTAAGGAAAACAATGATTATTGCATAGGTACTTATAACACAATAAAACCATAATTCTTGTCAGAGCACAAACAAAATCCCCGATGAATATGCACATACGTAAAAAAAACTCTAGTATATTATGTTCCAGCACTCTCTCTGAAGTCTAAACTCACTAACTATAATAATCCATGAAGTTTGTGCCCTAGCTAGCCCGTTGAAGACTCTTGCTGCTTCTTGGATTCTTTCTTTTTAGCAATAAAGTCAATGCACTTGTCCTTCAACTCGGGGCAATTATACATCTCAGCGCAAGCTTGAATATCTGTAACCGTATTCATTGACACATTATCCCACAATTTTTGGACACACATAAGCTTTAGCCGGTCTAGTGCGTAGCGATCTGCAGCGGCAAGTAAATCAAACAATACCTCGTTGGATGGGCTATCATCATCAGTAGTAGTTGTAGTAGTAGTAGGAAACTCATCGGTGTATATGAACCGAAGCATGCGTTTGAATGTTGCGGGTGTGATATCGTGCAGTGTGATGGATGACATTGTGGCTTCGGCCATGGACCCAAAAAGCTCAGCCTTGAAGACGGGCGAGCGGGCTGCAAGAATGGCTCGGTTCGCCGGGAATGCCTCGCCGTCAACGGTAAACGACACGTCTGTCCCTTATGATGGTTGATCCAACAAGCAACCGAGTTGGTTCCCGATGTCGGAAGGTGGCACGGTGACAGGGGTATCACGCATGACGATGACGGTGCATACAAACGTGATGTGCCCCTCAATAACATAGTTTTCCTCGAGGACCGTTCTGGCCACGAACCGATGGTATCCCCAGTCGTCGCGCTTGGAAGGGTGGCCCTTGATTTTGAACTTGTGAAGAGCCGTCGTCTTTCGGGCCTCTGACGGGTTGTCATTTATGTCGATCAAGAAGGCGGCGAAGATTGCATTCACGCTTGTCGAGTCGCTCAGGTGCCTAAGGTACAGAGAGAGGTAGTTTCCATTGTCCTCGTTGGAGTACCCTACGGGTCCCCGCGGGTAACAGTCGATCCTCCATAGGTGTTGGCCAACGGAGACGACCTCGGAGGAGACCACCTCGTTGATGCAAAGGTGCTTGACTTGCTCGTAGTCTACCCTGAACTGGAGGACGGCAGAATCCATCGAAGTCGTCGTCGTGCAGGCCGGCGGCGACACTGTGGTTGTGCCTCCCTTGCTCACCTCGTCGTGCAGGCCGGAGGCGGCGGCGGACACGTCCGGCCAGGGACGGACACGTCCGGCGCTGCGGGAGGAGGCAGAAATTAGGGTTTGGACGAGAACAATGGAGGGGTGGATGTTTTTATAGGCACAAGGAGCTAGGAGACTCCAAAAGGAGAGCGGTTTTCGGCCACGCGATCACAAATCGACGACCGAGATGATGGGAAGGGTTGTGCTGGGTTGGTGGGCTGTTGTGGAGGGGGTCTTGGGCCTCAAAGAGGAGGTACTTTTAGCCCACTAGGTTAATTGTTGGAGTATCAAACGAACTCCAAACGCGACGAAACTTGACAGGCGGCCTACACGTACCAAAACAACATCACACGACAAGTCTCACGCCATTCCGGAAACGTTACACGGCCAAACACGAAAGAAGGACTCGGGGATGCCACGGGCACGTGTGAGAGCGTCGGAACTCGAAACGGACAACGGGAAGAGACGAGTGGGACCGGATGCAAGTGACAACGCAAATGCAATGCAATGCACATGACAACATGACATGGATGAAATGCACACACGCACACGACAAAACGAGAAACCCGAAAAGAAAGAAGAACCCGTAATGGAATTGATGAAGCCACAGTTTATATATATTGCCATATTGGGAAATGTTACATCCGGGGCATTACAAACTCTCCTCTACTACGAAAATATCTCGTCCCGAGATCTAGGACTGGAAGAAGGAGGGTACTCGGAACGAATGTGATCTTCTCGTTCCCACGTAGCTTCTCGGTCGGTATGGTGTGACCACTTAACTTTCAAGAACTTGATTGACTTGTTGCGGGTCTTGCGCTCGGTTTCTTCAAGAATAGCAACGTGATGCTCTCGGTAAGACAAGTCTTGTTGAAGATCAATCTCCTCAAACGGAATAGTGCGTTCAGGAGCCTTGAAGCACTTGCGGAGTTGAGACACATGAAACACATCATGAACATTAGCAAAATTGGAAGGGAGCTCAAGTTGATAGGCTAGATCGCCTCTTTTGCCAAGGATCTTGAAAGGGCCCACATATCTAGGAGCAAGCTTTCCTTTGATACCGAATCTTTGGGTGCCTTTCATAGGAGAAACACGGAGATAGACATGATCACCAATGTTGAAGGCCAAATCACGATGCTTGCCGTCATAGTAGCTCTTCTGACGCGACTGAGCGGCCTTGAGATTCTCACGTATGACTTTGCACATTTCTTTGGCTTCTGAGATCAAGTCATTGCCAAGAAATTGACGTTCACCAGTCTCGGACCAGTTGAGAGGGGTACGACACTTTCTGCCATAGAGGATTTCAAACGGAGCTTTGCCGGCACTTGCTTGGAAGCTGTTGTTGTAAGAGAACTCGGCAAACGGAAGACAGTCTTCCCACTTCATGCCAAAAGAGATGACACAAGCTTTGAGCATGTCTTCTAGAATCTGATTCACTGTCTCGACTTGACCACTAGTCTGAGGGTGAAATGCAGTGCTGAAACGGATCTTAGTGCCCATGGCAGACTGAAAGGAGTCCCAGAACTTGGATGTGAACAAACTTCCATGGTCTGAGGAGATAACTTGAGGAATGCCATGTAAGGACACAATTATGGAAGTGTACAACTCTGCCAGTTAAGCTGCATTGATGGATTCTTTGACTGGAAGGAAGTGAGCTACTTTGGTAAGCTTGTCAATCACCACAAAGATAGAATCATTTCCTTTCTTGGACTTGGGAAACCCAGTGACGAAATCCATTTCAATGTGGTCGAATTTCCACTCGGGAATAGGAAGAGGTTGGAGAAGACCGGCTGGATGTTGATGCTCTGCCTTCACTCTTCTGCAGACATCACATTCATTCACGAATTGGGCAATCTCCCTTTTCATGCGAGTCCACCAGTAAGATTGCTTGAGGTCTTGGTACATCTTAGAACTTCCAGGATGAATTGAAAGGAGGGAATCATGTGCTTCGTTCATTATGAGCTTCCTGAGATCACCCTAGGGAACCACAAGTCTGTCCTCAAAGAACAAGGTATCTCTCTCATCAACGCGACAACACTTGTATTTGGGAGTACCCTTTGCAATACCATGTTTCACTTTCTGCACCATAGCATCACTGAGTTGGGCCTCACGGATCTGATCTTCCAAGGTAGGAGCAACTTGAAGATTTGCAAGAAAGCCTTGCGGAACAACTTGGAGGTTGAGCTTCCTGAATGCTTCACAAAGCTCAGGCTGAAACGGCTTGATAAGGAGACTGTTGCAATATGCCTTTCCGCTTAAGGCATCTGCAATCACATTGGCCTTGCCCGGTGTGTATTCGATGCTTGGATCATACTCTTGGATCATTTCAACCCAACGAGTCTGGCGAAGGTTCAGGTTCGGCTGTGTGAAGATGTACTTCAAGCTCTTGTGATCGGTGAAGATGTCCACTTTCCTGCCCAACAGAAGGTGTCTCCACGTAATCAAGGCGTGTACCACAGCTGCTAGCTCGAGATCATGTGTGGGGTAGTTCTTCTTACTTGGCTTCAGTTGACGAGAAGTGTATGCCACAATTTTCTTGTCCTGCATTAGCACACCACCAAGTCCTTGAAGAGAAGCATCATAGAAAACTTCGTAGGGCTTGGACTCATCTGGAGGGGTAAGAACTGGAGTAGAGATGAGCTTTTCTTTGAGAGTTCTGAATGCCACATCACAATCCAGAGACCAGTTGTACTTGACATTCTTCTGCAGCAAGTTGGAGAGAGGCTTGGAAATCTTGGAGAAGTTCTCAACGAACCTTCTGCAATAGCTAGCAAGACCAAGAAAGCTTCGGAGTTGCTTGACGTTCTGAGGGGGTTCCCAGTTGACAATGGCTTCAACTTTCTCGGGGTTGACCGCAATACCGTCAGCGGAGATGATATGACCCAGATACAAGACCTTATCGAGCCAGAATTCGCACTTGGAGAACTTGGCATAGAACTTATGTTCATGGAGTATGTCGAGAACCAGACGGATGTGCTTTTCGTGATCCTCTTCATTCTTGGAGAATACCAAGATGTCATCCAGATACACAAGCACAAATTCGTTGGTGTAGGGGTTGAAAATATAGTGCATCATTCTCGAGAAGGTAGGTGGAGCATTAGCGAGGCCAAACGACATGACTGTATATTCATAGGAGCCGTATCTCGTTCTGAAGCCAGTCTTGTGGATATCTTCTTCACGAATGCGAATTTGATGATAACCCATCCGGAGATCGAGCTTTGAGAACACTTTTGCTCCTTTGAGCTGCTCAAACAATTCATTGATGTTGGGGAGCGGATACTTGTTCTTTATTGTCTTCTTGTTCAATGGCCAGTAATCAATGCAAAGGCGCTCCGTGCCATCCTTCTTCTTGAAAAATAAGACACCACAGCCCCAAGGAGACGTGCTAGGCCTGATCAGACCCATACGCTCTTGTTCATCAAGCTGTTTCTTCAACTCCTTCAACTCTTCAGGGGAGAGCTTGTACGGACGCCGGCATGCTGGCCCAGTACCCGACTCGAGTTCAATGACGAATTCAACTTGACGATGCGGAGGCATGCCTGGAAGCTCTTTAGGGAAAACGTCTTCGTATTCATTGACCACCGGAATTTGAGAGATGGCATTAATCTCGCCCTTGTCATTGAGAGAGAATAGCCTGATTGTGTTATCTCGAGAGGCGAAGATAATCACGTCTTCGTCGGAATGAGTAATCTTGACTTCCTTATTTGCACAATCAATGTGAGCATCATGCTGAGAAAGCCAATCCACCCCGAGAATAAGGTCAATGTCGGAGTTGCCGAGAACAACCAGAGAAGCCAAAAAGCGGTAATCACCCATGCGAATAGATACATCCGGAGCATACACACTAGAATGCATTCGTCTCCCCGTAGAAATAACTGATAACTCCCTTGGCAAATTTTTAGTGACAACATCGTGCTTGGATGCAAATGGATATGACATGAAAGAACATGAAGCACCCGAATCAAACAACACTTTTGCAGGAATAGAGTTAACTGGAAGGTTACCAAGTATCACATCTGAAGAATTCTCTGCTTGAGCTGCATTCATCAGATTCACTCTTGCAGCCTTGGGATTGTGCTTGACAATAGCAGTGCTGACAGGTGGAGGAGGCGGAAGGCGCCTTGGGTTGGGGCACTTGTTAGCATAGTGACCCTTCTAAGTGCACTTGTTGCAAACCACTTCTGAGAGAGGACGGTGATAAGGAGCACTTGACTTGGAAGCTTGAAAATGATTCTTTGACTGATTGCTTGGGTTGGGTGGGTGGGAGAAAGCACGGCCACCAGAGTTCTTGTTGTTGTTGTTGGGAGCTCGGATCACTAGAGGAGGAGGAAGCCAAAACTTCTGTTGCTTTGCGACCACTTGGGAAGAAGAGGAGGAGTGAACAACGTCTCTGATCCTCTTTTTGGAAGCTTCCATCTTGAGTTGGGCTGCCTCTTCCTTAAGTGCCATGTTATAGAATTGATCAAACTCATCAGGCTCGAACAAGGTGAGAGCTAGTTGGAGTTCATCCTTCAGACCACCAAGGAACTGATAGATCTTGCTCTTGGCATCTGGGATGTCTTGCTTGGCATAGCGGGCAAGGTTCTGGAACTTGACATTATATTGGTAGACAGACATAGAGCCTTGCTTCAGGTTGCGGAATTGCTCACGCATACCCTCGATGACACTTGTTGGAATGTGGTGAGAGCGAAAGTCCTTGCAGAAGTCATCCCAGGAGATTACACGCCCTGCTCTGGAGTGTTTGTACTGTTGCCACCAATCAGCTGCTTGGTCCTTGAGTTGGAAGGCTGCAAACTTCACATAGTCCTCGGGCCTGACGTTACTGCACTCGAAATGCTTCTTGATATTTGTTATCCAGTCTTCAGCATCTAGAGGGTCCATGCAGTAACTGAATGCCTTTGGTTGATTTGCCAGGAACTGGTTGAGCGTAGCAAAATGAGGTTGGTTGAACAAATTGCCTTGGTTCCCATGAGCACCCTGATTTGCTTGATTCGCTTGAATGTTCTGCATCATTTGCATAAGCATCTGGGTGTTCTGGTTTGTAGCTTGCATAATTGCTCTCCATGCCTCAGACAGAGGAGGAGGGGAAGGAGGACGACCAGGAACCTCTTCACCCTCTGGTTTAGCGTTGGGAACCTTTTTAGGAGCCATCCTGAAAGAGATGACCACTATTAGCCATTGATTGAAAGAATATATAAGCTGAATCAACAGCTAGAATTGCAACATAGTCTTCACAAGAATCATCCGAACAAGAGGAACGAATGAAATTCTCAGTTTAATAGTAACAACAATCTTCACGAGAAGCCACTTGGGAGACAAAAGGTAAATAAAACAACAAGGTGCAGATAGAACAAATACAAGATAGAAGCTTCGTTCGACATATTCGTGCTGAAAGCTTATGGAACGTGTTACAAAAGGGTTTTGCAATCCCCGGATCAGCATAGCCAAGGACCCTTTAAGATGCAACTCCCGATCGGAACAACGGCCATAAAACCACTTCACTCAATGTAGAACCCCGAACTCCATAACATGCATTCGTTGGAAGAATGCCTATGATCTACTAGATGAACCCACCTATTAATTTCCGAAAGTTTCCAGTTATGCAATCAGGTGTTGGGGATATAGGGGAAGCATCGCGCACTCAACTCTAATCCTACATCCAGCTGTATCCATCCTTCAACACATAACCAGTTATTTTCGGAAACCGTCTACCTCAGACCTTCGAAACGCATCTACTATACAAGCTATGGCAATACTCCCGAACTACCTCCCCAGTACTGGGTGATGTCGGGGTTATCTTGCCACTAACCGCATAGGAGAGTTTTCGATGTCGGCCGTCTTAAGTATTCCAGAACAGATGCGATATGTTTGTGACGACAACACCTCGGAGCTCAACTCCCCGGGACACTGCCACAACCCCTAAATGATAGGAGGCATTGAGAACAATGTTCTCGTCACAAAGACATCGGAACAATCCAAACAATACTCGCGAGATTCCTAAAAAAAATTTGGTGAAATTTTTGAGAGTAGAAGAGACAACAGTAATCGTCAGGAGTCCTCACCAGAGTGAAAAGAGATGAGGAGCAAAAGAAATCCTACTCTCCGATATATATATATAGGACTCAAAACATTTTAAGTGTGTGCCTAGACTCAACCGTCAACGATTCGATCAATCAGTGGGGGCTTCTAGGTCGGAGAAGGCTCTGAATACCAACATGTAATGCCCAGGATGGGACTATACCTCCTACGTGTCGAGGCACGACTTAAAGGTATAAACCCATTCTGAAATGATCTCAAGTTCGGTATCTTTGCACATCTCATGTAAAAAATAGGGATGAAAAGGAAAAGAGATAGTTGGCTTACACTCGCCACGTCACACAATTCATTACATAGCCAAACATCATTCAAATAACATCACAACCCGTCTACGGGTGAAGATCCAAATGAAAGATACCAAACATACATAAAGCCACAGGTTCGAAACGCCCCTAGTAGAAACCACTACTGATCATCGAGATAGTGCACATAGTAACGGCTACGTTCCTCATCGTACTCCCAGTATAGCTCTGTGTCGTCACCTGAGTAGCTCACCATATTACCTGCATCTGGTGTGGTGTAGAATCTGTGAGCCACGGAGGACTCAGCAATCCCGTTCCCGGGTAACAGAACTATCTAAGCCTTGGGTGTGGAACAAGGCTGAAGAAAGAAATAAAGGCTGCAGTTGCACTAGCACTAGCTTACGTAATAAGAGCGAGAAGAGAAGTGCCACGAGCGACAAAATGATCACGAAGTGATCCTAACTAAGCACGTCAAACATAACCCCACCGTGTTCACTTCCCGAACCCCTTTTCGGAAAATGACCGTCACGGTACTCACGCTGGCAGTGTGTTCTGAACATGGTGTCAAGTTTTCTACAACCGGATATTAACAAATTCCCATCTGCCACATAACCGCGAGCACGACTTTCGAAAGTTCAAAACCCTGCAGGGGTGTTCCAACTTGGCCCATTACAAGCCCACGATCCACGGGGTCGCAACTCCAAGGTGGGAAGGCCCGAGTATCCTCGGAATCCCGTGCTCAAGATACTCCGACTAAGGTAAGGCTAATCCATCAAATCCTCCCGGCGTGCCGACACCCTGATAGTATCCGCGCGTATCTCGTCTCAGGCCACGACCGGATGGGCGATGCTACATGTTTTTACCAGACCTCGGGTTCCCCCAAGGTGGCCCTGCAGGACCCCCAGTTTGGACAAACACTCATGTGGAGCACTGGCCCGGGTTGTTGATTAAGAAGAGGGTTAATTACCCCCTATGCAAGTTTTTAGTTGTTTAGGCAAATAGTACCAATGTTGGGACTTGCTGGAAAAGACTTAGCGCTAAGCGGTTTATCGAGGGGGTCCCATAACCCCAACCGTGTGAGGAACGCATAATCAAGGAACATAACACCGGTTTATACGGTTCCTAGGGCAGCATGAGTGGAACAAATCACCGAGCAAGAGGCTCAGCCTTCCACCCATTACCAATATATAGATGATTTCATTAAAGAGTTTATATAGTGTGATATCCCAACAAGCTTCAACATGAAGCAAGAATCTTCAAATCTTCTCCTGCAACTAGCAATGCTATAAGAGGGGCTGAGCGAAGCCTACGTAGCCAATCCAAGGTTTGCATAGGATGGGTGGTTAGACAGATTCATGGTTACAATAGGAGGCTGACAAACAAACATGGGCATCGAGGCAAATAAGCTAAAGAGCGAGACTTCTAGCAATAGGCAAAGATAGTAATGATATCTGGGTCAGGGCATCTTGCCTGTCGAGTCGTTGATGGGATCGTAAGAGGGCTCCTCGTTCTCAATCTCGGTAGTAACCTCGTTCTCGTACTCGGTCTCGGCTTCCGGCTCTACTCAACACAAGAGCACACGAGGCACGAAATCAAACTAGGTGCAAAACGCAAACTACAGGATGAATGGCTGATGCACTAAGGAAGCACTGCAGATGCACTAAGAATGCACAACATGACAACATAGGAAGCACAGAGAAACATCACAAGAAACATGACAAAACACTCAAGCAAGTAGGATGCAAGACAAGTTTATTTAGGAAGCAGAACATGGCAAGGTAGGAAGCACAGAGAAACAACACAAGAAACAACAGGTTTAAATGAGGCCGAAAACTACTTAAGACAAATCCGGTAAGTCCTCATATGCATAGTTTGAAATTAGTTCAGATCTGAACAAACCTTAAGTTAAAGTTGTTAAACAGCAAGTTAACATGCACCATGACAATCTACACGAAATTCTAGTCAAGCTTCATATAAAGTTTGTTTAAAACGGAGCTACGGTCTAGAAGATATGATCAAAACAAGATAAGCATGGCAACGGTGCAAGATGCACCCAAACATCAAGCGAACATACTCCAAACATGTAAACAAGATGATATTATGAATCTACATGCATAACCACACAAGTTTCATATAGGACTTTCTCAAAACGGAGCAACGGACTAAAAGATACACCCGAAACAAGAAACAATGCAAAGCTGAAAATAACAGCCACATAGCAACTTCGGAGCAAGAAATATATACTCTACAACACTCAAACATTGTTACAATAAGCATGGACATGAAGTAGACATATCCTACAGCAAACAACTCCATTGGAGCATCTCCATAGGAGGCATGGATCAATAGCAACAAGCTACAACATTTTGATCATGACAATAAAAACCTGACAGCAATATTTTATAGCAACTTGGGATCAAGAATTAAATAGGCTACAACAACCCAAATGAGCATGTGAGGGCATGGATGGATAGACAACAACATATACAACAAGGAATGATAATTGGCCACCCCAAAACTAACATGGATTTGCCTAGGACAACAAGCAAACATAGCATCAGGATATTACAGATTCCAGACTTAGTGAAATTTCACTAAGTGTTAAAACAGCAATATTATCATGGCATGTTTGTGATCATGTTTAAGTCACCTCAAAGCATATCATGGCAAGTGGTTTGCACCACAACAAGGATCACATGATGGGGAATCTAAAACATATGAGCATACAACATGGGGACAACCACATCAATAGCAACGAGCTCCTCAACTAGGCATCTCGTAACAAGTTACAAAATCTAACAGCCACATGCACTTTTGCAACAGAGATAAACATGGCAATATGAACTCTAACATGCAAGCTATAGCAACCAACATGTAGAGCATCTCATGATGAACATTTGGACATATCATTTGCTTCATTTGGATAAACATGCACCAAGTTATCACATCTCAAACATGGCATGAAAACAACTAATAGCAGCAGTTTATATCAAGTAGCACTCTTGTCATGATGATTAAGACATCTAGATGGACTCAAACAAGCATGACACAATGGAACAAAACATAGTACATGTCACCACGATCATTTTGACATATCATACACACAAATCGGACAAGCACAGTAAAAGTTATCATCATCACAAAAATGCATCAGACAGCAAAAAACATAAATGACTTAGCAAAAACAAGGGGTCAACCTCAAGTCAACGTGGCTGCGGGCCGGGTCAACGGGCAAAGCGGGTCCGCGGGCGCGGGAGTGGAGCGGGTCGCGTGCGCGCCCGTTAGGGTTCCAGCCCTCGATCGGCTGGATCGGGACGAGCTCGTCGTTCTCGACCGGATCGGCGCTCGATCCCGTCGGTGGTCAACGCCGGCGGCGTCGCGAGGGGGCCGACGAGGCCTGGCGGCGAGGGGCCGCCGGAGGAGGCTGAAGGGCGGCGGGGTCGGGGACCCGGCGGCGGAGCTCGAAGGGAGCCCGGCGGCGGGGCTCGGCATCAGCCTGGCGGCGGCGCGGCTGCTTGCCGGGGCGGCGGCGGCTGCGAGCCCGGCAGGCGGCGGCGCGGTCAACGGCGTCGGGCGCCCGGTGCGGAGGCGGAGGCGGAGGGGCGCGCGGGGGCGCGGCCCAGGACGGCGGCGGCGGCGGGCCCGCGTCGGGCCGGGCGGGCCGGCGCGGTAGGGAGCGGCGGCGGCTGCCACGTGGCGGCTGCGAAGAGGCCGGAGGCGGCGGCGGACACGTCGGGCCAGGGACGGACATGTCCGGAGCTGCGGGATGAGGCAGAAATTAGGGTTTGGACGAGAAAAATGAAGGGGTGGACGTTTTTATAGGCACAAGGAGCTAGGAGACTCCAAAAGGGAGCGGTTTTCGGCCACGCGATCACAAATCGATGACCGAGATGATGGGAAGGGTTGTGCTGGGTTGGTGGGCTGTTGTGGAGGGGGTCTTGGGCCTCAAAGAGGAGGTACTTTTAGCCCACTAGGTTAACTGTTGGAGTATCAAACGAACTCCAAACGCGACGAAACTTGACAGGCGGCCTACACGTACCAAAACAACATCGCACGACAAGTCTCACGCCATTCCGGAAACGTTACACGGCCAAACACGAAAGAAGGACTCGGGGATGCCACGGGCACGTGTGAGAGCGTCGGAACTCGAAACGGACAACTGGAAGAGACGAGTGGGACCGGATGCAAGTGACAACACAAATGCAATGCAATGCACATGACAACATGACATGGATGAAATGCACACATGCACACGACAAAACGAGAAACCCGAAAAGAAAGAAGAACCCGAAATGGAATTGATGAAGACACAGTTTATATATATTGCCATATTGGGAAGTGTTACATCCGGGGCATTACAAACTCTCCTCTACTACGAAAAGATCTCGTCCCGAGATCTAGGACTGGAAGAAGGAAGGGTACTCGGAACAAAGGTGATCTTCTCGTTCCCACGTAGCTTCTCGGTCGGTATGGTGTGACCACTTAACTTTCAAGAACTTGATTGACTTGTTGCGGGTCTTGCGCTCGGTTTCTTCAAGAATAGCAACGGGATGCTCTCGGTAAGACAAGTCTTGTTGAAGATCAATCTCCTAAAACGGAATAGTGCGTTCAGGAGCCTTGAAGCACTTGCGGAGTTGAGACACGTGAAACACATCATGAACATTAGAGAAATTGGAAGGGAGCTCAAGTTGATAGTGAAAGTGCAACTAATCCCCGGGTGGTTTTGGTAATTAATAACAACATATATATCATTGAACTAATATTTACTTGAGAATCATTTCAGAGAAGTTCGATGATATGGGTATGGAAATGTCTGAAGAAGTGGACCCCTCAAAATGCTAAGACAAGCATTGGCAAAAGCTCAAGACTCCATTTTTGGTTTAGTGATCAAAGATCACATTGAGTCCATAGGAAAAGCCAATACTATTAAAAGGGGATGAGGTTGTGTTGATGATCTGGTTGCTCAAGTGCTTAGTGACTTAGCTCCTTCAACTATCAGCACCTTTCACTACTTAACACACTCATAAGTAATCTCGGACAAACCGATTCTGCAAACTCAGTCCCACCAAGATGAACCACCTCAGCTATTCTTCCAAACCCTAGATATTTCGGTCCATCCGATTTTGAGTTCGGTCTCACCGAAACTGGACTGCCAACCTTCTGTAACCAATTGACATCATATCGGAATATCCGAGTTGTTAATTTCGGTCCCACCGAGAATGGCAAGCTCTTACCTTTGACTCATATCGGACACACCGAGATGGTATTTTCGGTCCCACCGAAAACCCCAACGTTCACTATATTTGAACTTTCGGTCTGACCGAGTTTTCACTTCGGTCTCACCGAGATTGCTCAATTATGTGTGTAACGGTTGGATTTTGTGTGGAGGCTATATATACCCCTCCACCCCCTCTTCATTCGTGAGGAGAGCCATCAGAAAGTCTACCACTCCTACCATACACTTTCTGAGAAGTGAACCACCTACCCTTGTGTTGAGATCAAGTCATTCCATTCCTACCATATGAAACTTGATTTCTAGCCTTCCCAAGTTGCTTTCCACTCAATCCTTTCTTCCACCACAGCCATATCAGTGAGGAGAGTTGAGTGTTGGGGAGATTATCATTTGAAGCACAAGAGCAAGGAGTTCATCATCATCAACCACATCTATTACCTTTTGGAGGGTGGTGCCTCCTAGATTGGTTAGGTGTTGCTTGGGAGCCTCCGTCTTTGAGATGTGGAGTTGAACCAAGAAGTTTGTAAGGGCAAGGAGATCGCCTACTTCGTGAAGATCTACCCCGAGTAAGGCTAGTCCTCCGTGGGCGTAGGCCATGATGGAATACACAAGGTTGCTTCTTCGTGGACCCTTCGTGGGTGGAGCCCTCCGTGGACTCGCGCAGCCGTTACCCTCCGTGGGTTGAAGTCTCCATCAACGTGGATGTACGATAGCACCACCTATCGGAACCACGACAAAAATCTCTGTGTCTCCAAACTGCGTTTGATCTTCTCCACCTCTCTTTACTACATGTACAATTTACTTTCCGCTGCTTATACTCTAGAATTGCATGTGTAGGGTGATACTTGAATTGATCATAATTGTGAAACTGCCAAAAACTGTTCATGATCTAAAGGCAGATTTTTTATATTGTCAAGTAGTCTAATCACCCCCCCTCTAGACATACTTTCGATCCTACAAGTGGTATCAGAGCTTTGGTCTCCATTGTATTGGTTTCCATTGCATTGGACTCCATAAGCTTGGTTTCACAACCTAGGAGAGTATGGCGTCTAGTGAGGGTAATTATCGTAGAGGTCCTTACTTTGATGGTACAAATTTTGCTAGTTGGAAGCATAAAATGAAAATGCATATTCTTGGTCATAACCCAGCCACATGGGGCATTATTTGTGTTGGTATGCAAGGTGATTTCTTCGAGGAAGGAAAAGTTCCGGATCGCGAAGCTACACCAGAAGAGTTGCGGATGTTGCAAAACAATGCTCAAGCTTGTGACATTCTCTTCAATGCTTTGTGTCCCGAGGAGTTCAACAAAATCAGCCGTCTTGAGAATGCTAAAGAGATTTGGGATACTTTGGTTGAAATGCACGAAGGTACTGAATCTGTGAAGGAATCAAAGCTAGATATTCTTCAAGGTCAACTTGACAAGTTCAAGATGAAGGATGGTGAAGGAGTCGCTGAAATGTACTCTAGGCTTGCTCTCATCACAAATGAGATTGCCGGCTTAGGAAGCGAAGAAATGACCGACCGATTCATCATCAAGAAGATTCTAAGAGCTTTGGATGGAAAATATGACACCGTGTGCACTTTGATCCAAATGATGCCAAACTACAAGACTCTCAAGCCAACTGAAGTCATTGGAAGAATTGTTGCTCATGAGATGACACTTAAGGATAAGGAAGAGATTCACAACAAGTCAAGTGGTGCTTACAAAGCTACAAGTGATGCTCCCACTACCTCAAGTGACAAGTTAATTTCCAATGAAGAGATAAGCCTAATGGTTAGGAACTTCAACAAGTTCTACAAGAATAGAGGCAAAGAAAGAAGCTCAAAGTCTAGATCATATGATGAAAAGAGATCTTCTAGTCGTGATCGAAACTGCTACAATTGTGGAAGACCCGGACACTTCTCAAATGAGTGTACGGCTCCCCACAAGAGAAGAGAAGAATCTCCAAGAAGAAGAGCAAGAGATGAGTCACCTCGGAGAGAGAGAAGGAGTAGAGATGATCGTTATGAACGAAGACCCTCTCGGAGAAGCAAGGATTCGGAGAGGAAAGACAAGTCATCAAGGAGCTACACAAGAAGAAGACATCAAGCTCATGTAGGTGAATGGGTCTCCGGCTCCGACTCTGACAATCAATCCGATGGAAGCTATCACTCCGACTCCGACTATAGTCAAGATGAAGGTGTTGCCGGACTTGCACTCGTATCCTCCAACTCCAACTCCTACGACTTATTTGATTCACCAAATGAGGGAATTGGAAGATGCTTCATGGCTAAAGGCCCCAAGGTAACACACCCTGAATTCATTGACTTTGATAGTGATGAGGATGACTTGCTTGGTGAAGATGAGCTCTTACATGATAAATCTAGTGAGCTTAGTAATGATGAAAATGCTAGTAGTCTTTATAGTCGAGAAGAGTCGAATGACAATGCTATGAAGGAGATTGAGCGTCTAACTAAAGAACTAAACACTCTTAAGTTAGCTCATGAAACAACTCAAGAAGATCATAGAGAGCTCCTAAGATCTCATGAGAAGCTACGCTTCGAGAAGCTCACTCTAGAGCAAGAACATGAGTTTCTAAAAGCGATCAATGACGATCTCCGAAAGAAGAGTTCTTCATATCTTGCCAAACGACTTCTCTTGTCTAATTTCTTGCCACCTATTAAGACTAAGCATGACAAGCATAAGAAAAATTCTTCCTCTAGTAGTAACAATAACAATGTTAAATCCAATATTGTTACTTCCAGTAGTTCTCTTGATTCCACTAACAATGTTTCAAGCCAAGTTACACTTGAGCAAGAAAATAGCTTATTGAAGGAAATCATAGAGAAAGGTGTCTACAAGAGTCTTGCCGGAAGCAAGAACTTTGAGGAGATTGTTCGCAAACAAGGAAGGCACCGGAAGAATCAAGGGATTGGTTTTGAGCGAAAGTTCAACGCCGAAGGTGTTGAGTGGGAAGAAGGTCAATACCCTACTCCACAGTTTGTTTCACAAAAGGAGAAGTATGATCCTACTTCTTCCAATGTGGAACAAGCTCAAGATGACCTTCCACCACAAGACCACAAGCTAAAGGCCAAGGACAAGCTTCAAGAGGAGATTGATGCATTCATTGAAGCACCTCAAGCCATGGTCAAGTGGGTTCCCAAGGACACATCAAGTTCTACTTCGTCAAGCTCAACTACAACTCCAAGGATTCCCATCAAGATGATGTGGATCCCAAAGAAGAAGAACTAGAAGGTTCTTGAGGGTGACTCCGCCAGCATACTTCACTCATATTCATTTTGGCAAGAACTTGTGCAATCAACTTCCACATCATGCACTAGTTCATGGAGTCACAAACCCTCTTGTTGGTAAGTCAAGGGACAAGGTAATCATTGCTTTCATGGACATCATCTTTGTGAACTTCAATCTATGTCTATGGATATCCTTGTTTGTTCCTTGTGGGACTAACCCATGTAGGTATTGAAAGTGCCCTAATCCAAAGGATAGCTCCCAACTCTTGATGATCTACATCAACATTGAGCATCCACATCTTCAACATCTACATGAAGTCTTCTACGATAACCCAAGGTTAGTTTGACCCTTTAAAAGGGGTTCTCACATCTAGGGGGAGCTTTGCTCTAAAAATTGAGCTAAAGCATCTTCAAATGATGTGAACACATAAATGCTTTATGTAAAAGTGGCAACCCCACTTGTGCTTAAACGATGAGTATGACCTATTGTAATGCCCAGGATGGAGTTATACCTCCTACGTGTCGAGGCACGACTTAAAGGCATAAATCCATCCTAGAATGATCTCAAGTTTGGTATCTTTGCACAACTCATGTAAAAGAGGGATTAAAATGCAAAAGGGGATAGTTGGCTTACACTCGCCACTTCACACAAAACATTACATAAGCAATACATCATTCAGAACATCACAACCCGACTACGGGTGAAGAACCAAAAGAAAGATACCAAACAACATAAAGCCACAGGGCAGGATCGAATCCTAGTAGAAACCACTACTGAACATCGAAACGTCTCAAGCAAACAGCCAAACTCTTCACTGAGCTCCTGGTGAAGCACTGAACCATCACCTGCTTCAAACTCGGCTGAACCTGCAACTGGTGTGGTGAAGTAACTGTGAGCCACAGAGGACTCAGCAATCCCGTTCCCGGGTAACAAGACTATTTAAGCCTTGGGTGAGGACAAGGCTGAAGAAAGAATATGAGGTGAAGGAACAAACAAGAGTCTGCAGCAGCATCTAGCACTAACTTACGTAAAAGAGAGCGAGAAGAGAAGGCATCGGCGAGAGGTGATCACGAAGTGATCCTAGCTACAAGCTCACAAACATAACCCCTCCGTGTTCAACTCCCGAATCCCGATTCGGAAATTGACAGTCACGGAACACACGCTGGTAGTGTATTAGTATCATTGTGTCAAGTTATCTACAACCGGAATTAACAAGCTCCCATCTGCCACATAACCGCGGGCACGGCTTTCGAAAGTTCAAACCCTGCAGGGGTGTTCCAACTTGACCCATTACAAGCCCACGATCCGCGGAGTCGCAACTCCATAGTTGGGAAGACCCGAGTATTCTCGGAATCCCGTGCTCAAGTTAAACCGAACTAAGGTAAGGCTAATCCAGCAAATCCTCCCGGCGTGTCGACACCCTGATAGTAGCCGCGCGTATCTAGGTCTCAGGACACGTCCGGCTGAGACGTCCTACGGGTTTTTACCAAACCTCGAGTTTCCTTGAGGTGGCCCCGCAGTCCGCTCGTTTCGGACCAACACTCATGAGGAGCACTGGCCCGGGGGGGTTGAATTAAGATAAAAGGGATAGCTAGTCCACATGCAAGTTTTGTTAGTTATTAGGCAAATAGTACCAATGTTGGGACTTGCTGGAAAAGACTTAGCACTTAGCGGTTTATCAAGGGGGTCCCATACACCCCAACCGTGTTAGGAACGCATAATCAAGGAACATAACACCGGTTTATACGGTTCCTAACGGCATGAGTGGAACAAAACACCAAGCAAAAGGCTTAGCCTTCCACCCTGCCAGTATATAGATGATTTCATTTTGAGCATTTATATAGTGTGATATAACCCAACCAAACTTCAACATGAAGCAAGCATCTTCAATCTTCACCTGCAACTAACAATGCTATAAGAGGGGCTGAGCGAAGCGTACTTAGCCAAGCAACGGTTTGCATAGGTAGGGTGGTTAAACAGGTTCATGGTTACAAGTAGGAGGCTGACAAGAAGAACATGGGCATCGAGGCAAAACTAAAGAACGATACTCTAGCAATAGGCAAAGATAGTAATGGTATCCGGGTTCGGTCATCTTGCCTGGGATTCCACAAGGGAGAAGAACGGATCCACGAAGCAGACGGAGCAACAGTCGAGAGGATCCTCACAACTCCGGAACGAAACCGAAGCTAACAAGAGGAACAACCGGAAAGAAAACAAACAACACGGTAAACACACAAACATAAGCATGGCATACGATGCACAAGCAAGCATGATGCATGTCCGGTTTAAATATGCAAGGCATGGCAAAGTGCACAAACAAATACTACAAGTTAAGTGGAGATCAATATGCAACGAGTTGCATATTGACGAAACACCACATATTATTTATTTAGTTGACTCTCATTATTAACAAGACAAGTTTAAAAGGGTTTTAACATGGCAAGAGGTGAAGCATAATAAAACTACACTAT
>LR738709.1:20574073-20587369 GCA_902687465.1 Secale cereale
AGGGAGGCGCTTGGGGACGGGGGCAGAGGGCGAAGAACTCGGGAGACTGGGGGCGCGAGCGGTCGAGCGAGTCGAGGGGAGAGAGTGGCGGCGGGGTGCGGGAGCGAGGGACAGGAGAGGAGCGCTGGGGAGGCTCCCGGTCGGGCTAGGGTTTGGTGGTGCGGTCAGTTGGGCCCAAAGAGAGGAGGCCCAGGAGGGAGGAGAAGGGAGTTGGGCCAGGAGGAGAGGTGAAAAACAAAAGGGCTGGGCTGCCCTCCTGTTTATCTAGTTTTTTAGCAGAAAACAAAAAGAGAAGAAAGAAAGAAGAGGGGGGTTAGGAGCCGAATTGCACAAGGGAATATATTTTTCCGGGCTCGTAAAAATGAGCACGACCGGAGAAAAATACAAAAGGCTAGGACGGAAATTAATTCAAACATATTTGAATATAATTCAAATAGGATTGAACTAAGACGAGATTATTGAAGTGTCCAAAAATGTCCGGAATCTTGGAGGAGCCTCGAAACAACGGAAAGAAAATACCGGCAAGATTTGAGGCAAAGAATTGAGATAGGAATGCATGGAGAAATATTGCAAGTGTGTTACGGTGATCCCAAACAATTGGAATATTTTTAATATAGCTCCATAATTATTAGGAGGCTTTTATATGTTATAAAGAGAAGACATCTTCCCTCGATTTAAATGGACCAAAGGCCCACACGGATTATTTAGGTTGAGATGCAAAAATAAAAATGACATGATGGCATGATGACATGATGCAATGCAAAAAAAATAAATAGCACAAGCACAAAAGAACCACACGGCAACCCGGAACATCTGGAAGCTTCTGGAAGCTTCTGGAATCTTCTGGGACGTCAGTCTCGGGCGTCACACCTATGATCAAATGTTCTCATTTGACTCCTAAGTCAAAATACTCATATATAGATGACCTAGTCATCGACAAATTGTGTGCTAGTAGCTAGAGTTTTGGTTGTGCATGTTTGACACATATTTCAGTTGCTATCTTATTGTGTGAGCATGTTGAATGCATGATTTCATCCATTCGAGGACATCCATTTGTTGTTTTGATTGTTTTGACTTTTCTGGCCAAATGGATGGACAAGAATGCCTAAGCACCTTCCCTAGCTATCTATGCTTTCTTGTCTCAAATTCTATTCATGCTCAAATCACAACTTTGAACAAGTCATTTTCGGACCCTCCGAGTGAGGAGCACTCGGAGCCACCGATCCGTCTAAGGCTGACTTCCAAAACCTTCTAAGTCCATTTCAGTCTGACCGACTTTTCCATCTCGGTCCAACCGAAACGCTTAGACTGATCTAGGTTTCATCTCGGTGAAACCGAGTTCAAAATCTCGGCGTGACCGATATGTGTAACTGCACAGCAGTTAGCCATTTCGGTGTCACCGAGTTTTTCAACTCGGTCCCACCGACAGTATGGGGTTATATATACTGAGGGCAGCGCGCGATTTAATTCTTCAAACCGTTTCGCCCCCAAGTCCCCTGCTGCCGTCGCCCTGGTCTTCGGATCGTCGCCGTCGTCGCCTGTGCGCCCTCGCCGCAGGTCTCCGCCGCCGTCAACGGTAATCTTCTCCGCGCCGTTGCCGCCGTAGAGGGACTCCACCAAGTTAGGGTTGTCAGCCATGTCAGATGCCAGTGACAGCCAGAACAGGTCTGAGTCACCGTTTGCAGAGATTCCAGAGGCAGATACTAGTCCTGAGGCTAGTAGTTCCAGTGATGATGGTGAGAGGAGCACCCCTAGTGGTTTGCCTCCTGCAGCCACCAGGACCAGGAAGAAGAGAAATTCTGATGATGAGGACTCTGACTTCGTTGCTGAGGAAGTTACCTCCAAGCCCAAGAGGAATGTTGTTGCCAAAGAGCACCAAGGGCAGCAGTCAAAGAAAGGCACCAGCAAGGTCAAGCAGTCAGCTGTTGCAAAGAAGCTGAACTTGGAAGAGCCAGCTCCAAGTAAGGTGAAGAAAACTTCCAAGAGGAAGAGGGTAGTATATGCTGAACCTCATGTTGATGCAGCTGCTGAAGAAGAAGAAGAAGATGCACCCCAGCCTCCTCCTCAGAAGGCTAAGTTCATGGGTGATGCTATTAGGGCTCAAGCCTCTTCTAAGCCCAAGAAGCCTGCTCAAGCCAAGGCAGCTCCAGCCAAGCCCAAGAGGACAACCAGGAGCATTCCAGCTTCTGAGAAGAACAAAGGAAATTTGCCACCGTCTGAGTCTGATGAAGAACATGTGTTGCTGAAGCTCCGTCCTAAGTTGCCACTCCACAACGATGCTCATCCTCAAGCTGAGGATATGAAGGCAAGGAAGGATAGAGGTCTCAGGCTATGGAGATAGTCTGATCCGTATGCCGTGAGGAGAAGGACTGCTGTGGACCCCAGATTCCACACCAGAGAGCAGCAGGACTTCTATGAGACCGTGCTGATGGATAAGAAGCCTATTGTTGCTGACACCAGGTATGTTGACTGGAAGTACATTGACAGTGAAGAGCACCGAGACTTCTTTCCCCATGTGCATGAGAGCTTCACTGCATGTGGAGTTGATGAGTTCGTGGGTCAGGAGCTGACAGCTTGGAATGACGAGATGATCATGCAGTTCTACGCCACATCCCACTTCTATCCTGATGGCAAGATCACCTGGATGACTGAAGGTCAAAGGTTTTCTTCGTCTGTTGAAGAATGGGCAGAACTTCTGAATGCTCCAGTGCAGAGAGAGGACGACATTGATGTCTATGGGATTCCTAAGAAGAGCCATGATTCCATGAAGAACATGTACAAGGAGATCCCCGCTGCTGATTTGGAAGGATGGAAGCTTGGCTCAGTGTATTATCTCCAGGCAGGTCTGACCACAACAAACACTATTTTGAGGCATACATTGATGCCCAAGTCTGGAGACCACCGCATGATTCGAGGCTATTCTATCAACATGCTGCACATTCTTGATGAGAAGGCACCTTTCAAGGTGATGGACTTAATGGTAGAGACCATTAAGAGGACTGCAGCTGACCAAAAGAGGTCGTGTGGATTTGCCCCGCAGATTCAGATGCTCATCAATGCCAAGTTTGGCACGGGCAAATTCATGTTGGATAGGAAGCACTTGCCACTGCAGCCAGAGCATGAGGATAACGTTGTTGTGATGGATGAGGAGGATCCAACCTCAGTTGAAGGTCAAGCCAAAATTGAGGCTGCTAAGAAAGCTAAAGCTGACAAAGAGGCAGCAGCAGCAGCAGCCAAACCAAAGAGCTTCGGAGAGCAGATTCTTGAAGCTACCCAGAGGATTGAACAACGCCTGGCCAGCATTGAACAATCTCAGGAAAGCCTAGAGAGGATTGTTGAGGACAAGATCCACGCTCTGGACGTGAAGCTGACAGAGATTCAGGTGTCCGTCAACAAGCTTGAGGCAGACATGGAGGAAGCAAGGCAGGAGAGAGCAGAGCTCATGCAGGATGATCTAGTCCAGGACTCTCATCGCCAGACTGCTCAGGTTCCCAGAGGATCCTGATCTGCAGCTATCCCAGTGACTGACTCCAGGGCTACCACTTCAGCACCTCCTACAGCTCCAGCAGTTACTCCAGCTCCAGCATCCACTCCTCCAGCGCAGACATCAGCAGAAGTCTTCGCCGATGCCGTCATTTCCACTCCGACATCTACCCAGACGGGAGCCGCCAGCAGAGCCCACAGTGACGCTTAGCTCTGTACCTTTTCGAACTTTTTGGTAACTTGTTGCCAAAGGGGGAGAAATTGTATAGATCATAGGGCTTCGAGAGAGAGAGTGCTCTTTCGTTCTTTTGCCGGTTTTCCCTTGAGATACATTTGTTTCTTTTGGTCTTTCGATACTTTCAGTGTGCTTGCTATTACGTTTGATGCTACCTTAATGAGTGCTTGGTCATACTATGCTTTAATGTGTGCTTAATGCTTATCATATGCTATTCCTTCTTGTATGGCTATTTACTCATGTCTTGGTGATTGTGTGCATGTTATTCATTCTTATCATTTTGTGCGCTCCACCAAGATGTATGTGACATGGAAGAGTGACCCATAATCCTAATCGATTGTGCATTTGCATTCAAACGCAAATTTTAAATAATGCACAAATTTAGGGGGAGCTCTTGTTTATCACATACTTCTCAAAGCGACGATATTATTCATTGATTATATCTTTTGTCGAAGCTTTGATCTATATGTTGTCATCAATTACCAAAAAGGGGGAGATTGAAAGTGCAACTAATCCCCGGGTGGTTTTGGTAATTAATAACAACATATATATCATTGAACTAATATTTACTTGAGAATCATTTCAGAGAAGTTCGATGATATGGGTATGGAAATGTCTGAAGAAGTGGACCCCTCAAAATGCTAAGACAAGCATTGGCAAAAGCTCAAGACTCCATTTTTGGTTTAGTGATCAAAGATCACATTGAGTCCATAGGAAAAGCCAATACTATTAAAAGGGGATGAGGTTGTGTTGATGATCTGGTTGCTCAAGTGCTTAGTGACTTAGCTCCTTCAACTATCAGCACCTTTCACTACTTAACACACTCATAAGTAATCTCGGACAAACCGATTCTGCAAACTCAGTCCCACCGAGATGAACCACCTCAGCTATTCTTCCAAACCCTAGATATTTCGGTCCATCCGATTTTGAGTTCGGTCTCACCGAAACTGGACTGCCAACCTTCTGTAACCAATTGACATCATATCGGAATATCCGAGTTGTTAATTTCGGTCCCACCGAGAATGGCAAGCTCCTACCTTTGACTCATATCGGACACACCGAGATGGTATTTTCGGTCCCACCGAAAACCCCAACGTTCACTATATTTGAACTTTCGGTCTGACCGAGTTTTCACTTCGGTCTCACCGAGATTGCTCAATTATGTGTGTAACGGTTGGATTTTGTGTGGAGGCTATATATACCCCTCCACCCCCTCTTCATTCGTGGAGAGAGCCATCAGAAAGTACTACCACTTCTACCTTACACTTTCTGAGAAGAGAACCACCTACCCTTGTGTTGAGATCAAGCTATTCCATTCCTACCATATGAAACTTGATTTCTAGCCTTCCCAAGTTGCTTTCCACTCAATCCTTTCTTCCACCACAGCCATATCAGTGAGGAGAGTTGAGTGTTGGGGAGATTATCATTTGAAGCACAAGAGCAAGGAGTTCATCATCATCAACCACATCTATTACCTTTTGGAGGGTGGTGCCTCCTAGATTGGTTAGGTGTCGCTTGGGAGCCTCCGTCTTCGAGATGTGGAGTTGAACCAAGAAGTTTGTAAGGGCAAGGAGATCGCCTACTTCGTGAAGATCTACCCGAGTAAGGCTAGTCCTCCGTGGGCGTAGGCCATGATGGAATAGACAAGGTTGCTTCTTCGTGGACCCTTCGTGGGTGGAGCCCTCCGTGGACTCGCGCAGCCGTTACCCTCCGTGGGTTGAAGTCTCCATCAACGTGGATGTACGATAGCACCACCTATCGGAACCACGACAAAAATCTCCGTGTCTCCAAACTGCGTTTGATCTTCTCCACCTCTCTTTACTACATGTGCAATTTACTTTCCGCTGCTTATACTCTAGAATTGCATGTGTAGGGTGATACTTGAATTGATCATAATTGTGAAACTGCCAAAAACTGTTCATGATCTAAAGGCAGATTTTTTATATTGTCAAGTAGTCTAATCACCCCCCCTCTAGACATACTTTCGATCCTACAGATAGGCTAGATCGCCTCTTTTGCCAAGGATCTTGAAAGGGCCCATGTATCTAGGAGCAAGCTTTCCTTTGATACCAATTCTTTGGGTGCCTTTCATAGGAGAAACACGGAGATAGACATGATCACCAATGTTGAAGGCCAAATCACGATGCTTGCCGTCATAGTAGCTCTTCTGACGCGACTGAGCGGCCTTGAGATTCTCACGTATGACTTTGCACATTTCTTCGGCTTCTGAGATCAAGTCATTGCCAAGAAGTTGACGTTGACCAGTCTCGGACCAGTTGAGAGGGGTACGACACTTTCTGCCATAGAGGATTTCAAACGGAGCTTTGCCGGCACTTGCTTGGAAGCAGTTGTTGTAAGAGAACTCGGCAAACGGAAGACAGTCTTCCCACTTCATGCCAAAAGAGATGACACAAGCTCTGAGCATGTCTTCTAGAATCTGATTCACTCTCTCGACTTGACCACTAGTCTGAGGGTGAAATGCAGTGCTGAAACGGATCTTAGTGCCCATGGCAGACTGAAAGGAGTCCCAGAACTTGGATGTGAACAAACTTCCACGGTCCGAGGAGATAACTTGAGGAATACCATGTAAGGAAACAATTCTGGAAGTGTACAACTCTGCCAGTTGAGCTGCATTGATGGACTATTTGACTGGAAGGAAGTGAGCTACTTTGGTAAGCTTGTCAATCACCTCAAAGATAGAATCATTTCCTTTCTTGGACTTGGGAAACCCAGTGATGAAATCCATTTCATTGTGGTCGAATTTCCACTCGGGAATAGGAAGAGGTTGGAGAAGACCGGCTGGATGTTGATGCTCTGCCTTCATTCTTCTGCACACATCACATTCATTCACGAATTGGGCAATCTCCCTTTTCATGCGAGTCCACCAGTAAGATTGCTTGAGGTCTTGGTACATCTTAGAACTTCCAGGATGAATCGAAAGGAGGGAATCATGTGCTTCGTTCATTATGAGCTTCCTGAGATCACCCTTGGGAACCACAAGTCTGTCCTCAAAGAACAAGGTATCTCTCTCATCAACGCGATAGCACTTGTATTTGGGAGTACCCTTTGCAATACCATGTTTCACTTTCTGCACCATAGCATCACTGAGTTGGGCCTCACGGATCTGATCTTCCAAGGTAGGAGCAACTTGAAGATTTGCAAGAAAGCCTCGCGGAACAACTTGGAGGTTGAGCTTCCTGAATGCTTCACAAAGCTCAGGCTGAAACGGCTTGATAAGGAGACTGTTGAAATATGACTTTCTGCTCAAGGCATCTGCAATCACATTGGCCTTGCCCGGTGTGTATTCGATGCTTGGATCATACTCTTGGATCATTTCAACCCAACGAGTCTGGCGTAGGTTCAGGTTCGGCTGTGTGAAGATGTACTTCAAGCTCTTGTGATCGGTGAAGATGTCCACTTTCCTGCTCAACAGAAGGTGTCTCCACGTAATCAAGGCGTGTACCACAACTGCTAGCTCGAGATCATGTGTGGGGTAGTTCTTCTCACTTGGCTTCAGTTGACGAGAAGTGTATGCCACAATTTTCTTGTCCTGCATTAGCACACCACCAAGTCCTTGAAGAGAAGCATCACAGAAAACTTCGTAGGGCTTGGACTCATCTGAAGGGATAAGAACTGGAGCAGAGATGAGCTTTTCTTTGAGAGTTTTGAATGCCACATCTCAATCCGGAGACCAGTTGTACTTGACATTCTTCTGCAGCAAGTTGGAGAGAGGCTTGCCAATCTTGGAGAAGTTCTCAACGAACCTTCTGCAATAGCTAGCAAGACCAAGAAAGCTTTGGAGTTGCTTGACGTTCTGAGGGGGGTTCCCAGTTGACAATGGCTTCAACTTTCTCGGAGTTGACCGCAATACCGTCAGCGGAGATGATATGACCCAGATACAAGACCTTATTGAGCCAGAATTCGCACTTGGAGAACTTGGCATAGAACTTATGTTCACGGAGTATCTCGAGAACCAGACGGAGGTGCTTTTCGTGATCCTCTTCATTCTTGGAGAATACCAAGATGTCATCCAGATACACAAGCACAAATTCGTTGGTGTAGGGGTTGAAAATATAGTGCATCATTCTCAAGAAGGTAGGTGGAGCATTAGTGAGGCCAAACGACATGACTGTATATTCATAGGAGCCGTAGCTTGTTCTGAAGGCAGTCTTGTGGATATCTTCTTCACAAATGCGAATTTGATGATAACCCATCCGGAGATCAAGCTTTGAGAACACTTTTGCTCCTTTGAGCTGCTCGAACAATTCATTGATGTTGGGGAGCGGATACTTGTTCTTTATTGTCTTCTTGTTCAATGGCCGGTAATCAATGCAAAGGCACTCCGTGCCATCCTTCTTCTTGACAAATAAGACACCACAGCCCCAAGGATACGTGCTAGGCCTGATCAGACCCATACGCTCTTGTTCATCAAGCTGCTTCTTCAACTCCTTCAACTCTTCAGGGGAGAGCTTTTACGGACGCCGGCATGCTGGCTCAGTACCCGACTTGAGTTCAATGACGAATTCAACTTGACGATGCGGAGGCATGCCTGGAAGCTCTTCAGGGAAAACGTCTTCATATTCATTGACCACTGGAATTTGAGAGATGGCATTAATCTCGCCCTTGTCATTGAGAGAGAATAGCCTGATTGTGTTATCTCGAGAGGCGAAGATAATCACGTCTTCGTCAGAATGAGTAATCTTGACTTCCTTATTTGCACAATCAGTGTGAGCATCATGCTGAGAAAGCCAATCCATCCCGAGAATAAGGTCAATGTCGGAGTTGCCGAGAACAACCGGAGAAGCCAGAAAGCGGTAATCACCCATGCGAATAGATACATCTGGAGCATACACACTAGAATGCATTCGTCTCCCCGGAGAAATAACTGATAACTCCCTTGGCAATTTTTAGTGACAACATCGTGCTTGGATGCAAATGGATATGACATGAAAGAACGTGAAGCACCCAAATCAAACAACACTTTTGCAGGAATAGAGTTAACTGGAAGGTTACCAAGTATCACATCTGAAGAATTCTCTGCTTGAGCTGCATTCATCAGATTCACTCTTGCAGCCTTGGGATTGTGCTTGACAATAGCAGTGCTGATAGGTGGAGGAGGCGGAAGGCGCCTTCGGTTGGGGCACTTGTTAGCATAGTGACCCTTCTGAGTGCACTTGTTGCAAACCACTTCTGAGAGAGGACGGTGATAAGGAGCACTTGACTTGGAAGCTTGAAAATGATTCTTTGACTGATTGCTTGGGTTGGGTGGGTGGGAGAAAGCACGGCCACCAAAGTTCTTGTTGTTGTTGTTGGGAGCTCGCATCACTCGAGGAGGAGGAAGCCAAAACTTCTGTTGCTTTGCGACCACTTGGGAAGAAGAGGAGGAGTGAACAGCGTCTCTGATCCTCTTTTTGGAAGCTTCCATCTTGAGTTGGGCTGCCTCTTGCTTAAGTGCCATGTTATAGAATTGATCAAACTCATCAGGCTCGAACACGGTGAGAGCTAGTTGGAGTTCATCCTTCAGACCACCACGGAACTGATAGATCTTGCTCTTGGCATCTGTGATGTCTTGCTTGGCATAGCGGGCAAGGTTCTGGAACTTGACATTATATTGGTAGACAGACATAGAGCCTTGCTTCAGGTTGCGGAATTGCTCATGCATACCCTCGATGACACTTGTTGGAATGTGGTGAGAGCAAAAGTCCTTGCAGAAGTCATCCCAGGAGATTACACGCCCTGCTCTGGAGTCTTTGTAATGCTGCCACCAATCAGCTGCTTGGTCATTGAGTTGGAAGGCTGCAAACTTCACATAGTCCTCGGGCCTGACGTTACTGCACTCGAAATGCTTCTTGATATCTGTTATCCAGTCTTCAGCATCTAGAGGTTCCTCGCAGTAACTGAATGCCTTTGGTTGATTTGCCAGGAACTGGTTGAGCGTAGCAAAATGAGGTTGGTTGAACAAATTGCCTTGGTTCCCATGAGCACCCTGATTTGCTTGATTCGCTTGAATGTTCTGCATCATTTGCATAAGCATCTGGGTGTTCTGGTTCGTAGCTTGCATAATTGCTCTCCATGCCTCAGACGAAGGATGAGGGGAAGGAGGACGACCAGGAACCTCTTCACCCTCTGGGTTAGCGTTGGGAACCTTTTTAGGAGCCATCCTGAAAGATATGACCACTATTAGCCATTGATTGAAAGAATATATAAGCTGAATCAACGGCTAGAATTGCAACATAGTCTTCACAAGAATCATTCGAACAAGAGGAACGAATGAAATTCTCAGTTTAATAGTAACAACAATCTTCACGAGAAGCCACTTGGGAGACAAAAGGTAAATAAAACAACAAGGTGCAGATAGAACAAATACAAGATAGAAGCTTCGTTCGACATATTCGTGCTGAAAGCTTATGGAACGTGTTACAAAAGGGTTTTGCAATCCCCGGATCAGCATAGCCAAGGACCCTTTAAGATGCAACTCCCGATCGGAACAACGGCCATAAAACCACTTCACTCAATGTAGAACCCCGAACTCCATAACATGCATTCGTTGGAAGAATTCCTATGATCTACTAGATGAACCCACCTATTAATTTGAAAGTTTCCAGTTATGCAATCAGGTGTTGGGGATACAGGGGAAGCATCGCGCACTCAACTCTAATCCTACATCCAGCTGTATCCATCCTTCAACACATAACCAGTTATTTCCGGAAACCGTCTACCTCGGACCTTCGAAACGCATCTACTATACAAGATATGGCAATACTCCCGAACTACCTCCCCAGTACTGGGTGATGTCGGGGTTATCTTGCCACTAACCGCATAGGAGAGTTTTCGATGTCGGCCATCTTAAGTATTCCAGAACTGATGCGATATGTTTGTGACGACAACACCTCGGAGCTCAACTCCCCGGGACACTGCCACAACCCCTAAATGACAGGAGGCATCGAGAACAATGTTCTCATCACAAAGACATCGGAACAATCCAAACAATACTCGCGAGATTCCTAAAAAAAAGTTGGTGAAATTTTTGAGAGTAGAAGAGACAAGAGTAATCGTCAGGAGTCCTCACGAGAGTGAAAAGAGATGAGGAGCAAAAGAAATCCTACTCTCCGATATATATATATATATATATATATATATATATATATATATATATATATATATATATATATATATATATATATATATATATATATATATATATATATATATATATATATATATATATATATATATATATATATATATATATATATATATATAGGACTCAAAACATTTTAAGTGTGTGCCTAGACTCAACCGTCAACGATTCGATCAATCAGTGGGGGCTTCTAGGTCAAAGAAGGCTCTGAATACCAACTTGTAATGCCCAGGATGGGACTATACCTCCTACGTGTCGAGGCACGACTTAAAGGTATAAACCCATTCTAGAATGATCCCAAGTTTGGTATCTTTGCACATCTCATGTAAAAAATAGGGATGAAAAGGAAAAGAGATAGTTGGCTTACACTCGCCACGTCACACAATTCATTACATAGCCAAACATCATTCAAATAACATCACAACCCGTCTACGGGTGAAGATCCAAATGAAAGATACCAAACATACATAAAGCCACAAGTTCGAAACGCCCCTAGTAGAAACCACTACTGATCATCGGGATAGTGCACATAGTAACGGCTACGTTCCTCATCGTACTCCCTGTATAGCTCTGTGCCGTCACCTGAGTAGCTCACCATGGTACCTGCATCTGGTGTGGTGTAGAATATGTGAGCCACGGAGGACTCAGCAATCCCGTTCCCGGGTAATAGAACTATCTAAGCCTTGGGTGTGGAACAAGGCTGAAGAAAGAAATAAAGGCTGCAGCTGCACTAGCACTAGCTTACGTAATAAGAGCGAGAAGAGAAGTGCCACGAGCGACAAAATGATCACGAAGTGATCCTAACTAAGCACGTCAAACATAACCCCACCGTGTTCACTTCCCGAACCCCTTTTCGGAAAATGACCGTCACGGTACTCACGCTGGTTGTGTGTTCTGAACATGGTGTCAAGTTTTCTACAACCGGATATTAACAAATTCCCATCTGCCACATAACCGCGGGCACGGCTTTCGAAAGTTCAAAACCCTGCAGGGGTGTTCCAACTTGGCCCATTACAAGCCCACAATCCGCGGAGTCGCAACTCCAAGGTGGGAAGGCCCGAGTATCCTCGGAATCCCGTGCTCAAGATACTCCCACTAAGGTAAGGCTAATCCAGCAAATCCTCCCGGCGTGCCGACACCCTGATAGTAGCCGCGCGTATCTCGTCTCAGGCCACGACCGGATGGGCGATGCTACAGGTTTTTACCAGACCTCGGGTTCCCCCAAGGTGGCCCTGCAGGACCCCTAGTTTGGACAAACACTCATGTGGAGCACTGGCCCGGGTTGTTGATTAAGAAGAGGGTTAATTACTCCCTATGCAAGTTTTTAGTTGTTTAGGTAAATAGTACCAATGTTGGGACTTGCTGGAAAAGACTTACGCTAAGCGGTTTATCGAGGGGGTCCCATAACCCCAACCGTGTGAGGAACGCATAATCAAGGAACATAACACCGGTTTATACGGTTCCTAGGGCGGCATGAGTGGAACAAATGTAATGCCCCGGATGTAACACTTTCCCCTTTTGGCAATATATAAACTTTGGCTTCATCAGTTCCATTCCGGGTTCTTTGTCTTTTCGGGTTTCATCGTTTTGTCGCGTGCGTGTGTGCATTCATCCATGTCATGTTGTCATGTGCATTGCACTGCATTTGTGTTGTCGTTTGCATCCGGCCCACTCGGCTCTTCCCGTTGTCCGTTTCGAGTTCCGACGCTCTCACACGTGACCGTGGCATCCCCGAGTCTTTCTTTCGTGTTTGGGCACGTAACATTTCCGGAATGGCGTGAGACTTGTCGTGCGATGTTGTTTTGACATGTGTAACGCGCCTGTCAAGTTTCGTCGCGTTAGGAGTTCGTTTGGTACTCCAACGGGTTACCTCGTGGGCTAAAAGTATCTCCTCTTTGAGGCCCAAGACTCCTCCACAACAGCCCAACAACCCAGCTCAAACCTTCCCATCATCTCGGCCGTTGAATTGTGATCGCATGGCCGAAAACCGTTCCCCATTTGGAGTCTCCTAGCTCCTTGTGTCTATATAAGCGTCCACCCCTCCATTTTCGTCCAAAACCCTAACCTCCTCCTAGCTCCAGCCGCGCCTCGTTTTCCGTGCCGGGCGGACGTGTCCGTCCGCGCCGGACACAGCCGCCGCCTCCCATCGCGCGGGCCCGCCGGGCCCGTCCCCGGCCCCCGTGATACGTCCAAAACGTATCTATAATTTCTGCTTGCTCCATGCCTCTTTTGGGTGATATTGCTATGATATTTATACACTTCCATACACTTTTGATCATATTTGGACTAACCTATTAACTCAGTGCACCCCAGTGCCAGTTTCTGTTTTCTGCTGTTTTTGTATTTCAGGTTTTCACGTTACGAGAACTGCCCGAAAAATCCCAGAAAAATTATATAAAAAATCAGCGTTCCAGAAGCTTCCGGGTAGCCAAAGTAC
>LR738709.1:20592511-20602787 GCA_902687465.1 Secale cereale
GCGCCCTGGTGGCGCGGCCCCCCTGGCCGCGCCGAGGGGGCGGCTGGGCCCCCTGAGCCTCCGCTGATGCCCCCCTTTGGCATATATTTAAGACCTCTCTCAAAACCCTCGAGACGGGAACCCTTTTTCGCGATCTCATCTCTGTTCCGCCGCCGCCGCGCTTCCAAGATCGGGAGCACCAGGAGAACTCTTCCCGGCACCCTGTCGGAGGGGAGGATCACCACCGGGAGCCTCTCCACCACCATGGACGCCTCCCGGATGAGTTGTGAGTAGTCTCCCTTGGACCATGGGTCCATGACCAGTAGCTATGTGATGTTCTCCTCCCCTTCTTGTGCTTCACTAATTAGACCTCGTGAGCTGCCCTACATGATCGAGGCACATATGTAATCCTTATGCTGTTGCTATGATGAGTTTGCTGGGATCCGATGGATTGTGAGATTATGTTCAGATTGTGTTTGAGTAATATATTTGATCTACCTCTTTTATATTTATGTTCGTAAGTAATTCTTGCATGTTCTCCGTTGTTATTTATTGCTTTGGCCAAGTAGTAGGTAGTGACTCCAAGAGGGAACGTTATGCTTGATTGTGGGTTCATGCCCCTCGATGACTAGCTTGAGTGACAGAAACATGAGTCTAGGGGATGTGCTGTTTCCACAAGGGGGAAAACAATGGTGCTTGTGCCCGTGGGTGCAAGGATTGATTACTTTACGCAAAGTTCTTTTAATGCAGTTGTCTGTTGCTTTGAGTTTACACTATGGGTGGGACTCGCAACTTAATACCAGCGAGATGTTCTGGATAGATATCTCAAGGTGGATGATTAGTAGTAGACATTGATGGATTTCGGTCTACTTGCCTTGGCGTACCGCCCGCCGCCGGGCCTCGCGTCCTCCTCCGGGCGAGCTCGCCGGCCGGCCCGGCCACCTCGCCGGAGGAACGAGCCACCGACGGGATCGAGGGCGTCGCCGCATCGAAGCCAGATCGGGCCGATCCAGACCGCTGGGAAACCCTAACGGGCGCGACCCGCGGACCCGCGACCGTTGACCGCTGCGACCCGCTCCGTTGACCAGACCCGACCCGCGAGAGGTTGACCCCTCTGTTTTTCTACTAAGTCTTTAGTGTTTTTCTTTGTCTGATGCATTTTTGTGATGAGGATAACTTTTACTGTGCTTGTCCGTTTTGTGCATATAATATGTCAAAATGATCGTGGTGACATGTACTATGTTTTGTTCCATTGTGTCATGCATGTTTGAGTCTATCTAGATGTCTTAATCTTCATGAGAAGAGTGCTACTTGTTTTAAACTACTGCTATTAGTTGTTTTCATGCCATGTTTGAGATGTGATAACTTGATGCATGTTTGTCCAAATGAAGCAAATGATATGTCCAAATGTTCATCATGAGGTGCTCTACATGTTGGTTGCTATAGGATGCATGATAGAATTCTTATTGCCATGTTTATCTCCATTGCAAAAGTGTATGTGTCTGTTAGGTTTCTAAACTTGTTACGAGATGCCTAGTTGAGGAGCTCGTTGCTATTGATGTGGTTGTCCCCATGTTGCATGCTTATATGTTTTGGATTCCCCATCATGTGATCTTTGCTGTGGTGCAAACCACTTGCCATGTTATGCTTTGAGGTGACTTAAACATGCTCACAAACATGCCATGATAATACTGCTGTTTTAACACTTAGTGAAATTTCACTAAGTCTGGAATCTGTAATATCCGGATGCTATGTTTGCCTGTTGTTCTAGGCAAATCCATGTTAGTTTTGGGGTGGATATTGATGATTCCTTGTTGTATATGTTGTTGTCTATCCATTCATGCCCTCACATGCTCATTTGGGTGGCTATAGCATATTTAATTCTTGCTCCCAAGTTGCTATAAAATATTGCTGTCAGGTTTTTATTGCCATGTTCAAAATGTTGTAGCTTGTTGCTATTGATCCATGCCTCCTATGGAGATGCTCCAATGGAGTTGTTTGCTTTAGGTTATGTCTACTTCATGTCCATGCTTCTTGTCATGATGTTTGAGTGCTGTAGAGTATATATTTCTTGCTCCGAAGTTGCTATGTGGCTGTTAATTTCAGCTTTGCATTGTATCTTGTTTCGGGTGTATCTTTTAGTCCGTTGCTCCGTTTTGAGAAAGTCCTACATGAAACTTGTGTGGTTTTGCATGTAGATTCATAATATCATCATGTTAACATGTTTTGAAGTATCTTGCTTGTTGCATATTGTCATGTTCCTTGTGCTGTATCTCTGTGTTTCCTATGTTGTCTTGCTGTGCATCCTAAGTGCATCTGCAGTGCTTCCTTAGTGCATCAGCCATGCATCCTGTAGTTTGCGCATTGCATCTTGTTTGATTTCGTGCCTCGTGTGTTCTTGTGTTGAGTAGAGCCGGAAGCCGAGAACGAGTACGAGAACGAGGTTACTACCGAGGTTGAGAACGAGGAGCCCTCTTACGATCCCATCGACGACTCGACAGGCAAGATGACCTGACCCAGATATCATTACTATCTTTGCCTATTGCTAGAAGTCTCGCTCTTTAGCTTATTGCCTCGATGCCCATGTTTGTCTGGCAGCCTCCTATTGTAACCATGAATCTGTCTAACCACCCTACCTATGCAAACCTTTGTTTGGCTAAGTAAGCTTCGCTCAGCGCCCTCTTATAGCATTGCTAGTTGCAGGAGAAGATTTGAAGATTCTTGCTTCATGTTTAAGCTTGTTGGGATATCACACTATATAAACTCTTTAATGAAATCATCTATATATTGGCAATGGGTGGAAGGCTAAGCCTCTTGCTTGGTGATTTATTCCACTCATGCCGCCGTAGGAACCGTATAAACCGGTGTTATGTTCCTTGATTTTGCGTTCCTCACACGGTTGGGCTTATGGGACCCCCTCGATAAACCGCTTAGCGCTAAGTCTTTTCCAGCAAGTCCCAACATTGGTTCTATTTGCCTAAACAACTAAAAACTTGCATAGGGAGTAATTAACCCTCTTCTTAATCAACAACCCCGGGCCAGTGCTCCACATGAGTGTTGGTCCGAAATGAGCAGACTGCGGGGCCACCTCAAGGATACTCGAGGTCTGGTAAAAACCTGTAGGATGACTTATCCAGTCGTGGCCTGAGACGAGATACGCGCGGCTACTATCAGGGTGTCGGCACGCCGGGAGGATTTGCTGGATTAGCCTTACCTTAGTCGGAGTATCTTGAGCACGGGATTCCGAGGACACTCGGGCCTTCCCACCTTGGAGTTGCGACTCCGCGGATCATGGGCTTGTCATGGGCCAAGTTGGAACACCCCTGCAGGGTTTTGAACTTTCGAAAGCCGTGCTCGCGGTTATGTGGCAGATGGGAATTTGTTAATATCCGGTTGTAGAAAACTTGACACCATGTTCAGAACACACTACCAGCGTGAGTACCGTGACGGTCATTTTCCGAAAGGGGTTCGGGAAGTGAACACGGTGGGGTTATGATTGCCGTGCTTAGATAGGATCACTTCGTGATCACCTTGTCGCTCGTGGCCTTCTCCTCTCGCTCTTCTTACGTAAGTTAGTGCTAGTGCTGCTGCAACCTCTTATTCGTTCTTCAACCTTGTTCCACACCCAAGGCTTAGATAGTTCTGCTACCCGGGAACGGGATTGCTGAGTCCTCTGTGGCTCACAGATTCTACACCACACCAGATGCAGGTACTCAGGTGATCTATTCAGGTGACGGCTCCGAGCTATACTGGGAGTACGATGAGGAACGTAGCCATTACTATGTGCACTATCCCGATGATCAGTAGAGGTCTCTACTAGGGGCGATTCGGACCTGTGGCTTTATGTATGTTTGGTATCTTTCATTTGGATCTTCACCTGTAGACGGGTTGTGATGTTATTTGAATGATGTTTTGCTATGTAATGAATTGTGTGACGTGGCGAGTGTAAGCCAACTATCTTTTTCGCTTTCATCCCTATTTTTACATGAGATGTGCAAAGATACCGAACTTGAGATCATTCCAGAATGGGATTATACCTTTAAGTCGTGCCTCGACACGTAGGAGGTATAGTCCCATCCTGGGCATTACAACAAATCACTGAGCAAGAGGCTCAGCCTTCCACCCATTACCAATATATAGATGATTTCATTAAAGAGTTTATATAGTGTGATATCCCAACAAGCTTCAACATGAAGCAAGAATCTTCAAATCTTCTCCTGCAACTAGCAATGCTATAAGAGGGGCTGAGCGAAGCCTACGTAGCCAATCCAAGGTTTGCATAGGATGGGTGGTTAGACAGATTCATGGCTACAATAGGAGGCTGACAAACAAACATGGGCATCGAGGCAAATAACCTAAAGAGCGAGACTTCTAGCAATAGGCAAAGATAGTAATGATATCTGGGTCAGGTCATCTTGCCTGTCGAGTCGTCGATGGGATCGTAAGAGGGCTCCTCGTTCTCAATCTCGGTAGTAACCTCGTTCTCATACTCGGTTTCGGCTTCCGGCTCTACTCAACACAAGAGCACATGAGGCACGAAATCAAACTAGGTGCAAAGCGCAAACTACAGGATGCATGGCTGATGCACTAAGGAAGCACTGCAGATGCACTAAGGATGCACAACATGACAACATAGGAAGCACAGAGAAACAGCACAAGAAACATGACAAAACGCTCAAGCAAGTAGGATGCAAGACAAGTCTATTTATGAAGCAGAACATGGCAAGGTAGGAAGCACAGAGAAACAACACAAGAAACAGCAGGTTTAAATGAGGCCGGAAACTACTTAAGACAAATCCGGTAAGTCCTCATATGCATAGTTTGAAATTAGTTCAGATCTTAACAAACCTTAAGTTAAAGTTGTTAAACAGCAAGTTAACATGCACCACGACAATCTACATGAAATTACAGTCAAGTTTCATATAAAGTTTGTTTAAAACGGAGCTACGGTCTAGAAGATATGATCAAAACAAGATAAGCATGGCAACGGTGCAAGATGCACCCAAACATCAAGCAAACATACTCCAAACATGTAAACAAGATGATATTATGAATATACATGCAAAACCACACAAGTTTCATATAGGACTTTCTCAAAACGGAGCAACGGACTAAAAGATACACCCGAAACAAGAAACAATGCAAAGCTGGAAATAACAGCAACATAGCAACTTCGGAGCAAGAAATATATACTCTACAACACTCAAACATGGTGACAAGAAGCATGGACATGAAGTAGACATATCCTACAGCAAACAACTCCATTGGAGCATCTCCATAGGAGGCATGGATCAATAGCAACAAGCTACAACATTTTGATCATGACAATAAAAACCTGACAACAATATTTTATAGCAACTTGGGATCAAGAATTAATTAGGATACAGCAACCCAAATGAGCATGTGAGGGCATGGATGGATACACAACAACATATACAACAAGTAATGATCAATGGCCACCCCAAAACTAACATGGATTTGCCTAGGACAACAAGCAAACATAGCATCAGGATATTACAGATTCCAGACTTAGTGAAATTTCACTAAGTGTTAAAACAGCAATATTATTATGGCATGTTTGTGAGCATGTTTAAGTCAACTCAAAGCATATCATGGCAAGTGGTTTGCTCCACAACAAGGATCACATGTTGGGGAATCTAAAACATATGAGCATGCAACATGGGGACAACCACATCAATAGCAACGAGCTCCTCAACTAGGCATCTCGTAACAAGTTACAAAACCTAACAGCCACATGCACTTTTGCAACAGAGATAAACATGGCAATATGAACTCTAACATGCTAGCTATAGGAACCAACATGTAGAGCATCTCATGATGAACATTTGGACATATCATTTGCTTCATTTGGATAAACATGCACCAAGTTATCACATCTCAAACATGGCATGAAAACAACTAATAGCAGCAGTTTATATCAAGTAGCACTCTTGTCATGATGATTAAGACATCTAGATGGACTCAAACAAGCATGACACAATGGAACAAAACATAGTACATGTCACCACGATCATTTTGACATATCATACGCACAAATCGGACAAGCACAGTAAAAGTTATCATCATCACAAAAATGCATCAGACAACAAAAAACACAAATGACTTAGCAAAAACAAGGGGTCAACCTCAAGTCAACGCGGCTGCGGGCCGGGTCAATGGGCAAAGCGGGTCCGCGGGCGCGGGAGTGGAGCGGGTCGCGGGCGCGCCCGTTAGGGTTCCAGCCCTCGATCGGCTGGATCGGGACGAGCTCGTCGTTCTCGACCGGATCGGCGCTCGATCCCGTCGATGGTCAATACCGGCGGCGTCGCAAGGGGGCCGGCGAGGCCTGGCGGCGAGGGGCCGCCGGAGGAGGCTGAAGGGCGGCGGGGTCGGGGACCCGGCAGCGGGGCTCGGCGTCTGCCCGGCGGCGGCTCGGCTGCTTGCCGGGGCGGCGGCGGCGGCGAGCCCGGCCGGCAGCGGCGCAGTCAACGGTGTCGGGCGCCCGGTGCGGAGGCGGAGGCGGAGGGGCGCGCGGGGGCGCGGCCCAGGACGGCGGCGGCGGCGGCCCCGCGTCGGGCCGGGCGGGCCGGCGCGGTGGGGAGCCGCGGCGGCTGTCACGTGGCGGCTGCGGAGAGGCCGAAGGCGGCGGCGGACACGTCCGGCCAGGGACGGACACGTCCGGCGCTGCGGGAGGAGGCATAAATTAGGGTTTGGACGAGAAAAATGGAGGGGTGAACGTTTTTATAGGCACAAGGAGCTAGGAGACTCCAAAAGGGGAGCGGTTTTCGGCCACGCGATCACAAATCGACGACCGAGATGATGGGAAGGGTTGTGCTGGGTTGGTGGGCTGTTGTGGAGGGGGTCTTGGGCCTCAAAGAGGAGGTACTTTTACCCCACTAGGTTAACTGTTGGAGTATCTAACGAACTCCAAACGCGACGAAACTTGACAGGCGGCCTACACGTACCAAAACAACATCGCAGGACAAGTCTCACGCCATTCCGGAAACGTTACATGGCCAAACACGAAAGAAGGACTCGGGGATGCCACGGGCACGTGTGAGAGCGTCGGAACTCGAAACGGACAACGGGAAGAGACGAGTGGGACCGGATGCAAGTGACAACACAAATGCAATGCAATGCACATGACAACATGACATGGATGAAATGCACACACGCACACGACAAAACGAGAAACCCGAAAAGAAAGAAGAACCCAGAATGGAATTGATGAAGCCACAGTTTATATATATTGCCATATTGGGAAGTGTTACATCCGGGGCATTACACATGCACGGTGGTGTTGGTCGGTCGATGGCGTTGATGCCTTTTTGTTGCTGCAACCGTTTTGGAGTTTGTTGGAACCGGCGCCTAAATTTGCTACAATCACCTTTTTTGGGTTTGGCTGGAAGAAACCACCCAATATGCTTCCACTGGATTTGGTTTTTGCTGGAACCCGCTCCAAAAGATGCTGCAACCTACAGTGGTGCGGTCGGCGTCCATGGTGTGACGAGCTACAACTGAGGGTCTGCGATAATTTTTGTTACAACCATCATCGGCGTTTTCTACAACCAATATTGTTTTGTTGGAACTATGTTTATATTTTGCTACCACATAATTTCTGATTTTTTGCTAGAATCATCCCCAAATTGTTGCATTTTTTGCTACCGCGCGCATTTTGATTTGCTGGAACCGGTTCCATTTATTCGTACTACGAGTGTTTATGGGTTTGTTGGAACCATCCCTATTTTTGCTACCACGGCGAACCATGGCAGCTTCGCCATTGATTTTGTTGGGGGTGAGGGGGGGAGGGGGCGGGGAGAGAGCGAGGGTGGGCAACACCGGCGAGGGGTGCGCGGGAGGCTACTGTCGACGATGGGGGAGGGGGCGCATGCTGCACGATGGCGACGAGCATCAGCGGCGAGGCAACCCAGAGGGGAACTTCGATCTGTCAGACGGAGGGCGCGGGGCACGGCCTTGCCCGATGCGAGCGGACGATGTTTTTATTGCTTCCTGCGGCAAAGGAAAAAAACATTGCGGTTGCGGGATCCAATCGAGTGGTTGTGGATGCATCTATCTGTTGGAAATATGCCCTAGAGGCAATAATAAAATGGTTATTATTATATTTCCTTGTTCATGATAATTGTCTATTGTTCATGCTTTAATTGTATTATCCGGAAACAGTAATACATGTGTGAATACATAGACCACAACATGTCCCTAGTGAGCCTCTAGTTGACTAGCTCATTGATCAATAAATGGTTACGGTTTCCTGACCATGGACATTGGATGTCATTGATAACGGGATCACATCATTAGGAGAATGATGTGATGGACAAGACCCAATCCTAAGCATAGCACAAGATCGTGTAGTTCATATGCTAAAGCTTTTCCAATGTCAAGTATCCTTTCCTTAGACCATGGGGTTGTGCAACTCCCGGATACCGTAGGAATACTTTGGGTGTGCCAAACGTCACAACGTAACTGGGTGGCTATAAAGGTACACTACGGGTATCCCCGAAAGTATCTGTTGGGTTGGCACGAATCGAGACTGGGATTTGTCACTCCGTATGACGGAGAGGTATCTCTGGGCCCACTCAGTAAGACATCATCGTTATGAGCTCAATGTGACTAAGGGGTTGGTCACGAAATGATGTGTTACGGAACGAGTAAAGAGACTTGCCATAACGAGATTGAACAACATATCGGTATACCGACGATCAAATCTCGGGCAAGTACTATACCGATAGACAAAGGGAATCGTATAAGGGATTGATTGAATCCTTGACATCGTGGTTCATCCGATGAGATCATTATGGAACATGTGGGAGCCAACATGGGTATCCATATCCTGCTGTTGGTTATTGGCCGGAGATATGTCTCGGTCATGACTGCATGGTTCCCGAACCCGTAGGGTCTACACACTTAAGGTTCGATGACTCTAGGGTTATAGGGAATGTAGTATATGTGGTTACCGAATGTTGTTCGGAGTCTCGGATGATATCCCGGACGTCACAAGGAGTTCCAAAATGGTCCGAAGGTAAAGATTTATATATGGGAAGTCCCGTTTTGGTCACCGGAATTGTTCTGGGTGTTATCGGTAACGTACCGGGACCACCGGAAGGGTTCCAAGGATCCACCGAGAGGGGCCACCAGCCCCAGAGGCTTGTGTGGGCCAAGTGTGGGAAGGGACCAGCCCTAGGTGGGCTGGTGCGCCCCCCACCAAGGCCCAGGGCGCAGGAGATGAGAGAGGGGCAAACCCTAGGTCCAGATGGGCCTTAAGGCCCACCCTAGGGCGCCCCCTCGCTCCCCCCTCCTGGCCGCCCCCCAGATGGGATCTAGGGGCTGACGCCACCCCTAGGAGGGGAACCCTAGACGAGGGCGCAGCCCCTCCCTTCCCCTATATATATGTGGGGTTTCGGGGCTGCCAGATGCACGAGTTCCTCTCCCTCTTAGCGCAGCCCTACACCTCTCCCTCCTCGTCTCTTGCGGTGCTTGGCGAAGCCCTGCTGGAGTGCCACGCTCCTCCACCACCACCACGCCGTCGTGCTGCTGCTGGACGGAGTCTTCCCCAACCTTTCCCTCTCCCCTTGCTGGATCAAGGCGCGGGAGACGTCACCGGGCTGCACGTGTGTTGAACACGGAGGCGCCATTGTTCGGCGCTTAGATCGGATTCGACCGCGATCTGAATCGCTTCGTGTACGACTCCACCAGCCGCATTCTTGCAACGCTTTCGCATCGCGATCTTCAAAGGTATGAAGATGCACTCCCCTCTCATCGCTAGTAATCTACATGGATAGATCTTGGTGATGCGTAGGAATTTTTTTGATTTTCTGCAACAATCCCCAACCGTGGTATCAGAGCTAGGTCTATGCGTAGTTACTATGCACGAGTAGAACACAATATTGTTGTGGGCGTAGATCATGTCAATTTACTTGCCGCTACTAGTCTTATCTTGATTTGGCGGCATCGTGGAATGAAGCGGCCCAGACCGATCTTACACGTACGCTTACGTGAGACAGGTTCCACCGACTGACATGCACTAGTTGCATAAGGTGGCTAGCGGGTGTCTGTCTCTCCCACTTTAGTCGGATCAGATTCGATGAAAAGGGTCCTTATGAAGGGTAAATAGAAATTGGCATATCACGTTGTGGTTTCTGCGTAGGTAAGAAACGTTCTTGCTAGAAATCTATAGCAACCACGTAAAAACTTGCAACAACAATTAGAGGACGTCTAACTTTTTCTTGCAGCATGTGCCGTGTGATGTGATATGGCCAAAAGGATGTGAGGAATGATATAT
>LR738709.1:20603037-20673445 GCA_902687465.1 Secale cereale
ATATATATATATATATATATATATATATGTGATGTATGAGATTGATCATGTTCTTGTAATAGGAATCACGACTTGCATGTCAATGAGTATGACAACTGGCAGGAGCCATAGGAGTTGTCTTATTTTATTGTATGACCTGTGTGTCATTAAAAACGCCATGTAATTACTTTACTTTATTGCTAATCGTTCGCCATAGTAGTAGAAGTAATGTTTGGCGAGACAACTTCATGAAGACACGATGATGGAGATCATGGTGTCATGCCGGTGACAATGATGATCATGGAGCCCCGAAGATGAAGATCAAAAGGAGCAAAATGATATTGGCCATATCATGTCACTATTTGATTGCATGTGATGTTTATCATGTTTTACATCTTATTTGCTTAGAACGACGGTAGTAAATAAGATGATCTCTCACTAAAATTTCAAGAATTGTGTTCCCCCTAACTATGCACCGTTGCTAAGGTTCGTTGTTCCAAAGCACCACGTGATGATCGGATGTGATAGGTCCTAACATTCGCATACAACGGGTGTAAGCCAGATTTACACACGCAATACACTTAGGGTTGACTTGACGAGCCTAGCATGTACAGACATGGCCTCGGAACACGGAAGACCGAAAGGTCGAACTTGAGTCGTATAGAAGATACGACCAACATGAAGATGTTCACCATTGATGACTAGTCCGTCTCACGTGATGATCGGACACAGCCTAGTCGATTCGGATCATGTATGACTTAGATGACTAGAGAGATGTCTATCTGAGTGGGAGTTCATTAATTTGTTTAGATGAAATTAATTGTCATGAACATAGTCTAAAATCTTTACAATATGTCTTGTAGATCCAGTGGCCCACGCTAATGTTGCCCTCAACTTCAATGCGTTCCTAGAGAAAACCAAGCTGAAAGACGATGGTAGCAACTATACGGATTGGGTCCGTAACTTGAGGATCATCCTCATAGCTGCCAAGAAAGCATATGTCCTTGAAGCACCGCTAGGTGATGCACCCGTTTTCCCAGCAACTCAAGACGTTATGAACGCCTGGCATTTGCGTAGTGATGATTACTCCCTGGTTCAGTGTGGCATGCTTTACAGCTTAGAATCGGGGCTCCAAAAGCATTTTGAGCAGCACGGAGCATATGAGATGTTCCAAGAGCTGAAAATGGTTTTCCAAGATCATGCCCAAGTCGAGAGATATGAAGTCTTCGACAAGTTCTATAGTTGTAAGATGGAGGAGAATAGTTCTGTCAGCGAGCCATATACTCAAAATGTCTGAGTTGCACAATCGCTTGTCTCAGTTGGGAATTAATCTCCCAGATGACGCGGTCGTTGACAGAATCCTCCAGTCGCTCCCACCTAGCTACAAGAGTTTCATGATGAACTTCAATATGCAGGGGATGGAGAAGTCCATTCCCGAGGTATACTCAATGCTGAAATCAGCGGAGGTGGAGATTAAAAGGGAACATCAAGTGTTGATGGTGAATAAAACCACCAAGTTCAAGAAAGGCAAGGGTAAGAAGAACTTCAAGAAGGACGACAAAGGAGTTGCCGCACCCGGTAAGCCAGTTGCCAGGAAGAAGCCAAAGAATGGACCCAAGCCTGAGACTGAGTGCTTTTATTGCAAGGGAACGGGTCACGGGAAGCGGAACTGTCCCAAATACTTAGCGGACAAGAAGGCCGGAAACGTAAAAGGTATATGTGATATACATGTTATTGATGTGTACCTTACCAGCGCTCGTAGTAGCTCCTGGGTATTTGATACCGGTACAGTTGCTCACATTTGTAACTCAAAGCAGAAGCTGCGGAATAAGCGGAGACTGGGGAAGGACGAGGTGACGATGCGCGTCGGGAATGGTTCCAAGGTCAATGTGATTGCCGTCGGCACGCTACCTCTACATCTACCTTCGGGATTAGTGTTAAACCTCAATAATTGTTATTTAGTACCAGCTTTGAGCATGAACATTGTATCTGAATATCGTTTAATGCGAGATGGCTACTCATTTAAATCTGAGAATTATGGTTGTTCTATTTATATAAGAGAAATGTTTATGGTCATGCCCCGCTGGTCAATACTTTATTCTTAATGAATCTCAAACGTGATGTTACACATATTCATAGTGTGGATGCCAAAAGATGTAAGGTTGATAATGATAGTCCCACATACTTTTGGCACTGCCGCGTTGGTCATATTGGTGTCAAACGTATGAAGAAGCTCCATGCTGATGGCTTCTCGCCCCTCGTTGGTTACCCCAAGTGGAAGGTTTGAGATGCAGTGTAGCGGAAGTTTTCCCTTGGCAAAGATACCAAGGATCGATTTCCCTGAGACTCCCAGTTTCAACAAGAAGGTGTCAACTGCTAACGGCGCCAGATATTAGCAATCAACGTGGACCTGCACACAGATACAAATAACTTTGCTCCCAACGAGTACAGAGAGGTTGTCAATCCCTCCGGCCTTGTAGTTTACAAAGGATCAAACGCAAGTGATAATAGTGATAGATATTGCTGCAATAGTAAGTAAAACAGAAAGTAAATAGCAGATGTGATCAGTGATGGTAATATGGACCGGGGTCTCAAGATGTTCACTAGTGATGTCTCTCTCCCAAAAGACGATAAAACAGCTATGTGAGGTAAACGAATTACAGCTGGGCAATTGACAGAATTATGTGCGCAAACCAATGCTAATTATATTGCAAGAAAGGTAGAGGTTCAAAGCATGGGCGGTACGCCAAGGCAAGTAGACCGAAATCCATCAATATCTACTACTAATCATCCACCTTGAGATATCTATCCAGAACATCTCGCTGGTATTAAGTTGCGAGTCCCACCCATAGTGTAAACTCAAGGCAACAGACAACTGCATTAAAAGAACTTTGCGTAAAGTAAACAATCCTTGCACCCGCGGGCACAAGCACCGTTGTTTTCCCCCTTGTGGCAACAGCACATCCCCTAGACTCATGTTTCTGTCACTCAAGCTAGTCATCGAGGGGCATGAACCTACAATCAAGCATAACGTTCTCTCTTGGAGTCACTACCTACTACTTGGCCAAAGCAATAAATAACAACGGAGAACATGCAAGAATTACTTACAAACATAAATATAAAAGAGGTAGATCAAATATATTACTCAAACACAATCTGAACATAATCTCACAATCCATCGGATCCCAGCAAACTCAACATAGCAACAGCATAAGGATTACATATGTGCCTCGATCATGTAGGGCAGCTCACGAGGTCTAATTAGTGAAGCACAAGAAGGGGAGGAGAACATCACATAGGTACTGGTCATGGACCCATGGTCCAAGGGAGACTACTCACAACTCATCCGGGAGGCATCCATGGTGGTGGAGAGGCTCCCGGTGGTGATTCTCCCCTCCGGCAGGGTGCCGGAAAGAGTTCTTCTGGTGCTCCCGATCTTGGAAGCGCGGCGGCGGCGGAACAGAGATGAGAACGCGAAAAAGGGTTCCCGTCTCGAGGGTTTCGAGAGAGGTCTTAAATATATGCCAAAGGGGGGCATCAGCGGAGGCCCGGGGGGCCCAGGCGCCCCCCCAGCGCGGCCAGGGGGGCGCGCCACCAGGGCGCCTGGAGCCCTGGTGGCCCCCCCGGCTGTACTTTGGCTACCCGGAAGCTTCTGCAACGCTGATTTTTTATATAATTTTTCTTGGATTTTTTGGGCAGTTCTCGTAACGTGAAAACCTGAAATACAAAAACAGCAGAAAACAGAAACTGGCACTTGGGTGCACTGAGTTAATAGGTTAGTCCAAATATGATCAAAAGTGTATGGAAGTGTATAAATATCCTAGCAATATCACCCAAAAGAGGCATGGAGCAAGCAGAAATTATAGATACGTTTTGGACGTATCAACATCCCCAAGATTAATTCCTGCTCGTCCTCGAGTAGGTAAATGATAACAAGAATAATTTCTGTGGTGACATGCTATTAACCATATAGGACTTTTTCATAGTCATATGACAAAAGCTTATTGAGACAATGAATCTGTAGTAATTAAGTTGCCTCATGAGAAAATCACAAAGAACTGAAAGTTTTACAATATGATACTGAAACATCAAATAGATTTGTAATGAGCATGGTGTGCAAATATGATAAGGTAATATCTCGATTGCCCCCTTTAGTGAAGCAAAACATAAATGCAGGGGCACCTCCAAGGTTTAAGTGATGACTAGATACAATGATTTCAAAATAAACGATATCATAATCATGCAAAAGACAATGCTACTTTGGGACAATGCACATTACACTCAAAATGACAATCATGCTCTCAGTAGTTGGTGCTTTTAAAAGAAGGTGGAGACTCTCGAACCGTGGCTTTTGTTGGCAAGGTTGAAAACCCGTGGTCGGAAGCAAAGACAAATCATGTACCAGAGCTCTTGGTTTTAAAAACAGAGGTAATAATTATTTTATTTTATTTTGAATATGCATGTTTCGTCAACGAATGCTAGCAGATAACTCAATTACTTTTTGAGATGGACAAGTTTCGAGGAACGGCTCCCGAATGAGGACGATCACATCCTCTTAATCTCCTTTGTTTATCACTGCCAAAGTTTTCTGATTTCTCATGAACAAAGCGTGAAGGAGGGTTTGTTTGTTATATTAACTAGATGACCAGTTGCGCCAAATGGCGCAAAGACCCGTTTAAAACCATGTTTGTGTTGAAAATATTTGCATTTTTTCAATAACCGTATATTTGAGTACATTTGGTAAGAATTTATACCCCTATATATAAAGGAAATGAAATGCAAATGTTTTCTTATGGTAATAATGCCACAAATTAGATCATGGATAGGTCAAGATAGTTGAGTCTACAATTAAGAATTCTGAGTAGCTGTAAGCTTGCATTAAAAAAGAAAAAGAAAACACAAGTGACACAATAAAATGTACTTAATACATGAACTTGTGAACATTGTGTACAGGAGAAGTTAATAGAAATAGTAGTCAATTACATCATATAATTTGGTTCTATACTCTTTTGTGTATATATCCTGAATGCTACCCCTTTGTGATCAACTCTTTGTCCTTCGAATCAAATGGCACAGCTACTGCCCCTTGTGGAAAAAGAAAGGACTCTGTAATACTCATAAATGTAAAAGGAAAACATCATGTGATGCATCTCAACCTGCACAAAACAATGTAAAAACCATACATGCTATCTACATACTCTCATTGCCCAGCAAAGCATAAGTAGCCGAGGGACCCTGTACAAAAGAATTGACAATTCGCAGAAAGAAGCATGCCATCAGCTGTCTAGACAATCATAAAACAATAAGTGGCAAAAGCCCCATCAGAATTAGCATTTGACATCCAGTTTATGAGCTAAAGTTGAGCATTCACCAGTCGATGAAACATATTAAGCATCAGCTATAAAACAAACTCTATTTTCCTAATAAGACAACATAGAAATGAAATGGGCATACTCTATTTTGCCATCCAGTTTATGAGCTAAAGTGGAAAGCTATGGTCACTGAATTTTAGGCACTTTTTTTGAGCAAACACAGTAGGGTAAAAACCCTACTGTAACTCTATTTTTTAGGCACTTCACCGAATAAACAATGGTCATAATACATGTTTATGGCTAACACCTCACGAGCAGCAAGCTTCAGTTTTACACTATTTAGGAATGCATACAAGCAAGTCTTGACAATTGAGATTTTCAATCTGGGACCAATCAGATATATGCCGGCAGCTAGAATTCTAATTGAAGTCATTCCCACATCAGCATACTAAATAATAAGTTGGATTGTTTTGGGTTTATAGCCACCATAATCAAGGCTCTAAACCTGGTACTATTTGCATGATAAGGGGGTGCTTTCACACATCAGCATAAAACTAAGGAGTCATTCTTATCCTGTAATAGAGATACTATTCTTTTCACAAGCTCTTACTTTTCTACCCATACTAAGTTGTGCCCCTATTTACTGCCGACACTACAAACTTTAGTTTATGTGGGTGTATAGACAATATATAAAACATGAACCTGGAAAAAAAATACAAGGGATTACCTGAATACATGATACTACAGTACACATATTTTTCTAACTGAAAAATAAGCCTATTACCTCCTGCTCTCAGATTTTAGTTCATTTCTAAACTCTGCATTATATTCAGACAAGCACACTACATCTATATTCTGCTATAACACAAATTATTGTAACCTTACCATGCTCTTAATCAGTGGCGGCGCAACAAAATAATTGTTGGGCGGGCTGAAGATTACCGTATATGTGTGTGTCTCCAGTACCGACGGCTGCTCCTGAGCACCTCCGCTCCTATGTGCGTTTTTCTTTGAGAAAGAGTGCTATGCATGCGACTGTGTGAGGATGTGCTTCATATAAAAAATATTTTTGCTTATGACCTGGGCTGGCCACGTCCCACTCGGCCTTGCCGAAGCTCCGCCACTGCTCTTAATCATTATCAGTTCATAATGGAAACAAAATACCCTTTTTTCTCACGCAAGACATGCGCGAGGCTCATTGTAAAGCTGGGCCAGCCGGCAAACAAGGCCCATCTGTCATCAACCTGAGCAGGAAAGAGACGTGTGAAGAGAAACAAGCGGTTGGTTTTTGTACAGTGCGGTGAAAAAATGCCAGCGAGACAGATCGAGCGAGGGACATTGACTTCGCGACTCAGGTAGCTCGTATGGGCGGGTAGTGTAGCGAGCTTTATATGTTCGATAATGTCACAAAGGTGCAGGCCAGTAAGATTATAATGATGACCTCAATTTTCACTATATATAAAAGGTCATCCCAACCGATAATATCCATGGCATTACATTCATATATGCAAATACGTAGATGATCAGAACTACTACTTGTGCTGAAAAGTGAATCCTGTGGGAAAAACAGAAGACACAATGAGCACATAAAAGTCCGGGCTAATAGAATTGAACCAGCATACAACTTGCTCTATTTATTCTAATGCTCAAAGGATGTGCTGAAACAATTTTGAAGCTATAAGTTATCATTCGAATATTTCTCTGGACCTCAAAGCAAAAGAATATGATCATATGTCACTTATATATGACCATCATTATATCCATCCGATGAAGGTGTTGTAGGGACATCAGAAGAAAAAAAGTAAATAAATGTCTCTAGACAAGAATGAGATTATGGATAATTGTGGACCTTTGTTGGTATGTACTCTGCTTCAGCTAATCGGTCCAGACTTTCGATGAAGTATTGTGCATAGTCAGGAACTTGCAACACACTTCCACACAAGTAAGTGTTTACAGATGCATTTGTTTATAATAAAGTTGGTTGTTTGACAATATACACATTTACAGAAATATGAACTTCTTTTCACCTAGATGGATGGATCTTCCAATAGCTTTCTTACACCATGTATGACTTCTTTGTTAAGGGGTGGGTAATCAAACCTGATACTTATTTCTGATAGTTTTTTTCCAATCTCCTGAAGATAGGAGAGCACTATAAATAAACAAACTTCATAATCTCATTAATACTTTATACTTGACAAAGTCAGGATTGTAGTAGCCTTGCCATGACATGAGCCACAATATATTTCCCAGTTATCAGAAGAACATTATATAAAGTTAGTATTCTTCTCTTATCTGAAGGAATCAAGTGTAATACCAAGCAAAGATTATATATTCCTAAGCTATGAGAAGAACAATGATTTGTGGGAAATCAAAGGAGCAGTACATAGAAAGGACGGGTTAGAGACCAAACATTGTATACATCATTTGGTTGAATCATCTACAGTTGAATGCATATCCGAGAATGATGGTGGAAAAGCAGCAAAACACAATACTGTAGCAGAGCTTAAAGTAGGTGCATGGTCTGAACAAGTTCGATAATAGTCTAGTTCTGAGTGTTAACTGTATTGCTGCCTCAACTATAACAAGTTGTTCATGTTGCAATATATTCGTGTTTATGCCCAGCCCAAATTTAACTCTACGTACTGAAGAAAATAGGATGTACGAACCTGATTATCAGGTAAAATAGCATATTTTGAGTACTTAGGTTCCACTTGGGCAAGCTCTTTAGATCCGGCATTTATTAACTATTCAAATTAAGCTCATTACTTAGGAAAACAACTTGCAAAAACACTCCCAAAAGAACAGCATGAAGCTGCCTACATGATCCTCACTAAGCACTAAGAGGGAAAAAACTAAATTAAAACACACTCATTCCAGTATTGGCGTACTTTGATAGTCTGCTACACGCTGACATCGGTGACTACTGTACACCCCTTGTGTTCTGCCTAGTCGAAGACGGTTCAGAAAAGAAGCTTTATCTGGAGATAGATGTTCAGAAGAAGAAAAAAAGTTAAGGCATACTATTTGTCACTGGGATAGTGGCTTTCCAGGGTAGAATACGAATTAATTCTTGCCTGCATAGATATCATGAACTTTCCTGATTCCCCAGCCCCTTCAAAAGAAAACATCAAATATTAGGAACCATCCTTTCCCGATTTTGAGGCAGGTTAAATAAGACGGCTATCGGGAATTGGTCCAACTAATATTTTGTTGCTTCATTGATCTATTATTGACAAACATGATAAAGCTTGCCTTAAAAAAACAAAGGAGAAACAGAAACGAACCTGAGTAGAAATATTTAGTTCAGTGAATCAGTAAATAGTTTAGATAGAAATGATCTAGATTGGTGAACCAATGAATTTGCAGCTGCCTATCTGGACCTGAAGAAGAAAATCAAAAGCTACGTTGTGGGTGATTCTATTTTGCACATGCAAAATCATATAGTGTAGTGCAAGTTTTTATGTTACATTCATAGCTTGCAACCATGTCCATCCTCCTTCAGACCTCTGAACATGCTCCTGTTAAGAAAATAAATCTTCTTCTTGTATCTGCGCACATAAACCATTTAATGTCCAGGTTTACTTGAAGTGCCGCATCTAATCAAAAGAGAAAATCGGCAACATAAATTACAAATAGCATATGTAAGGTCGTAGGATCTACCTTTGCAAGCAACGAGAAGGGGGTGCACTGAGGAATTGTATCAGTGCCATGACCATGCCAACTCAATCATTGACATAGGAAAATAACCGGCAAATAAGAGTGAGTTCACCTCGTTCTTAACTCTTCCTCAAGATCCTTCCTCTTCTCTTCTTCCTCCGATCTACACACATCTAGGGAATCAGGCAATCGGCTACAATCACAGAAATGTTTATGGCTGGTCTTACACAAGTAGCAAGCTTCAGTTTCGCTCACAGGAATAAGGGATTTGTTTATCTATGCGACTATGCCAAGTGTATTGCACACTTTATTTAGACAAGCATGAAAGGAAAATATATTCATGGCGCAGTTTCAGTTTTATGCCATGAAGAGAGGTCATCAAGTGTGTTGTCCAGAACAGAGATGACCATATGTATCAAGAATGGTGAGGTATGGAGAAAATACACACTCTCGGGAACACAGGCAGGATGGTATGTTTTTCCTGGATTCTATTTCTTTTACCTGAACTAAAGGTAATACTATGATAAATACTATTAATGGAATTAACCAACGGCAGCCTGCTCTCCGGTTTCATAGTAACATGTTCCAATTCCTCTGTAACATATGCGCTTTATTCAGACAAGCACACGAACAAGACAATCATCGAAATAGTATTATGTTCTCATCAATGGTGCTTAAGTTGATGTGTGCATTCTTCTCAAGTCATAGATATGCATGTACAGAGGTTGGTTTTAGATCAATTGATAATCACCTGAACTAACTATTGTAGACTGTCTATAAATTAAGATTGGGAACATACCATGCACATGATTTGTGTAGTATTTATCTGGCTGGTAGCCTGGTACTACACACGATATGTTGTTGTTGCAGGAACTCATGGGCAAGAGGGTAGGCACACGTGCATGCTGGAGCTCCATGTCTGGCCGATTGAAGGCCCAGCTACAGCCAAGAGAGTACTGCTACCCTACCCTAACAAGAACTCATTTTTTAGCACAAACTCATGGGAGAAACTGGATGTGGCTAGAGGAGGGGCCTCACCTTGAACCGTCGCCTAGCATGAGCAGCGCCGCCTTGTCGGGGAAGGAGGCCCAAGCCTCTCACGATGCCATCGCCAAATCCACGGGGCCCAGGCCGGGGCCGAATCCAGGCGTCGTCCTCCTACTCGCTTGTTTGCGACGCCCCTCGACTGCAGGGCGACACGAGCGCCGCGGAGAGCTTCGATCTGGCTTCCTTTTCCCCACGCTCCCTTACTCCTCACCTCTTCCTGCTCCTGCACACCCATGCTGCACGACCCTGCTCTCCCATGGCGGCGACCAGTGGCCCATCTGTAACCACTGTGTACGCCGGTGCCGAATTGAGAGGAGGGTAGAAGCGAAGCAACGGGCGGCGTGGTGGTGGATACTGGAGACCATAGGAGGGGGCGAGAGCGACGGCGGCGCACACGAAAGGGAAGGGAAGGGGGACGAGGGGCTCGAGGATGGGAGAAAAGGGGAGGAGGAGGGGCACGGCGGCGGCAGTGCGCCTGGGAGAAGAAGGGGAGGGGCGATGACGAGACGCGGGGCTCGAGGAAGGAAGGGGATTGGGGCTAGGTTTACAGAAGTTGCCGGGATTTATACTCAAAGGTGAAATGACGAAAATACCCTTGGCGGGGCACCGAATTAACAAGCGGCGGCACAAGCGATTTAAAGGCGACGTGGAGGCAATGGTTCTGCCTAGGAGTTCTTCAAGGTTTATAGGTTAAATTTTGAGCCGGGCGCACTCATTGCCAGTTCCTTCTCGTATTATGAGTTTGCACATTATACATGCAATCCCGGGGTGAAGCTTGTCCAACTTAAAAAGATCATGAATTAACCACTACTTCCTCATGAGCTAAAACAGGGGCACAAAATAGTAATGCATTTTTTTCTTTGAATAATTTCGAGATGGCACATGAAAGTCTTCGTTAGGAACGGCAGGTAAATACCATGTATAGGAAGGTATGGTGGACTCATATGGCATAACTGGTTTAAAAGATTTTGGATGCACAAGCAGTCAGTCCGCTTAGTACAGGCGAAGGTTAGCAAAAGACTGGGAGCGACCAACTAAGAGAGCAATGACGGTCATAATCATGCAGAGCGACAAAGCAACATTGAATCAGGCATGGAAGTTATATCGCTACTCAGAAATAAAAGATCATCAAGGCTTGACAGACTTTCTTTATAGTCTTAAATATGCGTGAGCATACGCCAAGTCAATCAAAATAAATTCTTGAAGGAAGATACTACTAAACCATACCACATCATAGGCAAACAAATCATGTTGGTACTCCAATAACACATTGGAAACCCCCCAGCTATTTGAGACTAACCATAAGAAAACATGAACTACTAAGCGCCATTATGCACGTAGCATTCTTATCATAGACATTTCAACCGATGCAACAGAAGCAAACTCTCTTAATAAGATAAGCATGATAACTAAAGAGAGTTTAAGCAACCAACTAAACAAAAGCTCTTTAAAAAGATAAGCATGAAAAATAAGAGCGAAACATGATAGTAGCTATTAAAAGACAAAGAACATACACAGCAAAGATAGACATGAAAATTCTATGTTATGTTCTAGGTAGAAGTGGAGCGTGTTTCTCTCCCACACAAAGAAATGCTGAGTTCCGACTCGTTATGAAAAGCTAAAGAAAACTAAAAAGAAAACTAAAAGCAAGACGCTCCAAGCATAGCACATGACACATGAAGTGATAAAAATATAGTGGAACGAAAGACGAACTGATAATGTTGATGGAGAAGGGGATGCACGGGGGCATCCCCAAGCTTAGACGCTTGATTCTCCTTGAATATTTCTTGGGGGTGCATGGGGGCATCCCCAAGCTTGAGCGTTTGACACTCCTAAATCTTTTTATCATCTTCCCTCGCACACTTGAAAACTCCCTTCATACATAACTCATCATAAACTGATTAGCGAGGTTAGTACCCATAATAAAATAATTGTTCCTTGCTGGAAATATGGATATTCTTGAAGGTCTACTGTTTCTCAAGATTGCCAAAAGGTTTTTGCAAAGAAAAAGCAAGCTCAAGATTTGCAAAATGAAGGAAAGGCAAAACATGACAGAATCTGTGAAAAACAGAACAGCAGGTAGTAAATGATTTTTTTCGGGGCACTTATGCAACTCTAATATAAAAACTCAGAACAGACGCGTGAAATACAATTGTATAGAGCACGCTGTCGAAAAAATTCAGACTAAAAATATGATCTGGTGATTTTATACGAATTTTTCTATCCAAGGACAGAATATGTTTCCTGGACAGCACGTCACAACTTTTGAACTTTCTTGCAATCAGAGGCTACACTTGGCACAAAATTGAAAAGTAAAGATACAATGATGATGCTACTGTAGTAACAACATCAAGACACAACAAAGCAAAATTTTATTCATGTGGGCTGCCTCCCAAAAGCGCTTTCTTTTATGCCTTTAAGCTAGGCATAATGCAAAGAGATCAAGTTTTATCAAGAGTAAAAGAATAGCTAGCCCGTATAACGGACTCAAAAGGTAACTTAATCTTCTTTCGAGGGAAGTGTTCCATCCCTTTCTTGAGAGGAAATTGGAATTTTATATTCCCCTCTTTCATGTCAATGATAGCACCAACGGTGCGTAGAAAAGGACATCCCAAAATAATCGGACAAGAAGGTTCACACTCAATGTCCATAATAGTAAAATCAACGGGAACATAATTGTCATTGACAATGATAAGAACATCGTCGATCCTCCCCAAAAGTATCTTTATGGAAGAATCAACGAGACGAACACCAAAAGAACAAGAATCAAAAGGTTTCAATTTAAGCATATCATATATTCTTTTGGGCATAACAGAGGTACTAGCTCCAACAGCACATAAAGCATAGCAAGAGAAGTTATTCAACTTAATTTTAATCATAGGATCCCAACCATCTTCTAGCTTTCTAGGTATGGAGGCTTCTACTCTAAGTTTCTCCTCCCTAGCTTTGATGAGAGCATTAATGATATGCTCCGTGAAGGCAAGGTTAAGCGTGCTAGTGCGGGGATCTCTAGACATCTTGTGAAGGAAATCAATAACTTCGGTAAGAGTGCAATTATCAAAATCAAGGTCACTACTATCAAGTATGGTGGTAGTGGTGTCCTTTAGGTTCACTTGTTTGGTAGTTTCTATGGTCATATCATCATCATTAATAGGTCCATTGGGACCAGGAGCGCATTGGGTGCTAAGAGTTTGGATATCCTCAACAACTTGGATAGTAGCAATAGTGTGGTGGGTAGGAAGGTTCTTAATTCTCTCTTCTTCCTCCCTTTCTCTAGCCCATCTCTCTTTAAGTTTAGCCATTATCCTAATGTTTTCATTAATTTGCACTTGAATAGCATTCATAGGAGTGACCTTCCTCTCCTCAAGAGGAGAAGTTCTAATTTTAAGCAATTCTACCTCATGGGCTAAATTGTCTACCTTCGAAGAGAGATCATCTAGTTTATTTAGTTTCTCTTCTACACTCTTATTAAAGGCTTTTTGGGTAGTGATGAAATCTTTAAGCATAATCTCTAGTTCAGTAGTGGAGTTCTTGGTGCTAGGATAAGCATTGTTGTTCCCATAAGAATTAGAGGGGAACGGTCTAGGATTGCTACCAAAGTTACTCCTATAAGCATTGTTGTTAAAATTGTTTCTAGAGATAAAGTTCACATCTACTTGTTCTTGAGCAATCAAAGAATTTAAAGGAACATCACGAGGATCAACAGAAGATTGCTTCGAAAGTAGAGACATGATCAAGTCAACTTTTTCATTTAGGGAGGAAATCTCCTCGACAGAGTTTACCTTCCTACCTGTTGGAGCGCGTTCGGTGTGCCATTGGGAATAGTTGGTCATCATCTCATCGAGAAGCTTAGTGGCAGCACCAAGTGTAGTTGACATAAAGGTTCCTCCCGCGGCCGAATCTAACAAGTTCCGCGAGGTTAAGTTCAAGCCTGCATAAAAAGTTTGGATAACCATCCAAGTAGTCAAACCATGAGTAGGGCAGTTCTTGACAAGAGATTTCATACGTTCCCAAGCTTGGGAAACGTGTTCATTATCCAATTGTTTAAAATTCATTATGGTACTTCTTAGTTGGATAATTTTAGCAAGTGGATAGTACTTTCCAATAAAAGCATCTTTGCACTTGTCCCATGAATCTATGCTATTTCTAGGCAAAGATTGAAACCAAATTTTAGCTTCTCCTATCAAGGAGAAAGGAAAAAGCTTAAGCTTAACAATATTACCATCTATTTCTTGGTACTTTTGCATATCACAAAGTTCAACAAAATTGTTCAAGTGTAAAGCAGCATCATCTCCAGCACCGGAGAATTGATCTTTCATAACTAAGTTCAGTAAAGCAGGTTTAATTTCATAAGAAGGTGCTGAAGTGGCAGGTGTAGTGATAGGCGTGCAAATAAAGTCATCGTTGTTGTGACTACTGAAGTCACACAACTTGGTGTTCTCGGTGGAACCCATAGTAGCAAGCAAGCAAGATAACTATTTTCGTGATTTTCGATAAAAGACACTAAAGCAAAAACTGAAAGGTAAACTAACAAGACTAAAAAGCAAAGGTAAAAGATAGCGTGCAACTCCCCTATCCTGAAGAGTGGAGTCCCCGGCAGCGGCGCCAGAAAACTTTGCTTGATGGCTTCTCGCCCCTCGTTGGTAACCCCAAGTGGAAGGTTTGAGATGCTGTGTAGCGGAAGTTTTCCCTTGGCAAAGATACCAAGGATCGATTTCCCTGAGACTCCCAGTTTCAACAAGAAGGTGTCAACTGCTAACGGCGCCAGATATTAGCAATCAACGTGGACCTGCACACAGATACAAATAACTTTGCTCCCAACGAGTACAGAGAGGTTGTCAATCCCTCCGGCCTTGTAGTTTACAAAGGATCAAACGCAAGTGATAATAGTGATAGATATTGCTGCAATAGTAAGTAAAACAGAAAGTAAATAGCGGATGTGATCAGTGATGGTAATATGGACTGGGGTCTCATGATGTTCACTAGTGATGTCTCTCTCCCAAAAGACGATAAAACAGCTATGTGAGGTAAACGAATTACAGCTGGGCAATTGACAGAATTATGTGCACAAACCAATGCTAATTATATTGCAAGAAAGGTAGAGGTTCAAAGCATGGGCGGTACGCCAAGGCAAGTAGACCGAAATCCATCAATATCTACTACTAATCATCCACCTTGAGATATCTATCCAGAACATCTCGCTGGTATTAAGTTGCGAGTCCCACCCATAGTGTAAACTCAAAGCAACAGACAACTGCATTAAAAGAACTTTGCGTAAAGTAAATAATCCTTGCACCCACGGGCACAAGCACCGTTGTTTTCCCCCTTGTGGCAACAGCACATCCCCTAGACTCATGTTTCTGTCACTCAAGCTAGTCATCGAGGGGCATGAACCCACAATCAAGCATAACGTTCCCTCTTGGAGTCACTACCTACTATTTGGCCAAAGCAATAAATAACAACGGAGAACATGCAAGAATTACTTACGAACATAAATATAAAAGAGGTAGATCAAATATATTACTCAAACACAATCTGAACATAATCTCACAATCCATCGGATCCCAGCAAACTCAACATAGCAACAGCATAAGGATTACATATGTGCCTCGATCATGTAGGGCAGCTCACGAGGTCTAATTAGTGAAGCACAAGAAGGGGAGGAGAACATCACATAGGTACTGGTCATGGACCCATGGTCCAAGGGAGACTACTCACAACTCATCCGGGAGGCATCCATGGTGGTGGAGAGGCTCCCGGTGGTGATCCTCCCCTCCGGCAGGGTGCCGGGAAGAGTTCTCCTGGTGCTCCCGATCTTGGAAGCGCGGCGGCGGCGGAACAGAGATGAGATCGCGAAAAAGGGTTCCCGTCTCGAGGGTTTCGAGAGAGGTCTTAAATATATGCCAAAGGGGGGCATCAGCGGAGGCCCGGGGGGCCCAGGCTCCCCCCCGGCGCGGCCAGGGGGGCCGCACCACCAGGGCGCTTGGAGCCTTGGTGCCCCCCCCCCCGGCTGTACTTTGGCTACCCGGAAGCTTCTGGAACGCTGATTTTTTATATAATTTTTCTGGGATTTTTCGGGCAGTTCTCGTAACGTGAAAACCTGAAATACAAAAACAGCAGAAAACAGAAACTGGCACTGGGGTGCACTGAGTTAATAGGTTAGTCCAAATATGATCAAAAGTGTATGGAAGTGTATAAATATCATAGCAATATCACCCAAAAGAGGCATGCAGCAAGCAGAAATTATAGATACGTTTTGGACGTATCACATGCAGATGGACTTTTGGAGTCTCTTGATTATGAATCATTTGACACGTGCGAACCATGCCTCTTGGGCAAGATGACCAAGACTCCGTTCTCCGGAACAATGGAGCGAGCAACCAACTTGTTGGAAATCATACATACTGATGTGTGCGGTCCAATGAGTGTTGAAGCTCGCGGTGGCTATCATTATGTTCTCACCCTCACTGATGACTTGAGTAGATATGGGTATGTCTACTTGATGAAACACAAGTCTGAGACCTTTGAAAAGTTCAAGGAATTTCAAAATGAGGTTGAGAATCAACGTGAGAGAAAAATAAAGTTCTTACGATCAAATCGTGGAGGAGAATATTTAAGTCACGAATTTGGCACGCACCTAAGGAAATATGGAATTGTTTCACAATTGACGTCGCCTGGAACACCTCAACGTAATGGTGTGTCCGAACATCGTAATCGTACTCTGTTGGACATGGCGCGATCTATGATGTCTCTTACCGACTTATCGCTATCATTCTGGGGTTATGCTTTAGAGACTGCCGCATTCACTTTAAATAAGGCGCCGTCTAAATCCATTGAGACGACACCATATGAACTATGGTTTGGGAAGAAACCTAAGTTGTCATTTCTAAAAGTTTGGGGATGCGATGCTTATGTCAAAAACTTCAACCTGAAAAGCTCGAACCCAAATCGGAAAAATGCGTCTTCATAGGATACCCTAAGGAAACTATTGGGTATACCTTCTACCTTAGATCCGAAGGCAAGATCTTTGCTGCCAAGAATGGATCCTTTCTGGAGAAAGAGTTTCTCTCAAAAGAAGTAAGTGGGAGGAAAGTGGAACTTGATGAGGTGATTGTCGCCCCTTCCGAACCGGAAAGTAGCGCAGTGCAGGAAGATGTTTCTGTGGTGCCTGCACCGACTAGAGAGGAAGTTAAGGATAATGATCATGAAGCTTCAGATCAAGTTACTGCTGAACTTCGTAGGCCCACAAGGACACATTCCGCACCAGAGTGGTACGGCAACCCTGTCTTGGAAATCATGTTGTTAGACAACAGTGAACCTTCGAACTATGAAGAAGCGATGGTGGGCCCGGATTCCAACAAATGGCTTGAAGCCATGAAATCCGAGATAGGATCCATGTATGATAACAAAGTATGGACTTTGGTTGACTTTCCCGATGATCGGCAAGCCATAGAAAATAAATGGATCTTTAAGAAGAAGACTGACGCGGATGGTAATGTGACCATCTATAAGGCTCGGCTTGTCGCTAAAGGTTATCGACAAGTTCAAGGGATTGACTACGATTAGGCTTTTTCTCCCGTAGCAATGCTGAAGTCCGTCCGAATCATGTTAGCAATTGCCACATTCTATGATTATGAGATATGGAAAATGGACGTCAAAACGGCATTCCTCAACGGCTCCCTTAAGGAAGAACTGTATATGATGCAGCCGGAAGGTTTTGTCAATCCTAAGAATGCTAACAAGGTATGCAAGCTCCAGCGCTCAATCTATGGGCTGCTGCAAGCATCTCGGAGTTGGAACATTCGCTTTGATGAGGTGATCAAAGCATTTGGGTTTATACAGACTTGGGGAGAAGCCTGTATTTACGAGAAAGTGAGTGGGAGCTCTGTGGCATTTCTCATATTATATGTGGATGACATATTGCTGATGGGAAATGATGCAGAACTCTTGGAAAGCATAACGGCCTACTTGAATAAGTGTTTTTCAATGAAGGACCTTGGAGAAACTGGTTACATATTAGGCATCAAGATCTATAGAGATAGATCAAGATGCCTCATTGGTCTTTCACAAAGCACATACCTTGACAAGATATTGAAGAAGTTCAATATGAATCAGTCCAAGAAAGGGTTCTTGCCTGTATTGCAAGGTATGAGATTGAGCATAGCTCAATGCCCGACCTCGACAGAAGATAGAGAAAAGATGAGTGTCATCCCCTATGCCTCGGCCATAGGTTCTATTATGTATGCCATGCTGTGTACCAAACCTGATGTGAACCTTGCCATAAGTTTGGTGGGGAGGTACCAAAGTGATCCCGGTATGGAACACTAGACAACGGTCAAGAACATCCTGAAGTACCTGAAAAGGACTAAGGATATGTTTCTCGTTTATGGAGGTGACGAAGAGCTCGTCGTAAAGGGTTACGTCGATGCTAGCTTCGACATGGATCTGGATGACTCCAAGTCACAAACCGGATACGTGTATATTTTGAATGGTGGGGCAGTCAGCTGGTGCAGTTGCAAGCAAAGCGTCGTGGCGGCATCTACATGTGAAGCGGAGTACATAGCTGCTTCCGAAGCAGCGCATGAAGGAGTCTGGATGAAGGAGTTCATCACCGACCTAGGAGTTATTCCAAGCGCGTCGGCCCCGATGACTCTCTTCTGTGACAACACTGGAGCTATTGCCATTGCCAAGGAGCCCAGGTTTCACAAGAAGACCAAGCACATCAAGCGTTGTTTCAACTCCATCCGAAATTATATTCAAGATGGAGACATAGATATTTGTAAAGTGCATACAGATCTTAATGTCGCAGATCCGTTGACTAAACCTCTTCCACGAGCAAAACATGATCAATACCAGAACTCTATGGGTGTTCGATTCATCACAATGTAACTAGATTATTGACTGTAGTGCACGTGGGAGACTGTTGGAAATATGCCCTAGAGGCAATAATAAAATAGTTATTATTATATTTCCTTGTTCATGATAATTGTCTATTGTTCATGCTTTAATTGTATTATCCGGAAACAGTAATACATGTGTGAATACATAGACCACAACATGTCCCTAGTGAGCCTCTAGTTGACTAGCTCGTTGATCAATAGATGGTTACGGCTTCCTGACCATGGACATTAGATGTCATTGATAACGGGATCACATCATTAGGAGAATGATGTGATGGACAAGACCCAATCCTAAGCCTAGCACAAGATCGTGTAGTTCGTATGCTAAAGCTTCTCCAATGTCAAGTATCCTTTCCTTAGACCATGAGGTTGTGCAACTCCCGGATACCGTAGGAATACTTTGGGTGTGACAAACGTCACAACGTAACTGAGTGGCTATAAAGGTACACTACGGGTATCCCCGAAAGTATCTGTTGGGTTGGCACGAATCGAGACTGGGATTTGTCACTCCGTGTGACAGAGAGGTATCTCTGGGCCCACTCGGTAAGACATCATTGTAATGAGCTCAATGTGACTAAGGGGTTGGTCACGAGATGATGTGTTACGGAACAAGTAAAGAGACTTGCCATAACGAGATTGAACAAGGTATCGGCATACCGACGATCGAATCTCGGGCAAGTACTATACCGATAGACAAAGGGAATCGTATACGGGATTGATTGAATCCTTGACATCGTGGTTCATCCGATGAGATCATCGTGGAACATGTGGGAGCCAACATGGGTATCCAAACCCCGTTGTTGGTTATTGGCCGGAGATATGTCTCGGTCATGACTGCATGGTTCCCGATCCCGTAGGGTCTACACACTAAAGGTTCGATGACGCTAGGGTTATAGGGAATGTAGTACGTGGTTACCGAATGTTGTTCGGAGTCCCGGTTGAGATCCCGGACGTCACGAGGAGTTCCGGAATGGTCCGGGGGTAAAGATTAATATATGGGAAGTCATGTTTTGGTCACCGAAATTGTTCTGGGCGTTATCGGTAACGTACCAGGACCACCGAAAGGGTTCCGGGGGTCCACCGGGAGGGGCCACCAGCCCCAGAGGCTTGTGTGGGCCAAGTGTGAGAAGGGACCTGCCCTAGGTGGGCTGGTGCGCCCCCCACCAAGGCCCAGGGCGCAGGGGATGAGAGACGAGCAAACCCTAGGTCCAGATGGGCCTTAAGGCCCACCCTAGGGCGCCCCCTCTCTCCCCCTCCTGGCCGCCCCCCAGATGGGATCTAGGGGCTGCCGCCACCCCTAGGGGGGGAACCCTAGACGGGGGCGCAGCCCCTCCCCTCCCCTATATATATGTGGGGTTTCGGGGCTGCCAGATGCACGAGTTCCTCTATCTCTTGGCGCAGCCATACCCCTCTCCCTCCGCGTCTCTTGCGGTGCTTGACGAAGCCCTGCTGGAGTGCCACGCTCCTCCACCACCACCACGCCGTCGTGCTGCTGCTGGACGGAGTCTTCCCCAACCTCTCCCTCTCCCCTTGCTGGATCAAGGCGCGGGAGACGTCACCGGGCTGCACGTGTGTTGAAAGCGGAGGCGCCGTTGTTTGGCGCTTAGATCGAATTCGACCGCGATCCGAATCGCTTCGTGTACGACTCTACCAACCGCGTTCTTGCAACGCTTCGACATCGCGATCTTCAAAGGTATGAAGATGCACTCCCTCTCGTCGCTAGTAATCTTCATAGATAGATCTTGGTGATGCGTAGGAATTTTTTTGATTTTTTGCAACGATCCCCAACAGTATCGGGTGGATAGAAGCCGACCGACCGTAAGTATTCAGCCGGCGTGCCGGCGCCTAATGGTCGCCTTTTTTACGAGGGCTGTTGGCGGAGACTCAATTTTTTTTAACATAACGGGTGTCAAGTAGGAAAAGCCCATGCGACTCCTCCCCAAAAAGGGAAAAGCCTATGCGCTCCATGTCTTTTTTGAATGGGGCGACCCTACACATCCGCCGGCGGAAATTGAAAAATAATCCACTGCCTTGTTGACCATTGGATGGACACTTAAGTGACCGTCTGATCTACCAACGTATGCAGTCTTCGTTTGCAACAAGAGTGGTGTTTGCGCAATAGTCTGCTTGTTGCAATACCCGAGTGTGTTTTTTTTTTTGCAACAAAGATCTTATTGCAGGAATTTTCCGCAACAGAGATCTTGTTGCAGAAATTTTAAATATCACCCGTGCCTGTATTTTTAAATTTTCTGCAACAAAGATCTTGCTCAAGTTTTTTTTGCAACAATGGTCTTTTTGCTGAATTTTTAAAAAGATCTGCCACCTGTGCATCTGTTTGATTGGGGTCATCCAGCGGCTAGCCCCTTCCTCATCATTGAAACAAAGCGAGTGTTGCGGAATTCTTTGCATCTGACCTCTTGTTGCAGAATTTTTTTTATCTTAATTTTTTGCGTGTTGTTGCAGAAGGACTTCTGCAACATCGATGATGTTGCAGTTTTTTTTTGCAATCAAAGATGATGTCACAGTAGCACCACCGTTGATGTCGTTGTTGTTTTGCAACTCCGTCATTGTTGCAGAAACACGTTGCCACGGTCAGCTTCCACTGGTGAAGTTGCAAAAAAAATTGTCCGTCTTCATTTTTGTGCAACATAGGTGATGTTGCTGAAGAAATTTTTGCAACACAAATTATGTTGCAGAAAAACTGGCATCGCACATAACCATGAGAAATAGTACTGGACGGACACATGCAGGACACAGGTTGTAAAGAGGAGGCGAACGTGATCCACGTGCTGAACCCAAGAATTTCCATCAAATTAGCTATGCCCAAGGGACCACGCACGTGAAAAGAAGGCAAACAACATGGCGCGCGCCGTAGCACTACTGAATCACGTGGTCGATCGGACGGTGTAGCAGGTGGCGGACGCGTGCGTTATGATCATTCGGATGAATTGGTGACTTTTCCTTTTTGAATTGCGATTTCATGTTTGAAGGTAGATCATCTAATGGTGATGCAGATAGGTTAGCCAAGTTTTTGTATTCTCTGGATCCGGGACGATACACATGGTTGGTCGAACCCCATGATCCTATTTGTATCCCACATTATGTGGATTTTGATCAATAAAGCTTGATTTAACCCCTAAAAACATGTCTTTTTCTTTTTCTTTTGAGGAATCTCGCCCACTTTGATTTGCAATAATGTTCATCGGTACAAGGTTTTGGTCCTGGGGTATAGCCAACCAGGTTTTGGTCTTTGGTCATCGGTACAAGGTTTTGGCAAGATAATGAGCTTCGAAATTTAAAACTCTACGTTTATGAATACAGCTACATGAAATAAAAACACCCTTTCTATGAATGATCTCCTGGATAGGAGTAAAACTAGACGTACAAACACTTACGGGCTGAATTTAATTAAGTGTTGACATGACAAAGTGGGATTGGAAAGAAGGGAGTGAGGCGGGCAACCTCAGTGCAAATTTAGGGGGGCGATTTTTTAAAAAGAAGAGCCCCGTAACCTGCCTGTAAGAAGCCTGTATGGCTAGGATTATTACCCGGATAATAGCTCTATGTCTACCACCAGAGCCTTGCTTTATGTCATTCACCACCCTTTCACAATTTGATGCAATGTGAAGTCTTTGTAGATCAACATCACCAGCCAATGTAAGGGTTTCTCATGCTGAATATGTTTCCAGTATGGTTGGGCTTGTGATACATTCGAAAACTACTTCTGACGAGCCCAAATACAAGCCATTTTGATCTCTACATACCACCGCTGCATTCATTTTCATAGATCCACCAGCGGAGAGAGCCAACGTTGCACTGCAGCAACTCTTGGGACATGTCTAGTAACTGTCATCATACCAACCGGACCCGGCTTCGGCAACGATCTAATATCCAACATATAATTGGTTATGAAGGATTGTGTTTTGTTTGAGCTCTGGACGATCGCTTCATAAACCACTTTTCTTCTTATGTGACAAATAGACCATAGTGTCACCACCATCAGTGAGAATTGCTCTTGACTCAAACATTCCTGCATCTCACGGTTGAAATTCATGGCATTCGGTTCGTTGTTGTCGGCCATATGATCAACCACCTCCTCGTGCAACAAATCCCAGATGCAATGCGCCATAGTGCAACTTATCAACACATGCGTCCACAAATCTTCACCACCACACAGCGGGCATGTATCAACAGTTAACATGATTCCTTTGTGGAGCATATCAGAGGAAGGCAACGAATGGTGAGGTAGTCTCCACAAGAACACCTTGACCTTTGAAGGAGTGAATTGCAGAAAACATCGACATTGAAGGCTAGAGTTGCAAAAACCACACTTCTACGGTTTTGTGCCGAAAACCACTAATCGTGAGGCTAATTTTTTGCAAAAAAACACTAATCATCCGATTCGCTCGTTTTAAGCCCGATTATGACATGTGGGTCCCGCTAAACAGGATGACATGGCAAAGAAAAAGCCAATTACACCCTATACATTTGTGATTGCAAAAAGACCCCTGAATAAAAGCAATCAGGTCCCCCGTGACCTTCATTCTCCCACAGGTTCGTTGGAGGACGCCGGCGGCCACGCCGCTCCGGGCCGCCATCGTTGAGAGCCCGCGGAAAGGCAGCGTGAGGCCGCCCGCGCCGGTAGAGCAGGAAGGGGCAGATCCTGCCGGATCCGGTGCCTGGCGGGGACAAGGCGGTGGTTGGGTTCGCTCGCGGCCAGCCCCCACGTTGAAGGTCAACGGGCGGCGGCGGCTCGATTCCCGGCTGGATCCCGCAGAGCAGCACCTGGCGTGCGGCGAGGCAGGTTGAGGCTGGCCCTTGATTCGAACTGCAGGCTCTCTGCGGCTGGGGGCGGAGCTCCGAAGGCGACCCGCGATGTCGGCCGTGAGAGACACAGGCGGGGGCGAGCTCCCCATGGGGGAGAGAGAGAGAGAGGAGAAGGGAGGTAGGGGAGGCAGGATGGGGCATCTGCCGGATGGCGGGCTCGCTGGCGAACTGGGCGTCCATGGCCTAGCGGTGAAGTGAGCTCGCTGGATGGGCAGTGGGAGGCCGAGCCAGATCGTGTCCTCTTTTTTTGACAACACCAACCTTATCCTATTACGTCCTTTTACAGTTTAGACCAAGCTATTTTGTCTATTTGTGATCAGTTATATCATCCCGCGTCATCCTGTTTAGCGGGACCCACATGTCATAATTTGTCTTAAAACGAGCGAATAGGACGACTTGTGTTTTTTGCAAAAAATTAGCCTCGGAATTAGTTGTTTTTGGTAGAAAACTGTAGAAATGTGGTTTGTGCAACCCTAGCCTTCAATGACGATGTTTTCTGCAATTCACTCACCTTTGAAGGAACTGACAAAAAAATAAATCCAAATTGATGTCCATGCTTTCTCCTGTCTCATACTATCAGACGTGCCACTTCTACCCTCTAGCTAATCCTCGCGTTGAGTTTTGGTCTTGATTATTAGTTTGTGCCGTGAAGTCACACAAAATAGGCCCTTCCTCTCTGGCTGCCCGCCCAGAAATCTTCCAAGTTCTTAGTGCACAGAAGAATTTTCATGTTACAGCGTCAATAGGCATAAAAATAGTTCAGATGAACTCCTCGTTCCACTGAGTAGTCGCCTATGCGCTCCATGACTAAGCTCCAACCACTTATAACCTTGTTATAAGGCATGGTGAGGAGATTATCTGTGGCGGGTGAGGCATTTCACTACCATACTGTGCCCCTATGCCGACGGCCTGGCCGTCGGCATAGACCCGATTCCCGTCGGCATAGGTCTATGCTGACAGCCCCCGTCGGCATAGGGCCGTCGGCAACATATGCGTCGTCGTACCCCAGGGGCCCGTCGGCATAGATGACTATGCCGACGACGTCCGTACAAGCGGCAACACTCCGTGCATAACGGTGACTGCCGGCGCCGCCGTCAAGTGCTGTCCACACATAAGCGGCCACGTGGCGCCTCTATGTCGACGGCCTAGCCGTCGGCATAGAGCTGACACGTGTCGCCCCCTAGTGGCTCCTAGAGGCATTGCTATGCCGACGGCTTAGCCGTAGGCATATGTCAAGGGCTATATGCCTACGGCTAAGCCGTCGGCATACACGCGCCACGTGTCGCCCACTCGTGGCTCGTATACGTGGCTATGCCGACGGCTTAGCCGTAGGCATTGGTCAAGGGCTATGCCTACGGCTTAGCCGTCGGCATAGCCACGCCCTACGAGCTACCAGTGGGCGACACGTGTCACCTATGTCGACGGCCTAGCCGTAGGCATAGGTTAGTTATAAACCTATGCCTACGGCTAGGCTGTCGGCATAGCTGACACGTGTGATAGCCTGGCTTATTAGGGATGATAGACTACTCATATCAATAAGGAATTCCTTCTTTTCCGGGAGCCCACTCGGATAGAACTCCAAAGTTAAGCGTGCTCAGCTTGGAGTAGTTTCAGGATGGGTGACCGACCGGGAAGTTGCTCCCGGGTGCGCACGAGTGAGGACAAAGTGCGCAGAAAAGACTAGTATTGATATGTGAGGCCAGTCTAGATCCCGCCAGGAGTAACGACCACCGGCGGGTGTGTCCGGGGCGTTACAAGTTGGTATCAGAGCCGACCCTCACGGTTACACGGATGTTTGCGGACAGTTTGCAGTCATGTTGTGCATGACGTTTGTGACCCGTCGTGGCACACGGCATGGCACATGTGCTGTCCTGGAAGCACAGACGTTTGTGCCAAAGAGGGAACGTTCCTGTTGCCCGACGAGGACGTCGGTTCCTCTGAGTGGGGGTGTATGTGATAGCCTGGCTTATTAGGGATGATAGACTACTTATATCAATAAGGAATTCCTTCTTTTCCGGGAGCCCACTCGGATAGAACTCCAAAGTTAAGCGTGCTCAGCTTGGAGTAGTTTCAAGATGGGTGACCGACCGGGAAGTTGCTCCCGGGTGCGCACGAGTGAGGACAAAGTGTGCAGAAAAGACTAGTATTGATATGTGAGGCCAGTCTAGATCCCGACAGGAGTAACGACCACCGGCGGGTGTGTCCGGGGCGTTACAACACGTGTCGCCCACTGGTAGCTCGTGGGTGCCCTATGCCGACGGCTAAGCCGTCGGCATAGTTTATGTCTGATTTTTCCCTTTTATCCCTGTTTGATTTCAATTCAAAATCACAGCAGATATACATATGATATCAATTAAAATTCACAGCAGATATACATATATAAATATCATGATAACCAACAGCATCACAACAATATAAGTATCATCACAATCATAAGCATAATCTCAAAGAAGATAAGTATCTAAAGAAGCACACAAGTCATCTAAAAGACCATAAAAGAACACAAGTCTTCTAAAAGAACATAAGTATGTAAAGAGGACATCCACCACCACCGCCAAGTCCGACGAAGCCCAAGTCGTCAGTGCTAGCGGTAGCGCTACCGCCAAGACCGGCACCGCCACCGGCCCCGTGGATTGCAGTGACCGGGCTCTGTGACTCGGGAGTGGTGCCAACACCGGCACCACCACCAACGGTAGATCCACCGGTTCCCTAGATGTTGAAAAGACATGTTAAGGGGATATATATGATTGTGTTGAATAAACAATATGCTTTTGGTGAATAGTTTGGGGATGTACTAACCGGCGAGGGGCCCAAGCCACTAGTAGATAAAGGGTCTTTAGCCCCGGTTCATTTGGGCCTTTTAGCCCCGGTTCTGGAACCGGGACAAGAGGGTCGGTACTAATGCTCTGACCCTTTAGTCCCGGTTCAATCCAGAACCGGGGCAAAAGGGTGTCCACGTGGCCTGTGCACCGAGTCCAGGCAGGAGGGGCTTTAGTCCCGGTTGGTGGTACCAACCGGGACCAAAAGGCATCCACGCGTCAGCATTTCTGTGGCTGTGGTTTTTGTTTTTTTTTTGAAAGGGGAGGGGGGTTTTAGGTTTTGGGGGTTAATTTAGGTGTTTCATATATTGTGTTAGCTAGCTAATTAATAGAGAGAAGTGTTCTCTCTTATGTCCGTGCTTGGTCGACGCTACATACTACACATACGTATATAGAGAGGACTAGAGTCACGCTAGCTAGCTAGCTAGCTGCTAGCTACTAAGCAAACAAAGGAACAGAAGATCTCGTATAATCAACATATATATATATATGCATACAGAGAGAAGTAATATCGACCACCTCTCCTTCTCCGAGAGATTGGTCGAACAACAAGTTCTCGTATATCTATCCGACACTACCGGGCACATATATACAATAATTATCTCTTACAAAAATAATCTCCTAACACATGGATGCATGGTCCACATAGTATTCTCCGTCTTCAGCGATCACGTGTTCAAGGAAGAATGCCGCCAATTCCTCTTGAATTGCTCGCAGACGATCTGGTGTTAGGAGTTCATCCCGCATCCGAAACATCTAATTTGAAGTAGGGGGTCAATACATGAAATGATGCTATAAATTTGTGAATATTATTGATTGCTTACGCACTTCAAATTGTTCATCAGTGTAGCCCCGCTCACAGGTCGTGTGGCGGATGGACTCGCAAATGTAGTATCCACAATAATCATTCCCGGGTTCCTACCACAACCACTTTACAAGAAATAGAGCTCAATCAAACTGATAAGCAAGAATGCCAAATTGGTATTGATGAAACTAGCGCTTGAATCAAGATATAGGAGATGCGCGCGCGGAACATGCTACTATATAGTACTTACTTTCGGGTATCTAAATTGTAGCTTCTTCGGCAGTCCCGGAGCTTTTTTGATGAATTTTTTCCAAGCCCTGCCAGACAAAGGAAACAATTAGTTGATATCAGAAATGAAATTGCTGATATATATGCATGGTGGATAATATTGATCGATTTAACTTACCTGGCTAGCATTTGAGTCATGTCCGCATACTCCTCGGGATCTTTACGTTTAGAGTCGAAGACAGTTACTATTCCCTTCTCAAGCTTAATCTCTAAGAGAATATAGTGGAAGCTGCGCACGAATGCATGAGATCATCAATTACATCACTATGAACTTGACTGATATATAAGGGAAACCAAATATGCACAAGACATTAACACTCACTTGAAGTTGTAAGGAAAGAGTATTATATCTTTGTTTTCATTTACCACCAACGATCGTAGCAAGTTGGTCTCGGTATCGCCGGGACGCAATTTAACCTCGGTTGCATCTATGAGGTATGTGTTAATAAACCCAATATCACCTACTTGTCTTTTCTTCAATTCGACGATCTTCAATCTGCATAATATAGTGAGGATAATTATAAATACATGCAATGAAGATCAGCTATATAGAGAGACTTAATGACAGAAGTAGTACTACTTACAGACAGTAGCAGGTGATCGTTGTTTTATCGAGGGCCAATTGATTGAAAAATTGATAGAACTCCTCAAATGGAACAGGCAACAGGTCAATTCCAACGAGGTCATGCTCCGGTTTAACTCTCAAATACAAGTTATTCCTCCCCCCAGACTCTCTGCAGATTTTCATGTACCAATCATGCAATCTTCGCATATTCGTTGATAGAGATCTTTCATTTTTGACGAGAGGCTTTTTGTACTCGTATCTTTCTATCTGCACGTCCATGAAATCATAGTGTACATCGTCGGACGCGTAATCTGCAAGATTGGTATAACCGGGCACCATCCTCGGATCATTAGCGACCATGTCGCTTGACACCTTGAGCGGGGGGCACGATTGGTTCGCTTGTTCGCCGAGCTGGGCAATTTGTTTCCCAGCTCGCCCTTCTGCTAACCTCTGATCACTTTTTGTACTTCCGGACCGCTTGGCATCTTGAAATGTCTTTTGAATAATGCGGTCATAGTTGCCCTTCGGCTTACTTTTCGCTGGTTGCTTCAGGGCAGCAAGAGTGCGCTTTGCTTTCACCGCATCTATCTTCTCCTCCGGAGGTGGATGTCTTTGTGCTTTCAACCCTTCAAAAAAGTCCTTCACTTCGCCTTCAGCGATCTTCGTGTTTTCCTCGTCGGACCTCTCGTACGGTAACTTCTCTAGAGGCGTGAGAGAAGGACCGAATCTGCATCGCCTCCCGCCTCTGGCTGTACTGGTAGACGTCGCCGGACCAGACGAAGCGGCTGTCTTTTTTACTTGCTTAGGCGCCGGAGCAGGAGCAGCCGGAGCGGCGGCAGGTCTCTTCCGCCCTTGCTGATTAGGCGAAGGAGGAGCTGGCTGTCTGCTCGGGCGCGCCGGCGGCGAAGGAGGCGGAGTGCCGCCACGCGCCGGCGGCGAAGGAGGCGGTGTGCCGCCACGCGCCGGAGAAGGAGCCGGAGTGCCCTGATGGTCACTCGCCGGAGAAGGAGCCGGAGTGCCCTGATGGTCACTCGCCGGAGGAGGAGGCGGTGGAGGAGGCGGAGTGCCCTGACTCGTCGGAGGAGGAGGAGGAGGAGGCGGAGGCGTCCAGTTCATAATGTTGATTAGGTCCTTCCGCCATAGGCATGGAGTCTTCAGTGAAGAACCCAGCCGAGTCTCCCCTTCACCGGTAGGGTGGTCAAGCTGGAGCTCCTCAAATCCCTCCGTTATTTCGTCGACCATCACCCTAGCATATCCTTCTGGAATCGGCCGGCAGTGAAAAGTGTCGTCTGGTCCAGAAGGATAAACAGAGCCAGCAGCCGCCTTGACCTTCAGATTCATCCACTGTGCCATAAGGTGGCAATTTTGTGCCTGCGTGATAGCATCCACAGGATTCCTGGCAGTAGCCGTCAAGGCAAGCTCTGGCTGAAGCAGCTCGGTGGAAGCCACGCTGCTTCTCCGCTGAGATGGCGGGGTAGCTTCGGGGGAAGCTTCGGGGGAAGCTTCGGCAATTCTTTTCTCCCGATCTGCTTCCCGTTCCTCTATCGCTTGTATTCTGGCCCGCAGCGCCTGGATTTCGGTCATCTCCATTTTCTTCCTCCTGTCGTGGCATTTGTAGCCTCCTGCGTCCGGAAACCCAGCACGCCACGGAAAGGAGCCTGGCGTGCCTCGTGTCCGTCCAGGGTGCTCAGGATTCCCGAGGGCCATTGTCAGCTCGTCGTTCTCTCTGTCGGGGATGAACGTCCCTGCATGCGCTGCTTTGATATACTGCCGCATCTTCCTGAGTGGTGTTTCCAATTGCTTGTCCGTCCAAATGCACCACCCTGTTACAGGGTCCAAGGTTCCGCCAGCCCCGAAGAACCAAGTCCGGCAACGTTCTGGCCAGTGCATTGTCTCTGGTTCGATCCCTTTCTGAAGCAGATCATTCTCAGCCTTGGCCCACTTAGGCCGGGCTACGAGGTAGCCGCCCGACCCCGTGCGATGGTGATGCATCTTCTTTGCAGCATTTATCCGGTTTGTCTCCGACATCTTCTGACTCTTTTCCGACTTCTTATGGGCCACAAATGCGGGCCAGTCATCTTTGATCTTCTCATTTATGCCCACGAATTCTGGAGTCGTTTTATCTCTGACAAACGTATTCAGTTTTTTCTTCCATGCCCTGAATTGGTCTGCCATCTTCGAAAGTGCAGCAGACTTGATTAACTCCTCTTTAACTGGCTTCGCCGGATCAACCTCTCGCGGTAGGACGAAGTTTGACTTCAGCTCAGTCCAAAGATCTTCTTTCTGCATATCAGTGACATAAGTCACCTGAGCGTCGTTTGCAGCCGGCTTTAACCATTGATGGATGCTGATCGGGATCTTGTCCCTAACCAGAACCCCGCACTGATTAACAAATGCGTTCTTAGTGCGGATGGGTGCAATCGGCTCGCCGGAGCGCGAGATTTCTGAGATCTCAAACTTTTCATCCTGCCTCAACTTTTTCTTCGCTCCTCGTCTCTTTACCGAAGATTTGCTCGATCCGGAGGGCTAGAAAAGGAACAAAGACGAGAGTTAATGAATGAATCAATTAACTAGTCAGCACATGCTTAACTAACATATATACCTCCTGGCCGGACTCGGTTCGGTCACCGGAGCCAGCATCACGGTCTCCTTCTTGCACCGGCATTGGGTCACCGGAGCCGTCCTCACGGTCTACTTCTTCCATGTGCATTGGGTCACCGAATTCATCAATATCATAGCCTAGATCTTCCAGCCGCAGCTCTTGTTCGACCTGCTCATCGGTGTCGTTGAGATACGACCTGACGGCATTTTGTCCGTCTGCGATTATGTCCATCAACATCGCTTCTTGTGCTAGGTCTCGGGTGTTGTCGTCCATTGTTTCTACAAATATTTACAACATGCCAATTATTATTCAAACATGACAGATGGATATATTAATGGCAAACGTAGAACTAGCTTCAACCGTCGACTGCTCGGCGATCCACAAACCCTAGACCCCCTCATGTCACATTTTGTCTAGCTAGTGTCAAAGGATTCAACAAAACCAATACTTCATCATTAGGCGAAAGTAACAGTAGCATGATGGTACGAAGCTCTCCAAAGTTGTTTTGGAACGAAGTCCCAGATAAGATAATCCGTAACAAAAGACGGATTATCCTATCAGGAACTCCGTTCCAGAACATCTTTGCATAACTTCGTACCAACATGCCCCGGTTACTTCTGGCAAATGATGAAGTCATGGAATTCTTCAATACTTTGACACTAGCTAGGCAACCTCTCGACCCCCCCGACTTCTCGGCGATCCACAACCCTAGACCCCCTCATGTCACATTTTGTCTAGTGTCAAAGGATTCAACAAACCAATACTTCATCATTAGGCGAAAGTAACAGTAGCATGATGGTACGAAGCTCTCCAAAGTTGTTTCGGAACGGAGTCCCCGGATAAGATAATTCGTAACAAAAGACGGATTATCCTATCAGGGACTTCGTTCCAGAACAACTTTGCATAACTTTGTACCAAAATGCCCCGGTTACTTTTGGCAAATGATGAAGTCATGGAATTCTTCAATACTTTGACACTAGCTAGGCAACCTCTCTCGACCCCTCGACCCCCGACTTCTCGGCGATCCACAACCCTAGACCCCCTCATGTCACATTTTGTCGAGTGTCAAAGGATTCAACAAAACCAATACTTCATCATTAGGCGAAAGTAACAGTAGCATGATGGTACGAAGCTCTCCAAAGTTATTTTGGAATGGAGTCCCCGATAGGATAATTCGTAACAAAAGACGGATTATTCTATCAGGAACTCCGTTCCAAAATATCTTTGCATAACTTTGTACCAAAATGCCCCGGTTACTTCTGGCAAATGATGAAGTCATGGAATTCTTCAATACTTTGACCCCCGACTGCTCGGCGATCCACAACCCTAGACCCCCGACTGCTAGGCAACCTCTCGACCCCTCGCCCTTCGGCCTCTCGGTCCCTCGACGACCCTCGACCCCTCGACCTTCGGCCTCTCGGTCCCTCGACGACCCTCGACACCGGCCCCCCCCCTAATGTCGAAGTTATCGGGGAGGGTGTATATCGACATAGACATATCCGATAAAAAAAAGAGGAAGAAGAAGAAAAAAGGAACCGCTAGAGGAGAAGATCGAAGAAAAAAAAAGAAAAAAAAGGAGAAGAAGAAAGGAATAGAGGAGAAGAATTTTCTCCTCTATTCCTTTCTTCTTCTCCTCTTTTTTTCTTTTTTTCTTCTTCTTATTTATTTCTCCTCTTCTTCCTCTCCTCTTCTTCTTTCTTTCCTCTTTCTTATTTTCTTCTTTCCTATCCTTCTTTTTCTAAATTTGTAACTTTTGCATATATAAAACTTTCTATATATATTTAGCATATATAAACAAAAAACTATATAGCCACATACACATATATATACATCACATATACACACATCACATATATACAGCAACTTCCTAAGAAAAAATATATTTATATACACATAAATATATATTTAACATATATATTTAGCAAATTCCTAAGAAAAAAAAAGATATACACATACATATAAATACAGCAACTATATACAGCAACTATATATACTGCAATTTCCTAAGAAAATTCCTAAGAAAAAAAATATACACATATATACATATATATACACAGCAACTATATATATATATACAGCAATATATATTAAACATATAAAAAAAGGGAGCCGGCCCTCACATCGGCAGGGCTGGGCGGCGCGACGGCGGCGGGGCGGGGCGGCGACGAGGCGGCGTCGGGGCGCGGCGGCGGGGCGGGGCGCGCGGCGGCGCGGGGCGACGGGCCGGCCGGGGGGCGCGGCGACGGCGCGGGGCGGGGCGACGGCGCGGGGCGCGGCGACGGCGCGGGGCGGAGCGACGAGGCGGCGTCGGGGGCGACGGCGACGGGGCGACGGGGGCGACGGCGACGGCGACGGGGACGGAGCAGATCGAGGGCGGCGTCGGGGCTGGGAAGAAGGAGAAACTGAACGAAATTTTCGCAAGTGTAGCTTATATAGGAGGAATATTAGTCCCGGTTCTTGGCACAAACCGGGACTAATAGCCCCCTTTAGTCCCGGTTGCTGCCACCAACCGGGACTAAAGGTCCCTTTTCAGCAGCCCAAAGGGCGGGAAGGAGGCGCCTTTAGTCCCGGTTGGTGGCAGCAACCGGGACTAATGCCACCCTTTAGTCCCGGTTGGTGGCAGCAACCGGGACTAAAGGCCTTGCCGCGGTGCGGTGGGAAGTTTAGTCCCACCTCGCTAGTTGAGGGAGAGCAGCACCAGTTTATAAGCCCCGCTGCCTCTCTCCTCTCGAACTCCTCTAAACTGCAGGCCTAAGGGCCTAAACTGACACTGCTTTGCCTGTGGACTTGCTGGGCTTTCTATGGGCCTGAATCCTGGCCCATGGTTGGGTTTCTAGTCGTATTCAGGCCGTTTCTGCCCAGCAGGTGGCATATTTTTTCTTTTTTTCTTTGTTGCTTTATTTTTTAGTTTTGTTTCTACTTTCAACAAAATACTTACTGTTGCTATTTTTATTTATTTGTTTTCTTTGTTTCTTTATTTATTTGATTTTGTTTCTACTTACAAAAAAATATTTATTGTTGCTATTTTTTTTTTCAAGTTTTTTTGTTTTGTTTTCTGCATTATTTATTTTCTTTTGTAAAAGCAATTACGAACTTTCTGTTAGTGCAAGTAGTATTCAAATTTGAATAGTTTAAATTTGAAATTATTTGTTTTCTTTGTTGCTTTATTTATTTTATTTTGTTTCTTTTCAGCAGCCCAAAGGGCGGGAAGGAGGGGCCTTTAGTCCCGGTTGGTGGCAGCAACCGGGACTAAAGGGGGGCATTAGTCCCGGTTGGTGGCAGCAACCGGGACCAAAGGCCCTGAGCTGGCGCGGGTGCGGTGGGATGTTTAGTCCCACCTCGCTAGCTGAGGGAGCTCGAGAGTGGTTTATAAGGGCTGCTGCTCCCACCCTCTCGAGCTCCTCTCAAATGCAGGCTTCTGGGCCTAACTCTGCGCGCTGCCCTGTGAGCTTGCTGGGCCTTATATTACAGGTGGATCCTGTGCTATAGGCCTTGCAGGCTCACTGGGCAGCGCCCAATTTTTTTTTTCCTTTTTTGCTTTATTTATTTCTAAGTTGTTTTTTGCTGCATTTAGAGTTGCTTTATTTATTTTATTTTCTTTGTTTATTTCTAAGTTGTTTTTTGCTGTATTTTGAGTTGCTTTATTTATTTTACTTCCTTTATTTATTTTCTTTGTTGCTTTATTTATTTTATTTTGTTTATACTTAATTACAACAAAATACTTATTGTTGCTATTTATTTCTAAGTTGTTTTTTGCTGTATTTAGAGTTGCTTTATTTATTTTATTTTCTTTGTTTATTTCTAAGTTGTTTTTTGCTGTATTTAGAGTTGCTTTATTTATTTTACTTTCTTTATTTATTTTCTTTGTTGCTTTATTTATTTTATTTTGTTTATACTTACAACAAAATACTTATTGTTGCTATTTATTTCTAAGTTGTTTTTTGCTGTATTTAGAGTTGCTTTATTTATTTTATTTTCTTTGTTTATTTCTAAGTTGTTTTTTGCTGTATTTAGAGTTGCTTTATTTATTTTACTTTCTTTATTTATTTTCTTTGTTGCTTTATTTATTTTATTTTGTTTATACTTACAACAAAATACTTATTGTTGCTATTTATTTTTCAAGTTTGTTTTGTTTTGTTTTGTTTTGTTAGTGCAAGTAGTATTGAAATTTGAATAGTACAAACGGACAATGGTATCATACTCGTTTGTTACAAAGTTGGCATGGTATCATCATAATAGTTGCGAAAATAACTCTTCACTTTTTCTTCGCTTGTGTCATTTGCTTATTGCGCCGTAACCATGGAGAATCTTCATCGTTTATCAGGATGCTTGGGTCAGCCTTGACTTTGAAGGGAGGAATTTCATGAAACTTTTCATAATCTTCAGACATGTCTATCTTGCCCTCCACTCCCAGGATGTCCCTTTTTCCTGAAAGAACTATGTGGCGCTTTGGCTCATCGTATGATGTATTCGCTTCCTTATCTTTTCTTTTTCTCGGTCTGGTAGACATGTCCTTCACATAGATAACCTGTGCCACATCATTGGCTAGGACGAACGGTTCGTCAGTGTATCCAAGATTTTTCAGATCCACTGTTGTCATTCCGTACTGTGGGTCTACCTGTACCCCGCCTCCTGACAGATTGACCCATTTACACTTAAACAAAGGGACCTTAAAATCATGTCCGTAGTCAAGTTCCCATTTGTCCACTATGTAACCATAATATGTGTCCTTTCCCCTCTCGGTTGTTGCATCAAAGCGGACACCGCTGTTTTGGTTGGTGCTCTTTTGATCTTGGACAATCGTGTAAAATGTATTCCCATTTATCTCGTATCCTTTGTAAATCAATACAGTCGAAGATGGTCCCCTGGACAACAAGTACAACTCATCACAAACAGTGTTGTCACCTCTAAGACGTGTTTCCAACCAACTGCTGAAAGTCCTGATGTGTTCACGTGTAATCCAGTCGTCGCACTGCTCCGGGTGTTTGGAGCGCAGACTGTTCTTGTGTTCATCGACATACGGGGTCACCAATGTAGAGTTCTGTAGAACTGTGTAGTGTGCTTGAGACCAAGAATATCCGTCCCTGCATATTATTGAGTCCCTTCCAAGCGTGCCTTTTCCAGTCAGTCTCCCCTCGTACCGCGATTTAGGGAGACCTATCTTATTAAGGCCAGGAATGAAGTCAACACAAAACCCGATGACATCCTCTGTTTGATGGCCCATGGAGATGCTTCCTTCTGGCCTTGCGCGGTTACGGACATATTTCTTTAGGACTCCCATGAACCTCTCAAAGGGGAACATATTGTGTAGAAATACGGGCCCCAGAATGACAATCTCGTCAACTAGATGAACTAGGACGTGTGTCATGATATTGAAGAAGGATGGTGGGAACACAAGCTCGAAACTGACAAGACATTGCGCCACATCACTCCTTAGCCTTGGTACGATTTCTGGATCGATCACCTTCTGAGAGATTGCATTGAGGAATGCACATACACTAGTAGATAAAGGGTCTTTAGCCCCGATTCATTTGGGCCTTTTAGCCCCGGTTCTGGAACCGGGACAAGAGGGTCGGTACTAATGCTCTGACCCTTTAGTCCCGGTTCAATCCAGAACCGGGGCAAAAGGGTGTCCACGTGGCCTGTGCACCGAGTCCAGGCAGGAGGGGCTTTAGTCCCGGTTGGTGGTACCAACCGGGACCAAAAGGCATCCACGCGTCAGCATTTCTATGGCTGTGGTTTTTGTTTTTTTTTGAAAGGGGAGGGGGGTTTTAGGTTTTGGGGGTTAATTTAGGTGTTTCATATATTGTGTTAGCTAGCTAATTAATAGAGAGAAGTGTTCTCTCTTATGTCCGTGCTTGGTCGACGCTACATACTACACATACGTATATAGAGAGGACTAGAGTCACGCTAGCTAGCTAGCTAGCTGCTAGCTACTAAGCAAACGAAGGAACAGAAGATCTCGTATAATCAACATATATATATATGCATACAGAGAGAAGTAATATCGACCACCTCTCCTTCTCCGAGAGATTGGTCGAACAACAAGTTCTCGTATATCTATCCGACACTACCGGGCACATATATACAATAATTATCTCTTACAAAAATAATCTCCTAACACATGGATGCATGGTCCATATAGTATTCTCCGTCTTCAGCGATCACGTGTTCAAGGAAGAATGCCGCCAATTCCTCTTGAATTGCTCGCAGACGATCTGGTGTTAGGAGTTCATCCCGCATCCGAAACATCTAATTTGAAGTAGGGGGTCAATACATGAAATGATGCTATAAATTTGTGAATATTATTGATTGCTTACGCACTTCAAATTGTTCTTCAGTGTAGCCCCGCTCACAGGTCGTGTGGCGGATGGACTCGCAAATGTAGTATCCACAATAATCATTCCCGGGTTCCTGCCACAACCACTTTACAAGAAATAGAGGTCAAACAAACTGATAAGCAAGAATGCCAAATTGGTATTGATGAAACTAGCGCTTGAATCAAGATATAGGAGATGCGCGCGCGGAACATGCTACTATATAGTACTTACTTTCGGGTATCTAAATTGTAGCTTCTTCGGCAGTCCCGGAGCTTTTTTGGTGAATTTTTTCCAAGCCCTGCCAGACAAAGGAAACAATTAGTTGATATCAGAAATGAAGTTGCTGATATATATGCATGGTGGATAATATTGATCGATTTAACTTACCTGACTAGCATTTGAGTCATGTCCGCATACTCCTCGGGATCTTTACGTTTAGAGTCGAAGACAGTTACTATTCCCTTCTCAAGCTTAATCTCTAAGAGAATATAGTGGAAGCTGTGCACGAATGCATGAGATCATCAATTACATCACTATAAACTTGACTGATATATAAGAGAAACCAAATATGCACAAGACATTAACACTCACTTGAAGTTGTAAGGAAAGAGTATTATATTTTTGTTTTCATTTACCACCAACGATCGTAGCAAGTTGGTCTCGGTATCGCCGGGACGCAATTTAACCTCGGTTGCATCTATGAGGTATGTGTTAATAAACCCAATATCACCTACTTGTCTTTTCTTCAATTCGACGATCTTCAATCTGCATAATATAGTGAGGATAATTATAAATACATGCAATGAAGATCAGCTATATAGAGAGACTTAATGACAGAAGTAGTACTACTTACAGACAGTAGCAGGTGATCGTTGTTTTATCGAGGGCCAGTTGATTGAAAAATTGATAGAACTCCTCAAATGGAACAGGCAACAGTTCAATTCCAACGAGGTCATGCTCCGGTTTAACTCTCAAATACAAGTTATTCCTCCCCCCAGACTCTCTGCAGATTTTCATGTACCAATCATGCAATCTTCGCATATTCGTTGATAGAGATCTTTCATTTTTGACGAGAGGCTTTTTGTACTCGTATCTTTCTATCTGCACGTCCATGAAATCATAGTGTACATCGTCGGACGCGTAATCTGCAAGATTGGTATAACCGGGCACCATCCTCGGATCATTAGCGACCATGTCGCTAGACACCTTGAGCGGGGGGCACGATTGGTTCGCTTGTTCGCCGAGCTGGGCAATTTGTTTCCCAGCTCGCCCTTCTGCTAACCTCTGATCACTTTTTGTACTTCCGGACCGCTTGGCATCTTGAAATGTCTTTTGAATAATGCGGTCATAGTTGCCCTTCGGCTTACTTTTCGCTGGTTGCTTCAGGGCAGCAAGAGTGCACTTTGCTTTCACCGCATCTATCTTCTCCTCTGGAGGTGGATGTCTCTGTGCTTTCAACCCTTCAAAAAAGTCCTTCACTTCGCCTTCAGCGATCTTCGTGTTTTCCTCGTCGGACCTCTCGTACGGTAACTTCTCTAGAGGCGTGAGAGAAGGACCGAATCTGCATCGCCTCCCGCCTCTGGCTGTACTGGTAGACGTCGCCGGACCAGACGAAGCGGCTGTCTTTTTTACTTGCTTAGGCGCCGGAGCAGGAGCAGCCGGAGCGGCGGCAGGTCTCTTCCGCCCTTGCTGATTAGGCGAAGGAGGAGCTGGCTGTCTGCTCGGGCGCGCCGGCGGCGAAGGAGGCGGAGTGCCGCCACGCGCCGGCGGCGAAGGAGGCGGTGTGCCGCCACGCGCCGGAGAAGGAGCCGGAGTGCCCTGATGGTCACTCGTCGGAGGAGGAGGAGGAGGCGGAGGCGTCCAGTTCAGAATGTTGATTAGGTCCTTCCTCTCTCGACCCCTCGACCCCCGACTGCTCGGCGATCCACAACCCTAGACCCCCTCATGTCACATTTTGTCGAGTGTCAAAGGATTCAACAAAACCAATACTTCATCATTAGGCGAAAGTAACAGTAGCATGATGGTACGAAGCTCTCCAAAGTTATTTTGGAATGGAGTCCCCGATAGGATAATTCGTAACAAAAGACGGATTATTCTATCAGGAACTCCGTTCCAAAATATCTTTGCATAACTTTGTACCAAAATGCCCCGGTTACTTCTGGCAAATGATGAAGTCATGGAATTCTTCAATACTTTGACCCCCGACTGCTCGGCGATCCACAACCCTAGACCCCCGACTGCTAGGCAACCTCTCGACCCCTCGCCCTTCGGCCTCTCGGTCTCTCGACGACCCTCGACCCCTCGACCTTCGGCCTCTCGGTCCCTCGACGACCCTCGACACCGGCCCCCCCCCTAATGTCGAAGTTATCGGGGAGGGTGTATATCGACATAGACATATCCGATAAAAAAAGAGGAAGAAGAAGAAAAAAGGAACCGCTAGAGGAGAAGATCGAAGAAAAAAAAAGAAAAAAAAAGGAGAAGAAGAAAGGAATAGAGGAGAAGAATTTTCTCCTCTATTCCTTTCTTCTTCTCCTCTTTTTTTCTTTTTTTCTTCTTCTTATTTATTTCTCCTCTTCTTCCTCTCCTCTTCTTCTTTCTTTCCTCTTTCTTATTTTCTTCTTTCCTATCCTTCTTTTTCTAAATTTGTAACTTTTGCATATATAAAACTTTCTATATATATTTAGCATATATAAACAAAAAACTATATAGCCACATACACATATATATACATCACATATACACACATCACATATATACAGCAACTTCCTAAGAAAAAATATATTTATATACACATAAATATATATTTAACATATATATTTAGCAAATTCCTAAGAAAAAAAAAGATATACACATACATATAAATACAGCAACTATATATACAGCAACTATATATACTGCAATTTATATAAACATAAAAAAATTATACACATATATACATATATACACAGCAACTATATATATATATATACAGCAATATTAAACATAAAAAAAAGGGAGCCCCTCACATCGGCAGGGCTGGGCGGCGCGACGGCGGCGGGGCGGGGCGGCGACGAGGCGGCGTCGGGGCGCGGCGGCGCGACGGCGGCGGGGCGGGGCGCGCGGCGGCGCGGGGCGACGGGCCGGCCGGGGCGCGTCGACGGCGCGGGGCGGGGCGACGGCGCGGGGCACGGCGACGGCGCGGGGCGGGGCGACGAGGCGGCGTCGGGGGCGACGGCGACGGCGACGGGGCGGCGGGGGCGACGGCGACGGCGACGGGGCGACGAGGGCGACGGCGACGGCGACGGGGAAGGAGCAGATCGAGGGAGGCGTCGGGGCGGGGAAGAAGAAAACTGCCCAAATTTTCGCAAGTGTTGGTTATATAGGAGGGGCATTAGTCCCGGTTGGTGGCTGAAACCGGGACTAATGCCACCCTTTAGTCCCGGTTGCTGCCACCAACCGGGACTAAAGGTCCCTTTTCAGCAGCCCAAAGGGCGGGAAGGAGGGGCCTTTAGTCCCGGTTGGTGGCAGCAACCGGGACTAAAGGGGGTCATTAGTCCCGGTTTCAGCCACCAACCGGGACTAATGCCTCCCTTTAGTCCCGGTTGGTGCCACCAACCGGGACCAAAGGCCCTGTGCTGGCGCGGGTGCGGTGGGATGTTTAGTCCAACCTCGCTAGCTGAGGGAGCTCGAGAGTGGTTTATAAGGGCTGTTGCTCCCACCCTCTCGAGCTCCTCTCAAATGCAGGCTTCTGGGCCTAACTCTGCGCGCTGCCCTGTGAGCTTGCTGGGCCTTATATTACAGGTGGATCCTGTGCTATAGGCCTTGCAGGCTCACTGGGCAGCGCCCAATTTTTTTTTTCCTTTCTTGCTTTATTTATTTCTAAGTTGTTTTTTGCTGTATTTAGAGTTGCTTTATTTATTTTATTTTCTTTGTTTATTTCTAAGTTGTTTTTTGCTGTATTTAGAGTTGCTTTATTTATTTTACTTCCTTTATTTATTTTCTTTGTTGCTTTATTTATTTTATTTTGTTTATACTTACAACAAAATACTTATTTTTGCTATTTATTTCTAAGTTGTTTTTTGCTGTATTTAGAGTTGCTTTATTTATTTTATTTTCTTTGTTTATTTCTAAGTTGTTTTTTGTTGTATTTAGAGTTGCTTTATTTATTTTACTTTCTTTATTTATTTTCTTTGTTGCTTTATTTATTTTATTTTGTTTATACTTACAACAAAATACTTATTGTTGCTATTTATTTTTCAAGTTTTTTTTGTTTTGTTTTGTTTTGTTAGTGCAAGTAGTATTGAAATTTGAATAGTACAAACGGACAATGGTATCATACTCGTTTGTTACAAAGTTGGCATGGTATCATCATAATAGTTGCGGAAATAACTCTTCACTTTTTCTTCGCTTGTGTCATTTGCTTATTACGCCGTAACCATGGATAATCTTCATCGTTTATCAGGATGCTTGGGTCAGCCTTGACTTTGAAGGGAGGAATTTCATGAAACTTTTCATAATCTTCAGACATGTCTGTCTTGCCCTCCACTCCCAGGATGTCCCTTTTTCCTGAAAGAACTATGTGGCGCTTTGGCTCATCGTATGATGTATTCGCTTCCTTATCTTTTCTTTTTCTCGGTCTGGTAGACATGTCCTTCACATAGATAACCTGTGCCACATCATTGGCTAGGACGAACGGTTCGTCAGTGTATCCAAGATTTTTCAGATCCACTGTTGTCATTCCGTACTGTGGGTCTACCTGTACCCCGCCTCCTGACAGATTGACCCATTTACACTTAAACAAAGGGACCTTAAAATCATGTCCGTAGTCAAGTTCCCATATGTCCACTATGTAACCATAATATGTGTCATTTCCCCTCTCGGTTGTTGCATCAAAGCGGACACCGCTGTTTTGGTTGGTGCTCTTTTGATCTTGGACAATTGTGTAAAATGTATTCCCATTTATCTCGTATCCTTTGTAAATCAATACAGTCGAAGATGGTCCCCTGGACAACAAGTACAACTCATCACAAACAGTGTTGTCACCTCTGAGACGTGTTTCCAACCAACTGCTGAAAGTCCTGATGTGTTCACGTGTAATCCAGTCGTCGCACTGCTCCGGGTGTTTGGAGCGCAGACTGTTCTTGTGTTCATCGACATACGGGGTCACCAATGTAGAGTTCTGTAGAACTGTGTAGTGTGCTTGAGACCAAGAATAACCGTCCCTGCATATTATTGAGTCCCTTCCAAGCGTGCCTTTTCCAGTCAGTCTCCCCTCGTACCGCGATTTAGGGAGACCTATCTTATTAAGGCCAGGAATGAAGTCAACACAAACCCCGATGACATCCTCTGTTTGATGGCCCATGGAGATGCTTCCTTCTGGCCTTGCGCGGTTACGGACATATTTCTTGAGGACTCCCATGAACCTCTCAAAGGGGAACATATTGTGTAGAAATACGGGCCCCAGAATGACAATCTCGTCGACTAGATGAACTAGGACGTGTGTCATGATATTGAAGAAGGATGGTGGGAACACAAGCTCGAAACTGACAAGACATTGCGCCACATCACTCCTTAGCCTTGGTACAATTTCTGGATCGATCACCTTCTGAGAGATTGCATTGAGGAATGCACATAGTTTCACAATGGCTAATCGGACGTTTTCCGGTAGAAGCCCCCTCAATGCAACCGGAAGCAGTTGCGTCATAATCACATGGCAGTCATGAGACTTTAGGTTCTGGAACTTTTTCTCTACCATATTTATTATTCCCTTTATATTCGACGAGAAGCCAGTCGGGACCTTCATACTGAGAAGGCATTCAAAGAATATTTCTTTCTCTTCTTTCGTAAGAGCATAGCTGGCAGGACCTTCATACTGCTTCGGAGGGATGCCGTCTTTTTCGTGCAAACGTTGCAGGTCCTCCCGTGCCTCAGCTGTATCTTTTGTCTTTCCATACACGCCCAAGAAGCCTAGCAGGTTCACGCAAAGGTTCTTCGTCACGTGCATCACGTCGATTGAAGAGCGGACCTCTAGGTCTTTCCAGTAGGGTAGGTCCCAAAATATAGATTTCTTCTTCCACATGGGTGCGTGTCCCTCATCGTCATTCGGAACAGCTAGTGCGCCGGGGCCCTTTCCGAAGATTACATGTAAATCATTGACCATAGCAAGTACGTGATCACCGGTACGCATGGCGGGCTTCTTCCGGTGATCTACCTCGCCTTTGAAATGCTTGCCTTTCTTTCGACATTGATGGTTGGTCGGAAGAAATCGACGATGGCCCAGGTACACATTCTTCCTGCACTTGTCCAGGTATATACTTTCAGTGTCATCTAAACAGTGCGTGCATGCGTGGTATCCTTTGTTTGTCTGTCCTGAAAGGTTACTGAGAGCGGGCCAATCGTTGATGGTCACGAACAGCAACGCCTTTAGGTCAAATTCCTCCTGTTTGTGCTCATCCCACGCACGTACACCGTTTCCATTCCACAGCTGTAAAAGTTCTTCAACTAATGGCCTTAGGTACACATCAATGTCATTGCCGGGTTGCTTAGGGCCTTGGATGAGAACTGGCATCATAATGAACTTCCGCTTCATGCACATCCAAGGAGGAAGGTTATACATACATAGAGTCACGGGCCAGGTGCTGTGATTGTTGCTCTGCTCCCCGAAAGGATTAATGCCATCCGCGCTTAGAGCAAACCATACGTTCCTTGCGTCCTTTGCAAACTCCTCCCAGTACTTTCTCTCGATTTTTCTCCATTGCGACCCGTCAGCGGGTGCTCTCAACTTCCCGTCTTTCTTACGGTCCTCACTGTGCCATCGCATCAACTTGGCATGCTCTCTGTTTCTAAACAAACGTTTCAACCGTGGTATTATAGGAGCATACCACATCACCTTCGCAGGAACCCTCTTCCTGGCGGGCTCGCCATCAACATCACCAGGGTCATCTCGTCTGATCTTATACCGCAACGCACCGCATACCGGGCATGCGTTCAGATCCTTGTATGCACCGCGGTAGAGGATGCAGTCATTAGGGCATGCATGTATCTTCTGCACCTCCAATCCTAGAGGGCATACGACCTTCTTTGCTGCGTATGTACTGTCGGGCAATTCGTTATCCTTCGGAAGCTTCTTCTTCAATATTTTCAGTAGCTTCTCAAATCCTTTGTCAACCACAGCATTCTCTGCCTTCCACTGCAGCAATTCCAGTACGGTACCGAGCTTTGTGTTGCCATCTTCGCAATTGGGGTACAACCCTTTTTTGTGATCCTCTAACATGCGATCGAACTTCAGCTTCTCCTTTTGACTTTCGCATTGTGTCCTTGCATCGACAATGACCCGGCGAAGATCATCATTTGGTTCCTCTTGATCTTCAGCAGCTTCACCTGTTGCAGCATCATTGGGCACATCGTCTGGTTCCTCTTGATCTTCACCAGCTCCCCCCATTGCAGCATCACCGTATTCAGGGGGCACATAGTTGTCATCGTACTCTTCTTCTTCGCCGTCTTCCATCATAACCCCTATTTCTCCGTGCCTCGTCCAAACATTATAGTGTGGCATGAAACCCTTGTAAAGCAGGTGGGAGTGAAGGATTTTTCGGTTAGAGTAAGACATCGTATTCACACATTTAGTGCATGGACAACACATAAAACCATTCTGCTTGTTTGCCTCTGCCGCATTTAGAAACTCACGCACGCCCTTAATGTACTCGGAGGTGTGTCTGTCACCGTACATCCATTGGCGGTTCATCTGCGTGCATTTATATATAATTAAGTGTGTCAAAAACCATTACAGAACATCATAAATAGATAATTAAGTGACCAAATGGATAAATGTTCATCATCACATTAAAACCAAAGTACATACATATATAGTTCTCATCTAACAACATATAGCTCTCCATACACATCGAAACTATGTAAAACATTTCAACGCGAAAACAAATGCTATCATAATCGCAACCAAGGTAACAATTGATCCAACGGCATAATGATACCAAGCCTCGGTATTAATGGCATATTTTCTAATCTTTTTAATCTTCAACCGCATTGCATCCATCTTGATCTTGTGATCATCGACGACATCCGCAACATGCAACTCCAATATCATCTTCTCGTCCACAATTTTTTTTTATTTTTTCCTTCAAGAATTTGTTTTCTTCTTCAACTAAATTTAACCTCTCGACAATAGGGTCCATCTTGATCTTGTGATCATCGATAACTTCCGCAACATGCAACTCCAATTCCATCTTCTCCTCCTCCATTTTTTCCAATTTTTTCTTTAACGAAATGTTTTCCTCTTCAACTAAATTTAACCTCTCCACAAGAGGGTCGGTTGGAATTTCCGGTTCAACTACCTCCTAGACGTAATAAAACATCTATGCATGTCAGGTTGGTCGGCATAACTATCATAAGCACTAAGACAAATAGTTATAAATTAAAGATAATATACCACATCCGAATCGTAGACCGGACGAGGGCCCACGTGGGTGGATATCAAAACCATCGCACTATATAATAACAAGCAATAATAAACGTAAGAAAATTAGACAAATATCTATCTAAAGCAATAATAAAAGTAAGAAAAGCATGGACATAACAAGAGGCTCACCACGGTGGTGCCGGTGACGAGATCGGCGGGGGCGATCGACGGCGGCGAAGACGGGGACGGGACGTGACGGACCGCTAAACCTAGACAAATCTCGGAGAAAATAGAGCTTCGAGAGGAGAAAAGCTTAACTAGTGTGGCTCGGGCATTCCACCGAACACGTTGTGTGCATAGGAGGTGAGCTAGAGCACCACTAACCCCTCTCCCCCTCGGCCAGAAAAAAAAAACAGAGCAGTGAGCTCTGCTCTTGAGTGAGGGGGTTTATATAGGCAACTCACTGGTCCCGGTTGGTGCTACAAACCGGGGCTAAAGGGGTGCCTTTGGTCCCGATTCATAAAACAAACCGGGACCAATAGTGGTGGGCCAGGAGCAAGAGCCATTGGTCCCGGTTTTTAGCTCCAACCGGGACCAATAGGTCCAGACGAACCGGGACCAATGGCCCACGTGGCCCGGCCGGCCCCCTGGGCTAACGAACCGGGTCCAGTACCCCCATTGGTCCCGGTTCTAGATTGAACCGGGGCTAATGGGCTGGACCAATGCCCTGTTTTCTACTAGTGAGCGTTGTGCCACCAACTCCTCAAACGTAAGCAGCACTGGTTGTGCGGGAGTAGGTGGTGCTGCTTCTAGTTGAGGAACCCGTCCGGCCGCCATCTCCTCAAGAGCGCGTTGCATCCTGCCATTGTTCTGCTCCTGCAATGCAAAAAGGCTCGTGTGCCACGCCAAGGTCCCCTGGCGTGTGTACTCCAAGTAGGCCTACGGTATGACATGATGGAACTTATAAAACATCTCAATGTGGAAAATAAAGTGAGCAATGAAGATAAGCGGGGAAATACTTACAGTTTGCCGCTCCTGAAAGAGGGACTGTGACTGCGCACTAGTCATGGGCGTGCTCTTGCGCTGGCTCAGACTCGGGTCGGTAGCTCGAAGCTATGTGTAGGAGATAGAAGGAGTGACCACAGCATCCATAATCGGCTCCAGACCGTGCTTCTTGGGCCCCATGCCCACCACCACCCTCTCGTCCAGATCCGCACTAATGGGGTCAAATGTGCCAGGATGTAACCTCAGATACTCTTCGGAGTAGGCCTGCTTCTTCTCCGCGGTCTTGCCGTAGTACTTGGCCTCGCCAGGCTTGGGATTCCTCCGCGTATGGGCGATCTCCCACGCCTCCATGTGTGAGAGTGGCCGCTTTAGTTTCTCCTCCTACACCACCAAACAGAGGTTAGTCATACATAAGAAAGTGACGGTAAATAGAACAAGAAGATTGTTTAATGAGGTCAGTCATACGTGCAGGTTCTTGTGGAGAAAGTGGTTCCGGTTTCCCTGAGAATGTACTCCCTCCTTCCCTCGGTTAGCCTTGTTTTTAAGGCTTGTAGACGCCCAAGCTCCATCCTTATCACACCACAGATCCACCAATGCAGCCCAGGACTCGTCCTTTCCATAACACCAATTTGGACACACCTACATAATGATAGCACAATGGCATGTAAACACGAAACGGTGAAATGGACCAAAAACATCGGAATGAAAAATATTTCATACTTACCGCCAAGTACTCGTCCCTGTCCAAGGTAATGTCCTCCTGCCGCGCTTCTTCCTTGGTCATCTTCACACCAAGAGCGTCGTGGTAGTATGTCGAGATGGCGACCCAGCGCACCTCGTACTGAAGTTGACGGGCCTTCTTCTTGGCTTGGCGCAGAACGATCTGGTCGGCAGTGGCCTTGTGCTCCGGAAAACTCGATAGTATTTCTACAATCATTAGTGAAACAAGAAATGGAAGAAGCCATGAGTTAAATCATTCATGAAACAAGAATGGACTTGTCCTTCTGAAGAGAACTCACCCAGAAATTAGTGATCACGGCCTTGGCATGGGTCTCATGGTCCGCGTGGAGGGTCGCTTCCCAGTGGTCCCATCTCGTGGCCAAAACCCGACGGTCTGGGTGCCTAACTGGATCTGGACAGTACAGCCCCGACCAGTGTACCTTCAGCAAGACGGTGATGAGGCCATTGGGAATACGGGCCCCTTTAGGATATATCCAGTTGGTGCAAAAGAATGAAATATTAGCACGTTGCAAGCAAAATAAAGAACTATCGGAATGAGCATGTGACAAGCAAAAGAATGGAATTATAAAGTGCCACTTACTCTTTCCCTGTGGGCTCAATGAGCCACTTCTGCTCCTCGGTAGCAGGAATCTGTTTTGGTAGCTTTGCGTTACCACGCAGCCACCCCTTGTTGCCAACCCCCTGCCCGACACCACCATCATCCCCGCCACCACCCTCCTCCTCGCCTGCCTCCTCCTCCTCGTCTACCTCCTCCTCCTCCTCCTCGTCCCCCTCCCCAACCTCCTCCTCCCGAACCTTCTCCCCCTCCTCCTCCTCATCAGAAGGTACCGAGCTAGAGGAGGGTAACTCACTAGAGGAGCGCCTCGAAGACAACACCCCTAGGTCGGCGAGGGTGCGTTCTTTTTGGCCGCGCCCCCCTGTAGTGGCTCTCCCACCACCTCCTCGCCCTCTAGGGGCTCTCCCCCCGCCCCCTCCTCCTCTAGGGGCACCTCTCCCTCGACCTCCCTGTGAGGAGTCATCGTCAAGTAGTCGGGGGGAGGATTACGTGCTCGACCACTCCGACTTACGACCTTGGGTAGGAAACCCACGCCGTCGGCCTTCCCCTTTCCCATGTTCCACGAACCTGCATTGAAAAGAGAATAAACAATTAGTACGAAAGGCATAATAATAAGAAATAATAAACACATTAATAAAAAAGCATAAAAAGGCATATTCCTAAACACATTAATAAAAAAACTTTAAACGTACATCTGCTAGAACCCATACGAATCATCATTGTTGTAACCTCTTTCTCGGTCGGTCTCATCATCACTATCAATCATATCATCTTCGTTGTCTGATGGAGGTGGAGGCTCTTCCTCGTCGTCAGCCTCTTCGTTTAACTTTTCTAGCATAAGTATGTCATTTTCATTGACAATGGTCTCACCATCATTCCGTGCATCGTCGGCGGTTGGATCGACATCATCATCACCCAATGGTCTAGCGTCATCGTTTCTAACCACATCATCGTCAGGTTGCTCTTGATAGAACACTCCCTCGTATGTCATGGGGTTAATATTGTAGTAATCGTCTTCATTCGGGTCCGGAAGCGTACCATGTGGCGACACCTTGAACACAACTTCCCAACCCTTTAGGTACTCTTTCTGGCATGGGTAAGGCAGATAATAAACTTGTGTAGCTTGGGTAGCCGCAATGAAGAGATCGGCTCCTGCATAGACGGTTGATGGTTTAACTTCGACCAAACCAATGGAAGGCGTATGCCTCTGCCCCTCCTGCGGATCGAACCATCGACATTTGAACACAGGAACACTTAGGGTTTCGCGCCCTTTGCGGAATGTAATCTCGTATATATTTTGTACCCTTCTGTAGTAGTCTACTAAATTTTGACCGGGGGTGTACACTCCGGTATTTATAGTTTTGGGATCAGGCTGGCTGTTCCGGTGCTCCTCTGTATGGAAGCGATAACCATTCACATCATACTTTATACATGTCATGACAGCAGGGTCAAAACCCATGGAAACCCATCTCAATTCATCATCCATAGATATGTTCGGATCTTTTCCCTACAAGTATAATTGAAATTGCTGAGTGCATTAGCTCGGTTAACTAATAAATGTATTTTAATTGGGGAATGTCGAAAATTACTTTCTCCATGAACCAACCAACAAAATTTTTACGTCCAGGGTTTCCATGACGGAGAAGAATAAGTGCCTCCGCCTCAATAGGAGGATTCATTCCCGTCCATTCATGTTGAACGAAATCACTAAAAGAAGAATTGCGGTGTTAGACCGGGACTAAGTGAACATATAACATGATGTTGTGGAAGACATAAAGGAATGGTGTCGTGGTATTACCTCATCCACAATTCCTCAACTTCCTTGATGTTGTGCAAGATGTAGAACATGAGGTCCTCCCACTCTTGTCGTGGCATGTTATAAGATTTCGAGGCCCCAGCCCTGCCACCTTGCACGTTGAATAGATGGAGTCTGGGTTGATACTTGGGCTCTTCTATATTGTATCGAGGCACCTTATTATGCAGATGGGGAACGTGGTCTGGATAGTACGATGTCCTGAGGTCTGACACCTCCTCTAGGATAACTGCCTCAGCTATGGAAGCTTCAATCTTAGCTTTGTTTCCACATTTCTGTCGGAGATGCTTGTTCTGTTGCTCAGGGCCGTACTGCCAACGATTCTGTACAGGCCCCCCCCAACAATACCTCGTTCGCGAGGTGCAGAATGAGATGTGTCATCGGAGTAAAGAAGCCTGGCGGAAAGATCTTCTCTAGCTTGACTATCAACCTATCAACTCCGGTGCCTTCTTATGCAATTTCTCAATCACGTCTTTACTTACTTCTTTAGCACAGAGCGTGCGAAAGAAATGGCTTAGCTCGACAAGCACTCGCCAGACATGCTCGGGGACATAGCCTCGAACCATCACCGGCATTATCCGCTCAATCCATACATGGTAGTCATGACTCTTCAGGCCGGTCACTCTGCTCGTTGAAAGGTTGACTCCCTTACTTATATTCGATGCATAACCATCGGTGAAGTTCAAAATGTGTTTCATCCAGATAAGTACTTCCTTTTTTCTGGCGGTTTAAGGACAATGACAGCCTCTGGCTTGAACCAGTTTTTTCGACCGCCTGCGGGAGGCAAAATTTTTTGTTGATCGGCTCTAGCTTTAACGTTATCCTTCGTCTTATCAGGAATGTTGAGGATCGTGCGGAAAAGGGACTCTGCGACATTCTTCTCGGTGTGCATCACATCAATGTTGTAAGGAAGTTTGAGGTCCTTAAAATAGGGAATCTGCAAGAAGGGGGTAATGTGTGTCCAATTGTGCGTCTCACCATATCCCTAGAAGCCTTTGGCTTTGGCTTTGCCTTTGCCTTTGACTTTAGGCTTGAGAGCTTTTAGCTGAGCAAGAACATCTGCCCCCGAAAATGTTGGAATCTCGGTTACTTCATGAACAACCCGACCTTTCGTGAAGTTCTTCTTGTCTTCTCTGTCTAGATGGTCTGGAGGGAGGAACTGTCGATGCAGGTCAAAGGCTACATACTTGCCTCCCTTACTCAGCCAAATCATTCACAGAGCCTGCATGCACACTGGGCATGGCATCTTCCCACTTGTACACCATCCGCAGAATAGAGCATAGCCGGGAAAGTCATGCATGCAATAGTGCAACCAAACTTTCAGCAAGAAATTTCTCTGTAGATCCCGATAGTATGTCAACCTCGGAAAGTACCAAGAATGGTGCAAATCATCCACCAGCGGCTGCATAAACACACCCAATTGCTTCCCCGGGTATTCAAGCCCCGGAATGATGAGCGATAAGAAGATAGTCTTGCGTTGCATTAGGGCACCGGGAGGGAGATTGAGCGGAAATACAAACACGGGCCAACAGCTATATGGATTGGACGACATACCATATAGATTGAACCCATCACCCGATATGGCTATTCTGACATTCCCAGCCTCGGCTGCTTCCTCGGGGTATTCTTCATCGAACGACTTCCATGCTTCGCCTTCCGATGGGTGTACGATTTTATTTGGATGGTACCTTATACCTTCCTTATGCAACTTCATCATTTTGGCAGACTCCTCCGTGATGAAAAGGCGTTGTAGTCTTGCTATGAAATCGAGATACCGCATAACCTTAGCGGGGATGGCTAGCTGTCTTTTCTCACCATCCTCACCGACCACCTCAAGGTACCGAGACGAACCGCACACCCTACAGTACTTATCATCCGCATACTCGTGCCTAAACAAAAGGCAATTCTTCGGACAAACATGTATTTTCTCATAATCCATAGATAGTGCTTTCATAATTTTCTTTGTAGCGTACATGCTTTTCGGCAGTTCATGGCCCTCAGGGAGGCTGTTAGCCCATACTCCCAGGAATGCTTCGAAGCATTTCTGGCTACAACCGCACTCAGCCTTGACTGCAATTAGTTGCGAGATGGTATCCAGCTGAGAGATTTTCACACCCGCATAAAGAGGTTTCTTCGACGAGGCCAAGACCTCCAGGAAGGCCTTTGCGGTTGCCTCTGGCTCCTCCGGTTCATTCTCTGAAGGTGTCGCATTAGCCATTTCTACAACAATGACATCATCTAGTATGTCCCTGACCCCGTCGTCCTCATAACCATCGATGCGTTGTCGTATCACCTCCTCTCTACCACGGTGCTGCTCGGCTAAGTTTATCGGTGGCATGTCAAAGTTTGGCATATATCCATGCGTGAGAAGGTGGTCAGTCATGTCCTTCTGATTTCTACGGTGACGTCTGGCACATCTTGCACAGGGGCATGGTGGGATAATTCTCATTGGACTACGGAATATCTCCTTCAAATACACATCGGTTTTCGTGATCCACTCTGATGTTACTCGATTCCGACGGATAAAACTACTGTACATCCACTGATTATCTGCCATCCTCTGCTTTATTACAAGCCACACAACATAATTAAGGATTCACTTAAATTAATCACATCAAAATTTCATTTTCTACCGCGTTGAATCCACCTACATCTCTAATAGGTAAAGATGGGTCCTAATCCCACCCGAGGATGTGTAGATTGAGTACATTCTCCATTCTACCCCATTTCGAGACAAAATTTCGGCAGCACCTCCCCACTGTTCTCCAGATATACGTCTCGGCAAATAGCCGAGAGAACATGCTCCGGAGAACAATGGGGAGGCGCCGCCGAAATCCTGTCTCGGAATGAGGTAGAACATGGAGAACATACCCAATCCACACATCCTCGGGCTGTCCGTGGAAAACGCTGGACAATCCGAAAGAGCTACGGTGATAAATATGCAATTGAATGCATATTTATCGATGCAAACCTTTCGGACGGGAGATGCCTAGGTTACGCGACTTGACTTGAGAATGAAATCTAGTGACATGATTTGTAGCTCACCCTCGGCTGTAGAGGAAGTAGTCGAATAGCGGAGGGACAATCGGGGTCCAACAGTTCCTACGACGATCACTCCACCGAGGTGGAACACCACAGAACCTGCACCGTGACAAAAATTAAGAACATCACAATATCATCATCATCAACATCTATCATCATGTAACAATCATTGAATCATAAAAAAATCATCATCATCACCATTTATCATGATCCAACAATCAGTCTTCCATAAATAAATATTTTAGTCTAAATTAGTACAGAGGCAGCAGTTATTATGAATAGCACCCCTGCTATATCAAGAACTATATGTTTTGGTTCGTATATGACAATTGAAGCCTTCTCAGAGGTAAAGGCGACCAATATCTTTCCAATACCCTTGGGTTGGATGCTTTTGCCGATTTCATCGTGATCCTCTGAAGCTATGCACACTGGTTCCATGTTAAGCTTATATTGTGCATAACCCAAAAGATTGAAATGGAATTACCAAAGGGCTTAATAGTATTGTGCAACATAGGGGCTGGATGCTGCTCTTTTGCTAAGCTTATATACTGTAAAGGCACTAGCTGCTCTTTGCTCTGAAAGTTTCACTTCTTACATTTACGAAAGAAGAGTAAGCTTTGAACAGAACTCTTTTTGCATGTGATAAACAACAATGAGCTGTGAGTGTTACTTACCTCAACCCAACATATTCTAATTCTTCATTGTGAATTATATTCAGACTTTCAGAGTTGTTTTAACTATCTGACTTACAAAACATACGTAGTGGAATGGTTTGTTGGCGCAGCAGTGTCCAGCCCCTATGTTGCACATTCAGCATCTGTTGTTTGTATACGTGTCAAGTAAGCCTAGTAGTAAGTGTGGGAGACTGGGCCTAGGAAGTGTTACGGAGTAACTGCTGACTGTCGAGTGGGAAGGTGATTGAGCTGCAGAACTTGGATCACAATGTTAAGTCTAGACTCTAGAGTACGTGTAACTTGCCAGATATTTTGAAACGAATTAATGGGACTGTTTAGATGAGCCATTACTATACAAATATAAGTCACTTCTGATTCTCTGATTATTTGTAGGTGGGAGGTTCCTCAGGAACAATATTTGTAGGTGGTGGCAACAATAGTAGAAATGAATTAATGGGAGTATTTTTTTAACCGTGCATAACCCCTTTCCATTACTTAGCATAACGGAAATACATTTTACCAGCCTGAAACCAGCTGGCTTAAGTAGACTAGAAAGGGGAAAACTGGTTCAGGGTATCACTGGGAAACCCACTGTAAGCACTCGTTATCGAGCAGCTCACCGTCGGGCGAAAACCCAGTGACACCTCAAACCACTAACCTAAACCAGTAATAGTCTTGACAATTAATGGGAGTGTTTAGATGAGCCATTACTACAAATATATAAATCACTTCTGATTCTCCGATTGTTTGTAGGTTGGAGGCTCCTCAGGAACAACATTTGCTTGGGACCTACGCTGGGCACAGCAGCCAATACCACTCTCTGGTGTAGGACTTGATGAAACAGCACAACCCTTGTGCGAGAGTGAGGTCTGGGAGGTTCTTTTTGACAACTACACACAGTCTTCTGATATTATCTCGTCGGTCTCAACAAGGATACTACCTGTGATGCTGTGCTCAGAGGATGGAATCCTTGCAATCGTCGAACAAGGTGAGCTTTTACCCAGAAAGCCATGAATTAATGCGTCTATTGTTGCCTCTTGAATTGCTGGCCGAGCCCTGTGCTATCAACTCCTTTGATATCGATCCTCAGAACCCTTCTGTAAGTTTGTCTGCTCCAGGCTGGAAACAGCAAGAATTTTCTTTCTTTCTTCTAGTTGTTTTAATTTTTTCCTTGTGCTTCTACACAGGATGTCGTCTGTGCCCTGGAATGGGAATCGATTGGCGTGCTTACACGTGGAAGGGATGCAATGGCAGAGGAATGAATGCATTCACTCTCCGACAATTCTATTGAATTTCCATGCATAACTTCCTGTGATGGCCCTTGGCGTAACTACTCGAGAAATCAGGGTAAGCATCTTCCGAGGACACCGGCATGATGTCCTTTAGTTGCTCATCAGTTATCAATGATCGAAGAAGCGTGCTCGGCGTGTATTTCATTTGTGGCTGTGTGTAAAACTTCATTGTCATTGTACTCCCAGATCGTGTAAAACTTACTGTAACTCTGGGTCATGCCTAGCTGTGAATTGGTGTTCATCATTTACTTTTAACTGTTCTACTCCCTCCGTTCTTAAATATAAGTCTTTTTAGACATTTCAAATGAAATACAACATACGGATATATGTAGACATATTTTAGAGTGTAGATTCATTCATTTTGCTCCGTATGTAGTCACTTGGTGGAATCTATAGAAAGACTTATATTTAGGAACTGAGGGAGTAGCTCAGAACTTCACCATACTGGAATACTAAAAGATGAATTCCCGGATAGGGAACTCCGGGAAGATACAATAAATTAAGATTAAGTGGTAGGAATCAACGAGCTGGATTACTTTCTTTATAATATATATAGGTCTGGCCCTTTCGAATTCGAATAAAATATCAACAATCGGAACTTAAGTTCCGGTTGTTGTTTCTTAAATTTTGGTTGTTGTTTCTTAAGTTTCGATTGGAATTGTACTTTTGCGTTAATTGAGGAATATGTCTATTTTTTTTCTGGGTCTAGAACCTGTAATTATTGAAATTGACTGGGCTTGAAATTGCTTTTCGTTCTCATAGTTACGAAACGGTAAGAAAGATAAAATACGAGCCTGTTTTATAGCAAGAGTAATTAATCGTTGTTGTTTCAAGGTTAATCTATTTATTCGTCTCGATAATAATTTTCCTTGTTCACTAATAAATTTATTAATTAAACTCATGTTTCTATAATCAATTCGATCTCCCGGGCCAATCCGAGGACGCCTACGAAAAGGTTGTTTAGATTTACGAAAAGGTTGCTTGAATTTACGAAAAGGTTGCTTGGATTTACGAAAGGGTTGCTCGGATTTACTAAAGGCAAGGGTTTTGCACACGAATCCGGACCAAACTAAGCTCGAGACTAGGATCTATACACTTTTTATTATTTTTTGGTTGGGGCGCGCCTGTTCCAAGCAGTAGTGCAACGCTTTCCAAGCAGTAGTGCAACGCTTGGACGACGCATGAGAATCGCCCATAGGCAGATTCTCCCCCATAAAAAATTAACTTAACATCTCATGGATCCGTAGATTCATGTATCAGGTATTAAACTGACAAGAACAGATACTACACTTGATCTTAACCAAGAGGCCGAGAAAGGTATACTTTGATCAGTGTCCCTGGGTCTGGTTTTATTGCTTCATGACCCGCATAATCTCAGTTGCAAAAGCGATATGGGATTATTCCAGCGAGTCGAAGCTACTACCTACTCCGTATTTCATTAAGAACAGAAATAAAAGGCCTGATCTTATCTTGCGTCCGTTGGCCCGCATGCTTTGTGGGAGATGACGGCCCAAATGCTCCACGGCCCAATTTGTCATCGCTAAGATTTTGTTGTTGACCTTAAATAGAGACCTCCTATACGCCCCCCGTGTGCGTCTGAACGTCGCGGCTTCGCTGAAGCGGTGCGCACACGGGCCGGCCCAATTATTACGTGGTGAGCAAAAGGTCGAACAAAAATATAAAAGAGCTCATGCAGTATCGAAGAACATACCTGGGCATATCTCGGGCCGGGACAAAAAAGCCCGATGCTAAAATCTCAGGCCCGAGCCTGGCCCAACCATCGGGCCTACTAAATTGGACCCGAGCTCGAGAAAGCCCGGCACGGCCTAGTTGGCCCGGGCTGACTACGACTAAAATGACATTTCCTACAAGCCCAAGCCCGATTTGATCTACCCATCGGGCTCAATTTCCAGGCCCGATGGCACACTCGGGCTCAGTCCGCCCAGGATTTTCGGGCTGGGTCCAGTACGACCGTCTGGGCTATGCTGCCCATGGCCAGGTATATGCCGCAGTAGGACCACTCAGGCCCTAACTGGTTCAGCCGAACCATACCACTCCACCGGCCCCCTCCGCTACACAGCCAAACCCAGATCCAGCAAAAACCATGGCAGCACCGCCGCCCACGCCGGCTCTCCCGGACGAGATCGTCCAAGAGATCCACCTCCGACACAGCCTGCCTCCTGCGTGCCTTCCTCGTCTGCAAGGCCTGGGGTCGCGCTCTTTTCCTCCCTAGCTTCCGACGCCGCCTCCACGAGCTCCACCGAGCACAACCCTTGCTCGGGTTCCTCCTCAACTGGGGCAACGACAACACCTCATGCTTCATCCCCACCACCGCCTTGTCATTCTCCCTCGAGACGCCAGACTTTCTCTCATGGCGGGCCCTCGAATGCCGCCACGGCCGCACCCTCTTCCTCTCCAGAGACCAGCATCTCGAGGAGCTACTCGTGTGCGAGCCAATCACAGGCGCCTTGAAACATGTGCCTCTGCTCGAGGAGTGTGACAGGCTGGTCGCCGCTGTTTCCTGTGCAGCGGACGGGTCCGACCACCGCAACTGCCTTGGGGCTCCTTTTCGCGTGGTCTTCGTCTTCTGATTTTAGGAAGACGATGACGATGACGAGGAGTTTGCGTATGGCACCTCGGCATGGTTATACTCGTCGGAGACTGGCGCCCGGGGTGAGCTTCCATCGTTGCATGATGAGCCAATAAAAGTCACAGAAAATCCCAACATGCTCGTTGGCAGCTCTCTCCTCTACTCTACAACTGATGTGTCGATCCTAGATATGACATGGCAAGCAGGGGCGGAGCCAGGATTTTGGTATAGGGGGGGGCCAAGTTGAGTTGATAAAAGAATTGTCTAGAGCAAAAAAAATAGCTACCATAATACTATAATAATATGTCACTTTTAAGACCATAAAAACATGTACACATTTGTATTACTCCCTCCGTTCACTTTTGTAGGTCGTTTCACACAACTCAAAATGAACTGCTTTGCATATTGTCTGAAATGACTTCAAGGTCTTATAAAAGTGAACAGAGGGAGTAGCTTAAATTTCGCTCTACCATTATCAATAACATGGGAAAAATTAACAATCTCATCCAAAGCGAACTTAACTACTAAAATTTTCCAACATAGATTTTCATTCAATACCATAGAAATCGTCTCCTATTTGGCGGCTCTTAAAAAACTAACTAAGTTCTAGCGTATTTGAGGGCGCTTTCTATATTCACAACTGCCCAAGGGCAAGTTTCAGAAATAGCCTCACAAGTCACAACACAAAAAAAAAATGAATCTGATGTATAATTTTGACACATCAAGAACTAAAATCTGATGTATAATTTTGACACGCACAAGAACTAAAATCTGATGTATAATTTTGACACATACAAGAACTAAAATCAATTAACATCACAACAGAAAAATTGTGAGAGATCAATACATTAATCGTTAATGCTACTACTAACCTCTCGCAAAAAAAAATGCTACTACTAACCTTGGGTAATTCCTTCCGGACTGAAGAATTGTGGAGGGCAGCAGGACATAGCACTTCGTCCCATCGCGGCACACATGCGGTTTCAATCTAATCCCAGCCAGGGAGGGGCGGCGGCAGCAAGGGCACGGGGAGGAGGGAAGGCGGCAGTAGGGGCGTAGGGTGGGGAACGGCAGCGGCGCAACGCTAATCACACGGAAGAGGCTAATCATGCAAGGGCCTGGAGGCCATCTGCCCACACACGTGGGCTGTCTCATGGGCTTTTTCTTCTCAGGGGGGGCCAGGCCCCTGCTCGCCCCCCCCCCCCCCCCTTGTCTCCGCCACTGAGGCGGAGCCAGGATTTTGGTATAGGGGGGGCCAAGTTGAGTTGATAAAAGAATTGTCTAGAGCAAAAAAATAGCTACCATAATACTATAATAATATGTCACTTTTAAGACCATAAAAACATGTACACATTTGTATTACTCCCTCCGTTCACTTTTGTAGGTCGTTTCACACAACTCAAAATGAACTGCTTTGCATATTGTCTGAAATGACTTCAAGATCTTATAAAAGTGAACAGAGGGAGTAGCTTAAATTTCGCTTTACCATTATCAATAACATGGGAAAAATTAACAATCTCATCCAAAGCGAACTTAACTACTAAAATTTTCCAACATAGATTTTCATTCAATACCATAGAAATCGTCTCCTATTTGGCGGCTCTTAAAAAACTAACTAAGTTCTAGCGTATTTGAGGGCGCTTTCTATATTCACAACTGCCCAAGGGCAAGTTTCAGAAATAGCCTCATAAGTCACAACAAAAAAAATGAATCTGATGTATAATTTTGACACATCAAGAACTAAAATCTGATGTATAATTTTGACACGCACAAGAACTAAAATCTGATGTATAATTTTGACACATACAAGAACTAAAATCAATTAACATCACAACAGAAAAATTGTGAGAGATCAATACATTAATCGTTAATGCTACTACTAACCTCTCGCAAAAAAAAATGCTACTACTAACCTTGGGTAATTCCTTCCGGACTGAAGAATTGTGGAGGGCAGCAGGACATAGCACTTCGTCCCATCGCGGCACACATGCGGTTTCAATCTAATCCCAGCCAGGGAGGGGCGGCGGCAGCAAGGGCACGGGGAGGAGGGAAGGCGGCAGCGGCGCCCGGGAGACAGCCCACGTGTGTGGGCAGATGGCCTCCAGGCCCTTGCATGATTAGCCTCTTCCGTGTGATTAGCGTTGCGCCGCTGCCGTTCCCCACCCTACGCCCCTACTGCCGCCTTCCCTCCTCCCCGTGCCCTTGCTGCCGCCGCCCCTCCCTGGCTGGGATTAGATTGAAACCGCATGTGTGCCGCGATGGGACGAAGTGCTATGTCCTGCTGCCCTCCACAATTCTTCAGTCCGGAAGGAATTACCCAAGGTTAGTAGTAGCATTTTTTTTTTGCGAGAGGTTAGTAGTAGCATTAACGATTAATGTATTGATCTCTCACAATTTTTCTGTTGTGATGTTAATTGATTTTAGTTCTTGTATGTGTCAAAATTATACATCAGATTTTAGTTCTTGTGCGTGTCAAAATTATACATCAGATTTTAGTTCTTGATGTGTCAAAATTATACATCAGATTCATTTTTTTTTTGTTGTGACTTGTGAGGCTATTTCTGAAACTTGCCCTTGGGCAGTTGTGAATATAGAAAGCGCCCTCAAATACGCTAGAACTTAGTTAGTTTTTTAAGAGCCGCCAAATAGGAGACAATTTCTATGGTATTGAATGAAAATCTATGTTGGAAAATTTTAGTAGTTAAGTTCGCTTTGGATGAGATTGTTAAATTTTCCCATGTTATTGACAATGGTAGAGCGAAATTTAAGCTACTCCCTCTGTTCACTTTTATAAGACCTTGAAGTCATTTCAGACAATATGCAAAGCAGTTCATTTTAAGTTGTGTGAAACGACCTACAAAAGTGAACGGAGGGAGTAATACAAATGTGTACATGTTTTTATGGACGGCCGGACTCCGGCGACATTACATCGAGCATCTTACGGACGGCCGGACTCCGGCGACTATGCCCGCACCGGCGAGCATCGCGAGGGGAGGAGGTGGGGCGCCGTGAGGCCTCGCAACCCGACGCCGCTCCCCTTGGCGTGTACGCCCGAGCTCTCTGTCCGCGTGCGATCTGTGAGCTCCATGGCCACCATGGCCATGGCAGCCGAGCAACTGCCACGAGTCCCACGCCACAAGCACACACACCTACACACGCCCCCCACACCACGAGCACGCACTCACCTACATGCGCCCAACACCACTCCCGCGAGATTCGGCAGCAGCTTGTCTTGCGCTGACCTTGGTCGTCGGCCATGGCTGACCTCGGCCGCACGGACGCACTCCACGCGCGCTCGCGTTGCCCAAACATGCCGCCGGCCGCCATAGCCGTTCGTGCCGCGAGTGCGCACCGCGGTTCTCGTGCGCCTCCCCGTCGCCGCGCCTTGCCGCCGGCCGTCATTGGTATTCGTGCTACGCGTGCTCACTATGGTTCCCGCGCGCCAGCTCGTGGCCACGCCTTGCCGCCGGCCGCCATTGTTGTTCGCGCCGCGTGAGCACTGTGGTCTCCGCGCGCCTCTCCGCGGCCAGGCGCCAGGTTCAGCGGCGGCACGCCGAGCTCCGGCGAGATCCCGCACGGGCTATGTCCGCGTCCACCTCCGACGGGCTGCCACTTCCAGGATGCGGCCCGCATACACAACCTGGTTTCCTGGCACGACGGCCTAGTCAGGCGTCGCCATTGCGCACGTCCTCTCTGGTGGCTGCGCCGGTGATGTCCATGTTCTAGCACTCACAACCTGTTTGGCTAAATGCGAGAGAGAAAACGAGGAAGAACCAAAAAGGAAGGGTGAAAAATTAATAAAAACTTGAGTCATTGACAAGTGGGACCATCGTCCTACTCAGCGTATTGTCCACACAAGCATGCCACCTCATCCCGACAGGCGGGCCTCATCTGTCAATTTCGCTGTTTTCACGTTAAAATCAAAGCGTCAGTGCTCCGCGTTATGGATTAGACGCATTTTCGATGAGTTTTTTGTGTCATGCCTTCAATGTGGTACGAAGTTGTTATCCTAGCCTCGAGAATGGTGGTTTTGGGTAAATAACTCATCTAGGATAGATTGCATTTCAGCTTATTATTCTTCGATTGAAGAAATAGTACTGCATCATATTTCCTCAGGTTATTATATTCTTTGAACGAACCGTGCTGCAACATATTCTCATGCTCAAATCCCACGATTCATTCAACATAGGTATACGCCATTACATAATAGAGGCTTGCTTCGGTAGAACCCCCCCCCCCCAACAAAACGTATAAGGGCAGAATGGTCATACGGAAGAAACGTATACCCACCTCGTATTATACAGTTACACTCCCAATGCCCGCATACGTATAGCATGAAAAAAAAAGGGCAGTTGCACAATCTACGCCCGCCCCATCTACTCGCCAGCCCCATCTGTTCGCACGCCCGCCCGCCGTTCCAAGTGACAGATCGCCGCCGTCGCGGATCGCCGCCGTCCTTCCCCCGTCTGTACGGCGGCGGATCGCCACCGTACTTACCCGGACCGCCGCCGCCCTCGCCGTCCCAACGTCCTGGCCGCCTTCTGAACGTCAACGCCCGCCCGCTGTGCAAAGTGGCCGATCGCCGCCGTCCTTCCCCCGTCCGCCGCCGCTGATAACCCGTCGACGCCGCCCTCGCCGGTTGCTCGTCGTGCACGTCGCCACCTGAAGTCCGTCGTTGAACGCCGGCGACGTCTACACCGCGGGCCAAGGTTTGTCATCTAAACCCTAGCGGGCATGAGGCGGGCATGATGCGTAGAAGTTAGGTCTAGTTTAGGGTTCATCAAAACCTCCCACCGCAGCGCCTCATGTACGTACTAGACCTAACACACGATATTCTGCAGTTCTGTGAGGTAGGCGTGTTGACATGGATGAAGAATCCGCATGTGGGAGGGAGAAGAACGATACTGATAAGGTGACTAAAACTGATAACAATAATTTGAACGAAGATGATGACAGCAGCGACAATGATTCCATCTCGTCATATGATATCTTACCTCCGGAGGATTTTGATAATAATGAACATGGCGCAAATAGTGAAAACGTAAGTGGCATAACCGTTGCTTTTATTTTTGATTTTGCAAAGTATGGCATGGCTAACTATTTATTTTTGTGTACAAATTTGCAGGAAGATGTGGATGTAGACAATGTGCAAAATAGTTTTCAGGAATCATTCGCAGATAACTTGAGCCAGGTTAGTTCATAGTTGATGTATATCGATCAACAGCATTAATTAAATGGTATTAGTTGACTTATATATTTTCAACTGAATTTTGTAGGGGGAGTCATATGATCCTAGTGATGATCAGGATGAGGGAGGGATCGACATTCAGGAGGCTCGAAGGCAGCAGAAGATGGTGGAGACACATTGGAAGGTCATGGCTATGACCTTCCGATCGCAAGGGGATGCATACATATTCTACAACAATCACGCTAAAGAGCACGGGTTCAGCATCAGGAAACAGAAGGTCAAACGAGGTGCTTCAGGAATGATTCGGTACCGGCGGTTTTTTTGCTCCAGGGCAGGGAGAAGGCAGAGCAAGTTCATAACCATGGAGGGCCGCAAGCGGAGGCTTAGACCGGAGACTCGTTGCGACTGTGGTGCACATATGGTGGTGAAGCTGGACAGAGAGCGTGGCGTTTGGTTCGTCGCGTCATTCGTTGATGATCACAACCACATGATGGCTCCGCCCGATGAGGTTTGTTTTTTGTGGTCACACCGACGGATTGGATATGGCACGAGGGCCGAGATATTGGTGATGGAAGCGGCCGGGATAAGAAAGCATATAATAATGGACAATTTCATCAGCAGATATGGTTCGTACGATAAGTGTGGGCTTATCAGAAGGGACATTTACAATTTATGTTGCAGAGAGAAGATGAAGCTTATGGCACAGGGTGATGCTGAGACAGCAGTTGGCATAATGAGGAGCAGAAAGGAGAAGGACCCTGAGTTTTTTTTTTGAGTATGTGCTTGATAAGGAAGGGCGACTGAAGAGTATGTTCTGGTGCGATGCACAGTCGCGGAGGGACTATCAGGACTACGGAGATGTGGTAGTGTTTGATAGCACTTATAAAATGAACAGATATGGCATGCCGTTCGTCCCCTTTGTTGGAGTTAACAACCACCGTTGCACCACAGTGTTTGGTTGTGCTATCATTGCTGATGAGACCGAAGAGACATACGTTTGGCTGCTGCAGACTTTTCTGAAAGCAAACTGTCAGATGAAGCCAAAGTCCATAATCACAGACGGTGACGCGGCAATGATCCGGGCTATTCGGTCTGTTCTTTTAGATGCCATACATCATCTTTGCTGCTGGCATATTGAAAAAAATATGCAGCGGCACCTGCACTACAAGTCACTGGATGAGTTTAGATCGCTCTTGTACTATGCCACCTCTCAGGCGAACTTTGAGCAGAGATGGACCGCTTTCTATGTTAAGTGGAAGACGGAAAAAACAGAAGAGTGGCTTAACAGGATGTACAGAAAGAGAACACTTTGGGCAGCTTCATATCTTTCAGATGGTTTTTTCCTTGGTATGCGAAGTAACCAGAGAAGCGAAAGCCTCAACTCCTGCCTTCACCTTCACCTGGACTACGGTATGACAATAGTTGATTTGGTAGTGCATTATGAGAACTGTATAGTTCGCCTCCGTGAGAACGAGGCGTACGATGACCACGAGGCACGTCAGAAATTACCGCTGTCGGTTACTGAATATAAGGCCCTCGAGGAGCATGCAGCCAAAGTATTCACACCTGCTAATTTCTACATACTGCAAGATGATTTGCATAAGATGGGTCAGCTGGAGATATTTGAGACGCTCGTGGGAATTGAGCGTCAGACATTCATGGTGACATGGAAGGACAACCACAAATTCAGGTACAATGTTGTTTATGAACCAGGTAACTCAGAACAAACTATAACATGCAGTTGTCTTAGGATGGTTCGTAAAGGGCTGCCATGCAAACACATTCTATTTGTTCTTCATCATCTAAACATAACTGAGATACCAAAATGTTGTGTCCTACATCGGCTGTCGAAAAATGCGAGAGATGGGTTGCCTGTGCAACGGAAGAGTGATATATTTGGATGGGGTTGGTCAGGACCATTGGAGAGAGAACGATATAGTGAAATAACCATAAAAACCGCGGAAGCTGCTCATGTTGCAGCAAATGATCCATTCTTGTTTGATGAGTTGATGAAGGCTCTGAACTCCATAATTGCGCAGAAAAAGATTTCAGAGGAGGAACTTATAGGAAGTAGGAGGTACGCTAAGCTTAAGAAGGTGGCAAATCAGGCGCACCAAGTTCAACCTGGTATTGGTGATCCTGAAAAAGTTTCGACGAAGGGTGCACCTAAGAAGGGGCGGTCAAAGGGGGGCCCCGATATTACGAAGAATGGTAGGCCAAAAGATTTTACAGAGAAGAAAAGTGGTCCTTTATGTAGTCTGTGTGGTCTCCCAGGTCATAACAAGGCTACATGTAAGAAGAATGAGAAGTGAGTTGCAACTTTCTTATTTTGGTTATCTTGCCAATTTGATTTCACCGAATATATTTTCTCACTCATATTGTTCATATTTTGTTCAGGAATTGGGCGTAGAGAAGAAGCTTGTAAGTGAAAGAAAGATTCTCAAGATCATGGAGAACAAACGAGTCTGAGGATGGGGTGTTGGCTATTATCTGCTTTAAATAAACGTGCCGTTGTCGGCACTAGATACTATTTTCTTCATAGTAAGACATATTTTTATTGTAATGCGGCATGGTTTAGCATGTTCCGCAACTAAATAAACATGTCGTGATCGGTATTTGCTATATTATTTATGTGGGTGTCACTCTTGTATGCATCATTGACTGTTATTTTTAATACGGTTTTGCTATGTGCTGTAATCTGGACGACGGCTGTGTTTAAGTGAAAAACACAGCTTACGTATATTTAAAAATAAAACTAACAGAAAAAAAATATGCCCGACCACCGCAACGGGGCCCACAGAGGCGTCCAGATCACACTCAAATCAAGCCCGAAGGCGACTCGGGCGGCTGATAGAGCCGCTAATGGGGCCGAAACGGGGTCCAACGGGGTTGCGGGCGGTATAGGAGAGGAGCTCGATGGAGGGGACGGAGGCTGCTATTTAAGCCGGTCGTCGCGTCCCCCGGCTTCCGAGGTGGGACTAAATTCCCTCGACGCGTCGCGCCCCGTGCTGCAAGCGGTCACCAGGCCGCCCACTCCCCCGGCCAGCCCAGTTCGGCCCACGTCGCCTTCCCCGGCCCAGCTTCCCCGGGCCACGCCCCCGACCGCGAAAGATAAAGAAATGAAAAATATACGGATAAAAAAAACAAAATAAAAGAAATAAGAAAAATAAACATAAAAAATAAAAAAAAGTAAACATAAAAAATAAAAAATTAAAATAATAAAAAATTAAATAATAAAAAAAAACAGCTAATAATGAGATTTAATATACATGATTTGACTACATCCTAATTGTTACAATAATAACAATTACGGTGTAGTCAAATCATGTATTTTAAACAATCTTACTAACTGTTTTCTTATATGCGTATGCAGTCGTATATAAACAGGTCTCGACGACCTTCGGCGGGCGAGGTGGGACTAAACTTGTAGCCGGCTGCTTCCGTTGGGCGACGATAGCGGGTGGGGGCGTGGGCCGGGGAAGGCGACGTGGGCCGAACTGGGCTGGCCGGGGGAGGGGCCGGCCTGTGACCGTGTGCAGCGCGGGGCGCGACGCGACTAGGTAAATTTAGTCCCACCTCGGAAGCCGGGGGACGCGACGACCGGCTTAAATAGCAGCCTCCGTCCCCTCCATCGAGCTCCTCTCCTATACCGCCCGCAGCCCCGTTGGACCCCGTTTCGGCCCCATTAGCGGCTCTATCAGCCGCCCGAGTCGCCTTCGGGCTTGATTTGGGTGTGATCTGGACGCCTCTGTGGGCCCCGTTGCGGTGGTCGGGCATATTTTTTTTGTGTTAGTTTTATTTTTAAATATACGTAAGCTGTGTTTTTCACTTAAACACAGCCGTCGTCCAGATTACAGCACATAGCAAAACCGTATTAAAAATAACAGCCAATGATGCATACAAGAGTGACACCCACATAAATAATATAGCAAATACCGATCACGACATGTTTATTTAGTTGCGGAACATGCTAAACCATGCCGCATTACAATAAAAATATGTCTTACTATGAAGAAAATAGTATCTAGTGCCGACAACGGCACGTTTATTTAAAGCAGATAGTAGCCAACACTCCATCCTCACACTCGTTTGTTCTCGATGATCTTCAGAATCTTCTCTTTCACTACTTCCATGGTGTTGCATTCCGAGAAAAGTATTTCAGCTAGAATGCGTCCCCTTGAAGAATTAATAACTTCTTGGTCAAACTCACATATCCAGTCATCTCCGTCCCAGTTTTCAATGCACTTGATTACAAAAAGACCACAAGAGACACTGCAAGACAGCACGAGTTGTGTTATTCATGGATCAAACAAGTACATCTGTATACCTCATTGCGAACGTACCTGTCAGTTTGTAACGGCATAGGGTATTCCTTTATTGGCCAGGAAGATACGTCAGGATGTTCCGTTGCAATAATGGAGTTCACCTCAGTCGTATCTTTAGCTATCTCAGCCATCTGAAAATAAAATTTGAAATTCATATGAAGTACGTGTCGCATAACTACATTTTTGTTTACGTGAAGTTGTAAGCTTACCAGCTTAGCAATTTTTGTAAGAACTGTCTCGCTGCAGTCACCAAGAGAGTCTAAGACTTGAAACTCTTTTTTCTCGTTGTGCATAAGAACTATTATCCAATGATTTTCTTGCACATGAAAAGGAAAGTATGCCTACAACAAAGTATTTTTATGTTGGTGTACCCACGGATAATTACGTAGTAGAAAAGAATATAGTAAAGTTAAGTACCTTATCTTTAACGAAATACTCTTCAGTAACTCTAGACACCATTTTACTTTGATTTGTCAAATGTTCCATAAAATGCTTCTTAGAGTTTTTAACCTTCCCATCACCACGAAGGATAAGCCAGTGTGACACCCAAGATGATACTATGTGACGGTCAGCATGAGGATGATGGGTCTGCATATGGTTGCAATAACTATTGATGACCTGAAAATAACATAACAACAATACGTCTATTAGGTAATTCATACAAATGATATGTACAACTTCATAAATTAATGTCAATACTTACGGCGCCCTGTAACCACTGTTTTGAAATAATGGCTTCAAGCATATTAGATGTACATGTCTCCCCACCAATGCCCGTCATGTGCACAACAGTTTTCCTACAAAGCTTCTCCGAGGATGCTAGTTTCTGGACATAAATCTTAGCAGCCTCTATATGTTCCTCATCAATGTAATCGGCACTAACCAGTACAGCTCTCACACCAAACAAATCTAAAATAGTAAACAACAATGAGTTCATAAAGTGTGCATGCAAGGACAGAAATATCTTCGAACAATAAATTACCTAGCACTTACTTTTCCTTCGACGTTTGCGTCCACCGTTTTGCTGGTACGGTGAACGATAGTATTTTGACTGTTTCCTCTTCCGTTTCCCATCATTATCCTTAGTGCCTTTTACTTGAGCTTTTTTAATAAGGGTCTTCAAACTATCCATACTAATCTCCTCAGATTTATCCGCGCTAGACCCGTCTGACACTGTATTGATATTCTTGGGGGTTGCGGTAAGAGCTGGAAACTCATATGTGTCTACCGTTGCTAGAGATGGGTCGGTTGAATTACCATTCTCCTCGATCACGAAGGGGTCGCCTTCATCTCCTGTACCGGGTGTGTTGAGATGCACACCTTTATCACTCCTCAACTTCTTCTCTTTTCCAGTGGTGAAGGATGCCTCCAACCCGTTGTTCATATCTTCTTTTGCAGGAGTTGATTTTACATCTGTCCAGTATTTTGATGGACCATACTTGTCCACCCACTCTTCAGTATTCTCCACAAACTCAACCTCATCACGAAACCCCATGTTTGACTTGGAGACAAGACCTTTCTTCAACAGCTTCTGCAGTACTATCTGCAATGACACGTCGATAACATTAACTACATGCGAACAATATGCATATGTAAACTCATGTAAATTAAAATACAATTCACTCGTTACCTCAGCACATTTTCCAGGGAGAAGACTAATTTCTTTTTGCATATCTTTCATGCATTTCATTAATTGATCTAATGTGACGTCCCTGCTCGAGGAAGCCTCATCTCTATTATCTTTTCTTCGTGAGACACGACATGTTCGCTCTTCCGGCTCCAATTCTTCCTCCGCAATTTTTCCTTGTTGGGCGATTAATTTCTGTCTGTACTTCTCACTTATCAAGTCATCAATCTGTCACAGAGCAAAGCAAATTAATTCCCTCTACATTTATATAGTCACATAAATGCATGCAGTACGAACTAGTAATACATACCATCCCATTACCACGACCGTATGACGTGTCGTACGCGTCACGCTTCTTAGCCTCATACTCTGTCCAATTAAGCATCAACGGATATTCATGAGCTAGTGGATCAAATGTCTCTAAGTTCAGTGGATGCACTTTCTCCCAAAACAAGTACTGCACAAACATGAAGTACATTAGCAAACGTTTTCTTAGAAAATATAACTCGCATTAAACAATTATATAATGTAAGATTTACCTGTAGGAGGGCAAGGTTTCCGACCGGCCAAGTAAATTTTGTAGTATCTGACTGGGTCTTTGTGATGCCTTCAATGCAAATGCGTAAATTAAGTGAACGCGTTCCAATTAAATGCTTTGATTGCCTCCACATCCTCCACTAACTTGTAAAAAGCATTAGGAACTTCTTTCGTGGAGTGCGGTGCAAGAACAGTGCCTAAAAGAACCAGAACGATTCTACGGAGGAAATCATCATCGTATGTGCCACTGGCAACGATGTGCTCAATCAGCTGGTCTATCATCATTTGACCCGTATTGGAATCTACAAAACGACTTGGCACTTTCACCTTCAACTTTAACCCCCCTTTGCCTAGCGCTTTCATGGCATCTTTGCCCTTGTTCTGAAGCCCAAAAATGTCAAACACATCTTCACTGCGCAATGATATCGCACCGTTTTTTGATGGCATAATGAATTTTTTTCTTTCCAAATCATATGATTTAATTATGAATTTCAACAAACACTTTCGCATGAGAACACTGGGAATCAACAACAATTTTTCTAATGCAGTGCTTGCAAAACGCTTTTTCTGCCTAGAGTTAAGTCTGCTGACCAACAAACACCACTTCTCAACAGAACAAAATATGTCTGCGTACTCGTCCATCACTACAAATATGAGCAGCAAAAATATTAGCTCGTACTACATCTCTACGAAACATGATGATTGAACATTAATTATGGTAAAAAATTTACCTCGGCGGATGGGGGGTGTGGCGAAGTCGAGGTGGGGAGCAGCGTCGGGTCGCGTCGAGCGCGGCGGTCACAGGTCGTGTCGAGTGCGGCGGTCACAGGTGTCGTCGAGGGCGGCGGTCATAGGTGGCGTCGAGGGTGGCGAGCACAGGTGGCGTCGAGGGCGGCGGGCACAGGTGGCGTCGAGGGTGGCGGGTTCAGGTCGCGTCGAGGGCGGCGGTCACAGGTGGCGTCGAGGGCGGCGGTCACAGGTGGCGTCGAAGGGGGAGAGGCGGCTGGCGCAGATGGCGAGTGGGCGGCGGGCGTGGCGTCTGGTGGAGATCGTGGAGGCGGCGTGCGATGAGTATCGTGGAGGCGGCTAGGACTAGGGCTTTGACCCCAGATGGACATGCATATATCCGTCGGACTCTTTTATTAATTCCGTTTATGTTTTTTAAAATTACTATTTATTGACTAACTTCGGTGTTTTTACTAAGTTTTTTTTTCCGACTGCACCAAACGGCCCCTAACTTTTTCCACGTACTACAGGCATCATGACAAGCATGCATGACAGTTTTCGGCATTTTTCGACGTCACATGTGTTTTCTAGGGTTTTCCGAGCCGAAAAACCCTAAAACACTGCCCGAACGTGACGCAACGTGCGTTCGGTGTCCGATTTACTTCATTTCTTGCGTGGGGGCCTGCATTGCCCATCCACACGCCCTCGCAAATTTTGGTTACATTGCATGCATGCGATCACGTAGACCCAGTTCAACCAGCACCGTTAGGTTA
>LR738709.1:20674254-20685743 GCA_902687465.1 Secale cereale
GAACGTGACGCAACGTGCGTTCGGTGTCCGGTTTACTTCATTTCTTGCGTGGGGGCCTGCATTGCCCATCCACACGCCCTCGCAAATTTTGGTTTCATTGCATGCATGCGATCACATAGACCCAGTTCAACCAGCACCGTTAGGTTATGCCGGTAGGGCTACCCTCAACTAGGTTCTCTTTTCCGCCTGCACCAAACGGCCCCTAACTTTTTCCACGTACTACAGGCATCATGACAAGCATGCATGACAGTTTTCGGCATTTTTCGACGTCACATGCGTTTTCTAGAGTTTTCCGAGCTGAAAAACCCTAAAACACTGCCCGAACGTTACGCAACGTGCTTCTCTTTTTAACTAAACCTCGCCAAAATTTGTGTCATTTCATCCATGCGATCACGTAGACCTAGTGTAGCAGTCACGTTTCCATTGTGCCGGTGCGGGGCTATTATCATAGTACCTCTCCACGTATTCTGAAGGTGCGGGGCTACTATAATCGAATCAATTATCTCAACGGAAATAGAAAGTACCAAATTTCATTCAACTTAGATAAGATATTTTACATTAACGACCCAACTGCATACAGATAAGTTCATACATAAAGTCTACAACTTAGGATTAAAACGACATAACGAGATTAACTTAAAAAAAAAAACTACTCCTCGTCGCTATCGAGGAGGTCCACCACGACTTGGCCGTCGCCGCCGTCATCGTCGCTGCTTGACCTATTTGCGAGGTCGTCCCAGTCGATGCCGTCGTCCTCCTCGTCTGCCGCCGCCGCGGCCGGGTCCTGCCACGCCGCCGCCGCCGCCGGGTCCTGCCACTCCGGCGGAACCTGCTGCCACCCCGGCGGCGCCATCGCCGCCTCTTGCGCCGCCATTGCCTCGGCCGCGTCTGCCGCTGCGATTGCGGCCGCGACCTCAGCGGCCTCCCTTGCGGCCGCCGCCACAGCAGCCGCCGCCGCCGCAGCCTCCGACACCCGTAGGGCAACGAGGTACCCCGGAGTGTCTTCCGGGTCGCCGTCCACACGGAGGACGACCTGCTCCGCCGGCAACTCGACCTCCGGCGGTGAGGGGGGGGGGGCAGCCGGCGCGGGCGCCGCTGGCTGGGGCGCGGGTCCTCCGCCGCGTCGGCGGCGACGGTTCGCGGGCTCCGGGGGAGGGGCGCGGAGACGTCCGCTGGCGCCCGTCGGGTCCGGGGTCACGCCGGCCCGCGCGAGCCGGAAGGCCGCCATGACCTCCCAGAAATCCTTACCGCGCCAAAAATTGTGGCGACCGACGATGTTGTGCCGGCCGCCGGGGTGCCTCCGCAGCTCCTCCTCCGTCGCGCCGGGCCCCGGCGTCGCATACCCGTCCTTGTCGATCCTCCAATTCCGTGGAAGACGACAAGCCGGCGGGACAGGGAGACAGTAGCGGTGGAGCTCCTCCGCCTCCGCCATGCCGAGGCTCGTCGGCCAGGAGCCGGGGATGTCGTCGTCGTCGTTGCCGCCGGCGGTGCTGCTGCTTCCGCGGTGGAACGCCATCGCCGCTGGGGAGGGGGCGGTGGCTACGAGGGTCGCCGGCGGTCTGGGATGCGGTGTGCGGCGGGAGGGTTGGGGCTGGGATGGGCGCCGGGGGGTGAGCGTCGGGGGTTTATATAGCGACGGGGCTAGGAGGCGGGCAGGCGGGACGCCGCCGTGGGCATCCGCGCCGGTTAATGGCGGGCAGGCGGGGAGTCGGCGTGGGCATCCGCGTCGGTTTAATGACGGGAAGGCGGGCAGGCGGCGGCGTGGACATCCGCGTCGGTTAATTACGGGAAGGCGGGCAGGCGGTGACGTGGGCATCCGCGCCGTTTGACCGGGCGGCCGGCGTGGGCATCCGCGCCGATTTGACCCGGCGACCGGCGAGGGCATCCGCGCCAGCGGCGGCAGGCGGTTGCGTCCGGCAGGAGGCAAGACGGCAGCGGTGGCGGGGCAGCCGAGGAGGCGGCGGCAGGCGGTTGCGTCCGACAGGCGATCAGGCGGCAGCGGCAGGCGATCAGGCGGCTGGCGCGATTGGTGGGACATGCGGGCGGGTGGGAGCGACAGATCGAGGGCACGTCTGCATGCGCGGCACGTCATTAGGAGCGTGCGGGCGGGAGGCCAGAAACGATTTTTTTTTTCGACGCGGGCGGCATCGAGCGGGTGGGGCGTGTATACGTATACGTACACATTTTTTTTTGAACCGGCGGACGGGCGGGAGCCCTCTTTTTCAAATAATGCCCATCATGCCCTTCGTTATGAACAGGTATTAGGCAATCTCGGCCGTCCTTGTGTTTGGGGGGTCTACCGAAGCAAAAGTGTACATAATATACATTGCGTCATGCATGCATGACCCCGGGGCTTTTGATGCTGGGTTTCAATATACCTACCTTTCAGTTTTAGCATGTGTACCAAAACCAAATCACCATCAGACATCACACTCTATCACTATCAAAACGGTGACAAATCGTACATCAAACGCCAGCAAATTCCAGACGTCAAGGATGAATGAACAATCAAAGGGTGAAAAGAATCCGATTTGTTATCAGCAAATTGCATCGTATATTTTTCACCATCAGTCTAAAATTCTCAATCGCCATGGTTACCTCAGCGTTGGAGCAGGATCAAACCAGTTCGGGTTACTACAATATATTTTCATAGGAAATCACGATGATCTCGTTCAGAGCATTATTCACAGATAGTAAAAGCTCGACAGGGGAAGGAGCAGAGGCCGCTTGGCTCGAGCAGGAGGATATCAGCTAGTAGTAGTAAGCGCCGGCTCCGTGGTAGGCCATGGGCATCGGCATGGGCACGGAGGTGGTGTTGGACGCGAACGCGCTTCCGCCGCCGCCGACGGCGAGCCCGTTGAGCCCCTGCATCCCGCCCTGCCGGTACTGCGCCCACATCCTCTGCTCCTGCGCCAGCAGCTCCTGCTTCCGCTCCATCTCCGCCATCTGCACGTAGGACGGCGGCGGCACGGCCAGCGACGCCGCGAACGGGTCGCCGCCGACCGCGCCGTCGGGGCCCGGGAGCGCCAGGATGTGCGTGGCGGGCGCGCCCGGGAGCGCCACGCTGCTCGCGCTCCCGGACGCGGCCTGCGTGCGCGCGTGGTGCCGCACGGCGCCCTGGTCGTACATCCCGTGCAGGAGGAGCGGGTCCATGCCGCCGCCCAGCGCCGCCGTCTGGCGCGACAGGTTGCTCGCCGTCTCCACCAGCGCCAGCTCCCAGTCGGCCTTCCCGGGCTCTGCCGCTGGCGTCTGCCACGCGGAGGTCGTCGTCGCCACCTTGGTGGCGCTGTCGTCGGACGGGAACGCCACCCAGCTGCCGTTCGCGGACTGTGGAGCCTCCGAGAAGAGCGCGAGCGCCAGCTTGTTCCCCTGCTCGTCGGCTGCTGCCGCGGACTCCCTGAGGTCGACCAGATCACTAGTCTCATGATCAGGTGCCCTGGCCACCGGCGCGGCGCTAGCTTTCGCCGGCTCCGGCCGCGAAACCGTCGCAGCCTTGACATGCTCTGGAGCCGGGAGCGCCTTGATGCCGTTCATGTTGTACTCTGCCTGGTGGTGTTCGTCCTCGCCCCGGGCAGCTTCTTGGACAGCGTGCTGAAGCTGTGGCGGTGGCGGCGAGGACTGGCCTGCCCTGCCGCGCTCCCGCACGAACTGCTCGAGCGTCTCGAGGAGCTTGTCGTCGATGCGCTTGACCTCCGGGAGGTCGGAGGAGCGCGCGACGCCGGCGTCGTCGCACCACGAGTAGAAGGCGAGGAGGTCGTCGACGAGCCTGGCGGTGCTGACGTGCGCCTCGAAGGCCTTGACGCAGTCGTGGTAGTCCATGTCGAAGAAGCGGTCGAGCAGGACGGCGAGCACGACGGCCACGTCCTCGTAGAGCCGGGCGCTCTCCTTGACGACGGGCCAGAGCGTGGCGAGCACGACGCGGCTGCGCCTGGCGGCCCCGGTGGGGCGGCACGCGAGGAAGCGGTCGATGAGCTGGCGCAGCTGGAGCCCGCGCGCCAGGAGGCCCTCGACGTCCATGTCGTGGACCGAGATCGTCATGTCCGGAGGCGGCGAGGCGCGGCCACCGTAGCCGTAGCCGTCGTCGGCGAAGCGCACGGTGCGGGGCGCGGGGAGGAGGGCGAGGAGGAAGCGGACGCGGTCGTCGAGGTAGAGCGCGTAGGCGCGCACGAAGGCGGAGTGGTCCCAGGACGCGGAGTGCGCCTCGTCGCGGAAGTCGGAGAGCGCCGCGAGCACGGGCGCGGCGCCGCCGCCACGCCTGCCAGCGGCGACGGCGGGGCGGACGAGCTCGTGGCGGAAGTGCGGGTCGCCGTCGGCCACGAGGCGGTGGAGCAGCGCGAGGCACTTGGCGGCGACGACGTAGTCGCGGGTCCTGGCGAGGCGGCGCGAGACGGCGGCGACGCAGGCGGCGACGTGGACCCTGGAGGAGCCGGAGGAGAGGCGCAGCACCTCCTGCACGTGGCGCTCGTCGGGCGGCCCGTCCTCGTGCGCCGTGGCGCGCACGATCGCCACGTCCAGGTCCGGCGCCACCGCGCTGGACACCTTGGCGATGCCGATGGTGGCCTGGTCCTTGACCGCGCCCAGCGCCTTCCGGATCGACATGGCCGGCCGGAGAGCGATGGATCAAGAACCCGAGATTCAAGAAGACAGGTCGACCGGCGGGGTTCTTGTGGGGGGCGGAGACGTCAAGACGAGGACGCGGTTTTAGGATGGGCGGTGGGGGTGCGCGGACGGCTGGGATTCGGCGGTCAATGGCGGCCGGCGGCGGCTGACGCGGGGGACCCGGCCGCGGAGTCTTCGAGGGGGAGGGACTGCGCGTTTCTTTCCGGAAAAATGGAATGCGTCGTTGCGTTTCCTTGGGGCGGACCGGAGAATGAGGTGGGATTTGATTTCGTTTCTGGGAAAATCCGGTAGCTTTCGGGCTAAGGAAAATGGGATCAGTACTGGAAATATCCATATCGCTCGAGTATACCACAGTATACTTTTTATGCCTTTTTCTAGACGCTCATAACCGGCGATCGTTCGCTAGGGAGGGTGGCACACGCGAACGTTTTAGGCGGGGTTTTTTTTTTTTTTTTTGACAAGGCAAAACTTTATTTCTCAAATAATAGCGAGATCGTTTACAATAAGATGAGAAATAAAGTCCGGGAAGAATCTTTCCAGAACTATGAAGGTCTATTCGCTAGAGATGATTTAGCTATGCAATCAGCTACACCACTTGCTTCACGAGAGCATTTACTTACTTCATACTTTGCATAGTCCAGCCCCATCTCTTTTATCTCCAGGAGAATAACCGATTCATGCCCAAGGAAAGCTTCGGAATCGAGAGCATCAACCTGATTTAAGCTATCAGACTCAATGTAGTGTAGTCTGTTGCAACCAATCTTGGCTGCAAAATAGAAACCATTTCGAATAGCACTCATCTCTGCTACATCCATTGACACCACATGCGGTATAAATCAGGTTGCAGCAGCAATAAACTCACGGTGTTCATCTCGTGCCACCGCTCCTGTTCCTGCCAACATATTTTCTGCACTAAATGATGCATCACCATTAACCTTAAACCGTTCCTCTCAGTGGCTTATGCCACATATGATCACGCTTCACCACCGGCTGATTAGGTGTTAGTGAGCGAGTAAAATTTGTCGCTAGAACCCGTATTGATATAGCAGTTTTGTGCGGGTGTCAGACTGTCTCGCCTTGACAATTTGTCGTCGTTGCCACCAGATGTACCAGCTTCCCACCGTGGTTAACTCGGCCACAAACAATGTGTTTTTAGTATCATGTCGCTCTACAAGAGTAGCCAATGTGACTGAGCCCGACCGGTCATCCACTACAGCCTTTTGTACTTCTTCATCAAGTCCCAGCTCTTTCCAGATATTCATCGCTCTTTCACATATAATAAATAAACAACGTGAGTTTATTGCCGCCGGTTGATTTACTTCAGAGAAGGCATTTTTAGCTCTGAGGGGTGACAGTTTCCTCAGAGAAGGCAATTTTCGTTTAGATACTGTCGCCGGTTGATTTACTTCAGAGATAATACTGTTAGAAAAATGAGCAATTTACCGAAGGATTTTATTAACAGAAATACTAGATAAAGCATGATTAATATAACAGTAATAGAGCAAGTCATGCGATCTGACAAAGAGAAGGTAAATAGCATCTTCATATATGAACTGTAACTAAATATATCTAGAACAGACAGTAGAACTAGTTGCATATATGTTGGGGAATGTTGCATGGGAAACAAAAAATTCCTACGAGCACCCAAGATCAATCTAGGAGATGCACATCTACGAGAGCAGAGTTGGATCCACATACCCTTGTAGATCGTTAAGCGGAAGCATTCAAAAACGCGGTTGATGTAGTGGTACGTCTTCGCGATCCAATCACGATCCGTCCCGCGAACTCCGACCTAGTGTCGAACGGACGGCACCTCCGCGTTCAACACACGTACGGCTTGATGACGCCTTCACCTCCTCGATCCAGCGAGCAATGGTGAAGTAGTAGCTCGAGTCCTCAGGAAGCACGGCGGCATGGTGGCGGTGGTGGTGGAGAAATCTCGGCAGAGCTTCGCTAAGCACTACGGAGAGGAAGAAGGCTACGAGAGAGCGAAGGGGCAGCGCCGTGGCGTGTTAGGGTGCGGCTCCCCTCTCTCTACCTCTCTATATATAGGGGGAAGGGAGGATAGGAGGCCCCCCCTAGATCCAATCTAGGGGGCGGCGGCCACAAGGGGGAAACCCTAGATGGGTTTCCCCCCTAGAAGACTTGGCCCCAAGCCAAGGGGTGGGAACCTAGGGGTGGTGCCCCCACCTCCTCTGGCAACATGGGAAGGGTGAGGTGGGGCGCAAAGCCCCTTAGCGGGCTGGTTTGCCCCTCCCCTTGGCCCATGAGCCCCCCCCCCCAACACATGTCGGGGCCCCCGAAACCCCTTTCGGTCATGCTGGCCTTCACCCGGTACCCCCGGAACACTTCCGGACTCCAATACCCTTCGTCCATTATATCGATCTTCACCTCCGGACCATTCCGGAGTTCCTCATCACGTCCGGGATCTCATCCGGGACTCTGAACAACCTTCGGTAACCAACATAATGACTCAGCTATACTAATATCGTCACCAAACGTTAAGTGTGTAGACCCTGCGGGTTCCAGAACTATGCAGACATGACCGAGCCACCTCTAAGGTCAATAACCAATAGCGGGACCTATATGCCCATATTGGTTTCCACATTTTCTACGAAGATCTCATCGGTTGAACCTCGATGTCAAGGATTCAGATAATCCCGTATGTAGTTCCCTTTGTCTATTGGTATGTTACTTGCCCGAGATTCGATCGTCGATATCTCCATACCTAGTTCAATCTCGTTACCGGGAAGTCTCTTTACTCGTTCCATAATACAAGATCCTGCAACTAACTCCTTAGTCACATTGCTTGCAAGCTTCTTGTGATGTTGTATTACCGAGATGGCCCAGAGATACCTCTCCATCACACGAAGTGACAAATCCCAGTCTTGATCCATGCCAACTCAACAGACACCCTCGGAGATACCTGTAGAGCACCTTTATAGTCACCCAGTTACGTTGCGACATTTGGTACACACAAGGTATTCCTCCGGTGTCAGTGAGTTGCATGATCTCATGGTCATAGGACCATATATACTTGACATGCAGAAAACGATAGCAATAAACTGACACGATCATATGTTACGATTCATAGTCTGGGTCTTGTCGATCACATCATTCTCCCAATGATGTGACCTCGTTGTCAAATGACAACTCATGCCAATGGCTAGGAAACCATAGCCATCTTTGATCAACGAGCTAGTCCGGTAGAGGCTGACTAGGGACATCTTGTTGTCTATGTATCCACACATGTATTTGAGTTTCCGATCAATACATTTTTAGCATGAATAATAAACGATTATCATGAACAAGGAAATATGATAATAACCAATTTATTATTGCCTCTAGGGCATATTTCCAACAGTCTCTCACTTGCACTAGAGTCAATAATCTAGTTCACATCGCCATGTGATTAACACTCATAGTTCACATCATCATGTGAGTAACACCCATAGAGTTTACTAGAGTCAATAATCTAGTTCACATCATCATGCGATTAACAACACTCAATGAGTTCTGGGGTTTGATCATGTTATGCTTGTGAGAGAGGTTTTTAGTCAACGGGTCTGCAACATTCAGGTCCGTATGTACTTCGCAAATCTCTATGTCACATTGTAGATGCTGCTACCACGCTCCACTTGGAGGTATTCCAAATGGTTGTTCCACTTATACGTATCCAGTTTGCTACTCAGAGTCATCCGGATAGGTGTTAAAGCTTGCATCGACGTAACCCGTTACGCTGAACTCTTTATCACCTCCATAACCGAGAAATATTTCCTTATTTCTTAAAGGACAATTTTGACCGCTGTCCAATGATCCACTCCTGGGTCACTTTTGTACCCCCTTGCCAGACACGTGGCAAGGCACATCGTAGGTGCGGTACACAACATGGCATACCGTATAGAGCCTATGGCTAAGGCATAGGGGACGACCTTCGTCCTTCCTCTTCTTCTGCCGTGGTCGAGCTTTGAGTCTCACTCAACTTCACACCTTACCACTCAGGCAAGAACCCCTTCTTTGACCGATCCATTTTGAACTCCTTCAAAATCATGTCAAGGTATGTGATATGTGAAAGTCTTATCAGACATCTTGATCTATTTCTATAGATCTTGATGCCCAATATGTAAGAAGCTTTACACAGGTCTTTCTTTGAAAAACTCCTTTCAAACAACCCTTTATGCTTTCCAGAAATTCTACATCATTTCCGATCAACAATATGTCATCCACACATACTTATCAGAAATGTTGTAGTGCTCCCACTCACTTTCTTGTAAATACAAGTTTCTATCAAACTTTGTACAAACCCAAAAGCTTTGATCACCTCATCAAAGCGTATATTCCAACTCCGAGATGCTTGCACCAGTCCATAGAAGGATCGCTGGAGCTCGCAACCTTTTAGCATCCTTAGGATCGACATAAGCGGTTGTATCACATACAATCTTTCCCCACAAAAACCGTTAAGGAAACTCTGTTTTGACATCCATCTGGCAGATTTCGAAATCGAAAATGCAGCAACTGTTAACATAATTCTAATGGACTCAAGCATCGCTACGGGTGGGAAAGTCTCATCGTAGTCAACTCCTTGAACTTTATCGAAAACCCTTTGCGACAAGTCGAGCTTTATAAATGGTGACATTACCATTAGCGCCTGTCTTCTTCTTAAAGATCCATTTATTTTCAATGGCTTGCCTATCATCGGGCAAGACCACCAAAGTCCATACTTTGTTCACATAAATGGATCCTATCTCGGATTTCATGGCTCCTAGCCATTTGTTGGAATCCGGTCCCACCATCGCTTCTCCATAGCTCGTAGGTTCATCGTTGTCCAACAACATGACCTCTAAGATAGGGTTACCGTACCACTCAGGAGTAGAACGTATCCTTGTCGACCTACGAGGTTCGATAGTAACTTGATCCGAAAGTTCATGATCAGCATCATTAATTTCGTCTTCAACTGATATAGGTGCCACAGAAACTTCTTTCTGTATCGTGCTACTATCTGGTTGAAGTGAAGGTTCAATAACCTCATCAAGTTCTATCTTCCTCCCACTCAATTCTTTCAAGAGAAACTCTTTCTCTATATAGGACCCATACTTAGCGACAAACACTTTGCCCTCGGATCTGAGATAGAAGGTATGCCCAACTGTCTACTTTGGGTATCATATGAAGACACATTTGTCCGCTTCGGGTTCGAGATTTTTCGGCTGAAGCCTTAAGCATCGCAGCCCCAAACCTTAAGAAACGCCAACTTAGGTTTCTTGCCAAACCATAGTTCATACGGTGTCGTGTCTACGGACTTAGATGGTGCCCTATTTAAAGTGAATGCAGCTGTCTCTAATGCATAGCCCCAAAACGATAATGACAGATTGGCAAGAGACATCATAGAACGCACCATATCCAATAAGGTACGATTACGATGTTCGGACACACCATTATGATGTGGTGTTCCAGGTGGCATCAACTGTGAAACAATTCCACATTGTCTTAAGTGATTGCCAAACTCATAACTCAGATATTCTCCCCCTCGATCGGATCGTAGGAATTTGATCTTCTTGTTATGATGATTCTTGACTTCACTCTGAAATTGCTTGAACTTTTCAAACGTTTCAGACTTATGCTTCATTAAGTAAATATACTCATATCTACTCAAATCATCAGTGAAGGTGAGGAAATAACGATATCCACCGCGCGCGTCAACACTCATCGGACCGCACATATCAGTATGTATGATTTCCAACAAGTCACTTGCCCGTTCCATTGTTCCGAAAAAACGGGGTGTTTGTCATATTGCCCATGAGGCATGGTTCGCATGTGTCAAGTGATTCAAAATCAAGAGACTCCAAAATTCCATCAGCATGGAGTTTCTTCATGCGTTTTACACCAACATGACCTAAGCGGCAGTGCCACAAGAAAGTGGTACTATCATCATCAACTCTACATCTTTTGGCATCAATATTATGAACACGTGTATCACTACGATCGAGATTCAATAAACCATTCACACTGGGTGCATGACCATAGAAGGTATTATTCATGTAAATAGAATAACCATTATTCTCTGACTTAAATGAATAACCGTATTGCAATAAACACAATCGAATCATGTTCATGCCTCAACATAGACACCAGATAACATTTATCCAGGTTCAACACTAATATCAAAAGTAGAGGGAGCATGTGATGGTGATCACATCAACCTTGGAAACACTTCCAACACACATAATCACCTCACCCTTAGCTAGTCTCCGTTTATTCCACAGCTTTTGTTTCGAGTTACCAATATTAGCAACTGAACATGCATCTCATACCCAGGTGCTACTAGGAGTACTAGTAAGGTACACATCAATAAGACGTATATCACATATACTTTTGTTGAAGTCGACAGCCTTCTTATCTGTTGGGGAACGTTGCATGGGAAACAAAAATTAGCAACGGTGCCTCCGCGTTCTTCACACGTACGGCTCGGGGACGTCTCCTCCTTCTTGATCCAGCAAGGGGTGGAGGAGAGGTTGGTGGAGAACCGGCAGCACGACGGCGTGGTGGTGATGGTGGAGAAGAACTCCAGCAGGGCTTCGCCTAAGCACCGCGGGAGAAGAAGATATGACGGGAGAGGGAGGGCAGCACCGAGGCACAAACTGTGTTGGCTGCCCTCCCTTTGCCCCACTATATATAGGGGGGGTGGAGAGGTTAGGGCGCCCTAGGGTTTCCCCCTAGGGGCCGGCGGCCAGGGCAAGGGGAGGGGGGCGGCGGCCAGGGCAGGGGGGCGGCCAGGCCCTAGGGTTTCCCCCCCTAGGTGCCTTGCCCCCCAAGGCCAAGGGGTGCGGCCAGCCCTAGGGGGTCCCACCCCCTTAGCCGCATGGGGAGAGGGC
>LR738709.1:20685843-20703901 GCA_902687465.1 Secale cereale
GAACTCCTGCGCGAGCCATCTACAACATAAATTCGCAAAGACATTTTAGACTATTGTTCATGATAAGTGAGTTATTACCTAATCAAATTAATTATAACTCCCACTCAAATTGACATCCCTCCGGTCATTCGAGCGTGACATGATCCAAATTCACCAACCCAAGTCCGATCATCACGTGAGATGAGGTGGTGTCAATGGTGAACATCAACATGTTGATCATATCTACTATATGACTCATGCTCGACCTTTCGGTCCTCCGTGTTCCGAGGCCATGTCTGTACATGCTAGGCTCGTCAAGTCTAACCCGAGTGTTCTGCACGTGCAAAACTGGCTTGCACCCGTTGTATGCGAACGTAGAGTCTATCACACCCGATCATCACGTGGTGCTTCGAAACGACGAACCTTCGCAACGGCGCACACTCGGGGGGAACACAATTTTATCTTGAAATTTTAGTGAAGGATCACCTTATAATGCTACCGTCATCCTAAGCAAAATAAGATGCATAAAAGGATTAACATCACATGCAAATCATAAGTGACATGATATGGCCATCAACTCGTGCTTTTGATCTCCATCTCCAAAGCACCGGCATGATCTCCATCATCACCGGCGCCACACCATGATCTCCATCATCATGATCTCCATCATCGTGTTGCCATCGGGGTTGTCGGCGCCCCACCATGCTCTTACTACTATTGCTACGTTTAGCGATAAAGTAAAGCATTACAAAGCGCTTAATGATTGACACGCAGGTCATACAAAAATAAAGACAACCCTATGGCTCCTGCCGGTTGCCGTATGCATCGACATGCAAGTCGATGTTAACTATTACAACATGATCATCTCATACATCAAAATATATTTCATCATGTCATTGGCCATATCATATCACATACATACCCTGCAAAAACAAGTTAGACGTCCTCTAATTTGTTGTTGCATGTTTTACGTGGCTGCTATGGGTATCTAGCAAGAACGCTTCTTACCTACGCAAAACCACAACGGTGATATTCAAGTTGCTATTTAACCTTCTACAAGGACCGCCTTGTTCTATTCCGATTCAACTAAGATAGGAGAGACAGACACCCGCCAGCCATCTTATGCAACAAAAGTCACATGTCTGTCGATGGAACCGGTCTCATGTACGTGGACATGTAAAGTTGGTCCGGGCCGCTTCATCCTATAATACCGTTGAATCAAGAAAGACTAAGGAGGGCAGCAATTTAAACATCAACGCCACAAACCCTTTTGTGTTCTACTCGAGAAAGCATCTACGCAAGATCCTAGCTCATGATGCCACTGTTGGGGAACGTTGCATGGGAAACAAAAAATTTTCCTACCGTTCACCAAGATCAATCTAGTAGATGCAACTACGAGGGGAGAGTGTGATCTACGTACCCTTGTAGATCGCTAAGCGGAAGCGTTATGAACGCGGATGATGGAGTCGTACTCGTCGCGATTCAGATCGCCGAAGACCTAGCACCGAAGCAACGGTGCCTCCGCGTTCTTCACACGTACGGCTCGGGGACGTCTCCTCCTTCTTGATCCAGCAAGGGGTGGAGGAGAGGTTGATGGAGAACCAGCAGCACGACGGCGTGGTGGTGATGGTGGAGAAGAACTCCAGCAGGGCTTCGCCTAAGCACCGCGGGAGAAGAAGATATGACGGGAGAGGGAGGGCAGCACCGAGGCACAAACTGTGTTGGCTGCCCTCCCTTTGCCCCACTATATATAGGGGGGGTGGAGAGGTTAGGGCGCCCTAGGGTTTCCCCCTAGGGGCCGGCGGCCAGGGCAAGGGGAGGGGGGCGGCGGCCAGGGCAGGGGGGCGGCCAGGCCCTAGGGTTTCCCCCCCTAGGTGCCTTGCCCCCCAAGGCCAAGGGGTGCGGCCAGCCCTAGGGGGTCCCACCCCCTTAGCCGCATGGGGAGAGAGCCCAGGGGGGGCGCACAGCCCCCTGAGGGCTGTGGTGTCCCCCTTTGTGGCCCAATAGGCCCAGAACAACTTCCGGACCCCCCGAAAACCCTTCCGGTATTCCGCCGATTTCCCGATGCTCCCCGGAACACTTCCGGTACTCCGAAACCTTTCATCCTATATATCAATCTTCGTCTCCGGACCATTCCGGAGACCCTCGTCATGTCCGGGATCTCATCCGGGACTCCGAACAACCTTCGGTAACCATGCACTCTTCTCACTAACAACCCTAGCGTCACCGAACGTTAAGTGTGTAGACCCTGCGGGTTCGGAAACCATGTAGACATGACCGAGACACTCTCAGGTCAATAACCAATAGCGGGATCTGGATACCCATATTGGTTCCTACATGTTTCTCGATGATCTCATCGGATGAACCACGATGTCAAGGATTCAGGCAATCCCGTATACAGTTCCCTTTGTCTCGTCGGTATGTTACTTGCCCGAGATTCGATCGTCGGTATCTCTATACCTAGTTCAATCTCGTTACCGGCAAGTCTCTTTACTCGTTACCGTAATACATAATCCCGTGACCAACTACTTAGTCACTTTGAGCTCATTGAGATGACGTATTACAGAGTGGGCCCGGAGATACCTCTCCGTCATACGGAGTGACAAATCCCAGTCTTGATCCATGTCAACTCAACAGACACCCTCGGAGATACCTGTAGAGTACCTTTATAGTCACCCAGTTACGTTGCGACGTTTGGCACACACAAAGCACTCCTACGGTGTCAGTGAGTTACATGATCTCATGGTCATAGGAACTTATACTTGACATGCAGAAAACTATAGCGATAACTGACACGATCAAAAGCTATGTTAACGTTTGGGTCTCGTCCATCACATCATTCTCCTAATGATGTGATCCCGTTATCAAATGACAACTCATGTCTTATGACCTGGAAACCGCGGTCATCTTTGATCAACGAGCTAGTCCTGTAGAGGCACACTAGGGACACAAAGTCTGTCTATTCATCCACACGTGTATCTGAGTTTCCAATCAATACAGTTATAGCATGGATAATAAACGATTATCATGAACAAGGAAATATAATAATAACTCTTTTATTATTGCCTCTAGGGCATATTTCCAACATTATCTACCAAGTATTTGGGGTAGTTCCGCTACCAGTTACCGTTTCCCTTACAATAGAAGCACTTAGTCTCGGGTTTGGGTTCAACCTTGGGTTTCTTCACTGGAGCGGCAACTGGCTTGCCATTCATGAAGGTTCCCTTCTTGCCCTTGCCCTTCTTGAAACCAGTGGACTTGTTAACCATCAATCCTTGATGCTCCTTCTTGATTTCTACCTTCGCGGCCTACCACAAACAATTCCGGGATCATCTCTATCCCTTTCAGGTTATAGTTCATCACGAAGTTCTGGCAGCTTGGTGATAGTGACTGGAGAACTCTGTCAATTACTATCTTATCTGGAAGATTAACTCCCACTTGATTCAAGCAATTGTAGTACCCAGACATTCTGAGCACTTGCTCACTGGCTGAGCTATTCTCCTCCATCTTGTAGGCAAAGAACTTGTAAGAGGTCTCATACCTCTCGATCTGGGCATTTTTCACTAAAATAAACTTCAACTCCTGGAACATCTTATATGCTCCATGACGTTCAAAACGCCTTTGAAGCCCTGATTCTAAGCCGTAAAGCATGGAGCACTAAACTATCAAGTAGTTATCAGAACGTGTCTAACAGATGTTCACAACATCCACAGACGACGCTGGAGGGGTTGGTACACTGGGCGGTGCATTAAGGACATAAGCCTTCTGTGCAGCTGTGAGGACAATTCTCAGATTACGGACCTAGTCTGCATAATTGCTCACAATATCTTTCAACTTAGTCTTTCTCTAGGAACGTATTAAAACAAGGAGCTACAACACGAGCTATTGGCCTACACCATAAATTTGCAAAGACAACTTAGACTATTGTTCATGATAAAAGAGTTCAGTTGATCTTATTACTTAAGAACTCCCACTCAAATTGACATCCCTCCAGTCATTCGAGGGTAACATGATCCAAATTAACCAGCCCAAGTCCGATCATCACGTGAGATGAGGTGGTTTCAATGGTGAACATCTCCATCTTGATCATATCTACTATATGACTCATGCTCGACCTTTCGGTCTCTTGTGTTCCGAGGCCATGTCTGTACATGCTAGGCTCGTCAAGTTTAACCCGAGTGTTCCGCATGTGCAAAACTAGCTTGCACCCATTGTATGTGAATGTAGAGTCTATCACACCCGATCATCACGTGGTGCTTCGAAACGACGAACTTTCGCAACGGTGCACACTTGGGGAGAACACAATTTTATCTTGAAATTTTAGTGAGGGATCACCTTATAATGCTACCGTCGTCCTAAGAAAAATAAGATGCATAAAATGATTAACATCACATGCAAATCATAAGTGACATGATATGGCCATCATCATGTGCTTTTGATCTCCATCGCCAAAGCACCCGCATGATCTCCATTGTCACCGGCATGACACCATGATCTCCGGCATGACACCATGATCTCCATCATCGTGCTGCCATCAGGGTTGTCACGCCAACCATGCTTCTACTACAATTGCTACCGCTTAGCAATGAAGTAAATCATTACAAAGTGTTTAATGATTGACACGCAGGTCATACAGTAATTAAAGACAACCCTATGGCTCCTGCCGGTTGCCGTATTCAACAACATGCAAGTCGTGATAAACTATTACAAAACATGATCATCTCATACATCAAATATATCTCATCATGTCTTTGGCCATATCATATCACAACATACCCTGCAAAAACAAGTTAGACGTCCTCTAATTTGTTGTTGCATGTTTTACGTGGCTGCTATGGGTATCTAGCAAGAATGATTCTTACCTACGCAAAGCCACAACGGTGATATGCAAATTTCTATTCAACCTTCTACAGGGACCGCCTTCGTCAAATCTGATCCAACTAAGGTGGGAGTGACAGACACCCGCCAGCCATATTTATGCAACAAGTTGCATGTCTGCCAATGGAACCGGTCTCATGTACGTGGACATGTAAGGTTGGTCCGAGCCGCTTCATCCCACAATACCGTTGAATCAAAATAAGACTAGGGAAGGAAGCAATCTGAATATCAACGCCCACAAACTCCTTTGTGTTCTACTCGTGATGTCATCTACGCATAGACCTAGCTCATGATGCCACTGTTGGGGAACGTTGCATGGCAAACAAAATTTTTCCTACGAACACCCAAGATCAATCTTGGAGATGCACATCTACGAGAGGAGAGTTGGATCCACATACCCTTGTAGATCGCTAAGCGGAAGCGTTCAAAAACGCGGTTGATGTAGTGGTACGTCTTCGCGATCCAATCATGATCCGTCCCGCGAACTCCGCTGTAGTGCCAAACGGATGACACCTCCGCGTTCAACACACGTACGGCTTGATGACGCCTTCACCTCCTCAATCCAGCGAGCAATGGTGAAGTAGTAGCTCGAGTCCTCCGGCAGCATGACAGCGTGGTGGCGGTGGTGGTGGAGAAATCTCAGCAGAGCTTCGCTAAGCGCTACCGAGAGGAAGAAGGCTACGAGAGAGAGAGAAGGGGCAGCTGATACGTCTCAAACGTATCTACTTTTCCAAACACTTTTGATATTGTTTTGGCCTCATTCTTGCATGATTTGGACTAAACTAAACCGGACTGACGCTGTTTTCAGCAGAGCTGCCTGTATGATTTATTTGTGTGCAGGAAAACGGATTTTTAAGTATCTCAGAAAAATCCACGAAAAATCAGAGAAAATCCACGCACCTGAAGGAACCAAATGCCAGAAGTGGGGCCAGAGGGGGGCCAGGGGGTGCCCAGGCGCCCTGTGGGCGTGCCCCCCTGGGCCGCGCCGGGGGTGGGGGGGCGCCTGGGTGGGGCCCACACCCCCTGGTGCCCTACTTTAGCCCGTATTTTTACTCCCGACGCAGAAACCCCAGATCAGAAGTTCTTTCGCAGTTTTTCGTCGCGGAGCCGCCGCCACCCTCTGTTCTTCCTCGGGAGGGCTAATCTGGAGGCTGAATTGGCCTCTGGAGAGGGGAGATCGTCGCCATCGTCATCATCATCACCACTCCATCATCCCTCCATGACTTCTCCCTCCATGTGTGAGTAATTCCCCTGCTGTAGGCGAAGGGGATGGTAGGGATTGGATGAGTTAGATCATGTAATAGTTCGTCAGATTGTTGGGGGCATGTTGCCTATCATCTACTATGGTGTTTATCATCTTTGCTACAACTTGTTATTCTTAATGCTTGACACTAGGGCCCGAGTGCCATGATTTCAGATCTGAACCATATGTGTTTGTATGAATATATTTGTGTTCGTGATCCTATCTATGAGTTGTATGCACCTGTTACGGTTCGGAACCGGCGATCCCAAAAGTGACAGCTTGGGACACCAAAGGGGATGGTCCGTAGTTTGAGGATTACATGTATCCATTGAGTTCATTGCTTTGTTCCGGTGCTCTTTGACAGGATCACCTTAATATCCATAAGTTCCTTTTGGCCCCGTTCGTAGCGGGATGGTAGGACAAAAGATGCTGTGCAAGTTCTTATTGCAAGCACGTACAACTACCTATGGGCTACATGCCTAATGTTTGATATTTGCCTAGATGATCATTACTTTTCCGTGTGCCGTGCCCCAAGTTAGAATCTATCTCATCCATGCAGCGCCCAACCATCCATCTCCCTAGCCTACAGTACTTTAAACCTTGCTTGTCACTAGTTGCTACTTTTGCCATTTACTACTGCTATTTACTTTTGCTTTTTACTTTTACTATTACTATCATCACTATCATATCACTGTTACTACTTATCTTTTGTTGCAAGTAAGTATATTTCAGGTGCAGTTGAATTGACAACTCAACTGTTAAAGCTTATAAATACTCTTTGGCTCCCCGTGTGTCGAATCAATAAATTGGGTTATTCTTACCCGCGAAGACTATCTCGATCCCTTACGGTTGAGGGTTATCAAGTACCGTTTTCTGGCGCCGTTGCCGGGGAGCATAGCAATATTTACAAGTCTACTTGAGGTATCCTACCTGCTGCACTTTATTCACTATGGGTAAGAAAGGAGACCCAAAGGTTCCGATCTTACTATCCACTACAAGAAGAGGTACTGCTCTTAGCACTAGTGCTACACTTGATTCACCTTCCGTTATTAGTAAGTTTGCCTCACCACCACCATATGATGCTCCTACTAAATCTGATACTATGTCTGATGCTCTTGATGATGCTTCTACTACTTTTGATGATATTAGTTCGCTTGGTTATGCTCTTGAGAAACAAATTGCTGCTGCTGCTAAAAAGTCTGGAATTGAACTCCCTGTTAGTCGCTACCCTATTGGTGAAACTTACGATTATCCTGATTTGAGTAAACTCAAGGAGAGTCTCCTTGATGATGATTACTATATACTTAATGAAGAATTATGCAGGGAGCTGACAGAGTTTTCCGGCTCTGACCCTGAAGCTATTAAGAAACTATTTGAAAAACACTCTTTGAAGAACAAAACCGTTCCTAATCCTGAATTTGCTACATCTCCTATATGCATTGATGATCCTGATTTTGATTTCTTTGTTGATCTTTCACTTATACCTATGGTTGAAGCTGACCCTTTTTATGGCAGAGAAAATGATGATGCTATTGCACACCTGACTAAACTTGGTGAGCTAGGTAGCCTGTTTACCACAGATGAAAAGATACAATACTTTTATGTGACCAAGCTTCTTCCTTTCTCGTTGAAGGAAGGCGCTAAAGCATGGTATGATTCACTCCCATGCGGTTCCATTAAGAGTCCTCAGGACTTAGCTCACTCTTTTGTTGATAAGTACTTTCCTGCCCATATGCAACATGCTGCTTTACAAAGAATTTATAAGTTTAAACAGTTGCAGGATGAGTCCCTCCCTAAAGCTTTGGGGAGGTACTGCGGTCTGATTCGGGCTAGACCTGGACATGAAATCCCTAAGAATGAATTAATCGATATATTCTATGCTGGTCTAACTGATGAATCCAGGTCCTATTTGGACAGTTGTGCTGGTTGTGTTTTCAGGAAAAGAACACCGGACGATGCGGAAGATCTGATGGGCAGGATTGCCAAAAACCATGAAGATTGGTCCGTCCCTGAACCACCTCCACCAACAAAGAAGATGGGCATGTTTGTCCTAAGCCCCGAGGATATGCGAGAAGCAAAGAAGTCTATTAAAGAGAAAGGTATTAAAGCTGAAGACGTGAAGAATCTACCCCCTATTGAGAAGCTGTGTGAGCCTAACACTCACCCTCCTATGGTAGAGGTACACTCTCTTTTAGATTTCAACGCAAGTGACATCCCTCATGGTAAGCCTCCTGATCAATGTTTAGATGAGTTTGATAATTTTATTATGAAACAGAATCATTTTAATGAGAGGATAGAAAGTCAGTTGCATGATAATTCCCTTGCTATCAAAAGACTGCTTGATGTTTTAGATAGAACAGTTAATGATGTTCAATGTCTTGTGAAGCATTTTCATATGGTTCAAACTCAGCTTGATCAAATTTCTAATGTGCAAAGAGATTTGCTTGCTAACAATGCCAAACAAGATAAATTGCAGGCTTTTGGGATTAAGACCCGAGGAGGAAATAGTACTCATGATCCTCTTTATCCAGAGGGACATCCGAAGAGAATCAAGCAGGATTCTCAAATGCAGGAAGAAGAAACTGTTGTCTCTCCAAAGAAGAAGAAGAAACATAAGGAGACTGACAATTCTAATGATCCTATTGCAGATGAAGAGCCAACTATTGATCCCAACAGTGTATCTATTTCCGATGCTGAGACTGAAGACGGTGCTGAACCTGAAGGTAATAATAATGAGAAGAATGATCCGCCTAAAGTTCGAGAAGAAGAAGCACCTGACAAGCGTAAGAGGTACACTAAAGAAGACTTCATCGCAAGAAAACATGGGAAGGAGAGAGAACCATGGGTACAGAAACCTATGCCCTTTCCAGGTAAGTCCATCAAATCTAAAGAAGAAGAGCATTACAATAAGTTTTGTGAATGGATTAAACCTCTTTTTCTTCAAATCCCTTTGACTGATGCTATTAAGTCACTTCCTTATTCAAAATATATGAAGGATATTGTCACTAATAAAAGAAAAGTTCCTAATGATGCAATATCTACTATGCTTGCTAACTATTCTTTCAGTGGAAAGATTCCTGAGAAGCTCGGTGATCCAGGTATACCCACCATTCCTTGCTCCATAAAGAATAATTATGTCAAAACTGCTTTATGTGATCTTGGAGCAGGAGTGAGTGTTATGCCTCTCTCTCTTTACGAGAGGCTTTGTTTAGAGAAACTAATTCCTACAGATATCTCCCTTCAGATGGCTGACAAGTCAACCGCTGTCCCGATAGGTATTTGTGAGGATGTTCCCGTAGAAGTTGCTAATTGTTTAATTCTTACTGATTTTGTTGTGCTTGACATGCCCGAGGATGGGAGCATGTCCATTATTCTTGGTAGACCTTTTCTTAACACCGCAGGTGCTATTATTGATTGCAATAAAGGGAAGGTTACCTTCCATGTGAATGATAAAGAACACACGGTATATTTTCCAAAGAAGACCGACAGGAGGCATGCCCTCAACTCTATAGAGAATATCGAGACCGTGAAGATTGGAGAATGGGACTGTCCACTACATGTGCCTCACAAATACAAAACTATCATGGTAGGGACAATGTCCATCAAGGTAAAAGTTCAGTGATTACTTCATAGGAGGTGAGACTTTTTGCTCTATATATCGCTTGTTTGATGGTAAGACTTGATCAACCTTACTAGTGAACATGTTTTATATGGATAAAAAGTTGAGCTTGTTATGTTTTCATTTGTTTTTAGTTTTGTCCTACTTGCTGTACCAAGTATCTATGTTTTTGAAGCTTCACAATACTACTAACTGCTTCAAGTTTTCAGAGAGTTTCGCAGCTTTTTGAACTTCGAAATTTTTTTCAACAGTGAAGTTTTCAGAAAAATTCCAGAAAAATTATAATAAAAATTTCCACGTCGGGAGAGACCCGGAAAGTCCTGGGGCCAGCCGGGGGGCCACCAGTGGCCCAGGCGGCCAGCTGGCGCGGCCCAGCCCCTGGCCGCGCCCACAGGGCGCCTGGGGCCCACGGGACCCCCCTCCAGGTACTTCTTCTTCCTTCCTCTCTCTTTTTCTCCAGAAACCTGAGTTCTGGTCTTGTTCTTGTGTTCTTGCTGTTGTTGGAGGCGATTCCTCGATCTCTCTCTACAGCCCATCATTTGAGCTGAAATTTTGAGCAACTACTCCCTGGAATGTGACTCCTCCACCCCTCCAATTAGATTTTTGATTGGTGGCCTCATTTGTGAGTATTTAGTAGTTCTTGGTGCTGTAGAGATGAGCTTGCATGCATGTGTAGAAGGTTATTTTCCAAGTTTTCATGCAAGTTTATGCCTTGGGCAAGTGAGTTGAGTAGTTTACCTTAGCTCACTTTGTTTTAATCCTCGTTTTTGTAAATTGTATTTTTTTTTCAGAAATGAGTTTGTTAGGAAGGGCAAAAGGATGGCTTGAGAAGAGGAGACCCGCACACTCCGATCGAGTCACTAGAGCCGCAGCTTCACCATCGACTGCTAGGGTGAGCTATAATGAAGATCATGTGCCCCTGGAGTTGTTGGAAGACACAAGTCCAGCACGTGCGATGACATTTCCATGTGATGAATTCATGGAAGCTGCGGGAATCAAGGATGAGTTTTATAATCTTTGTGCTAATGGAGGTTTGACACGGCTCGTCACGAGCCGTGTTACTCAGTATCAAAAACTCACCTCCAGTTTCATTAACAGTTTTAGATATAATCCTGATTCAGGTGCTATTGAATTTAAAATTTATAATGATCTTATCACCATGACTTTGGGAAGTTTTTGTGAAATAATAGGTGTGCCGAATGTTGGGAGGACGGCAAGGATGGCCACTCAGCCCTCCGAGCTGAAAACCGTCATCAACTCACTCTGCAGCATGGGTACGAGGGATATTCATCGGTTGAAGATCTCCAACATCTTATTTCCTCACCTCAGGTATTTTGCATATTATATTGCTAGAGGGGTGTTAGCTCGTGACAACACGAGCAACATTTCAGCTCCGGATATTGCTATCCTGGCAGCAGCCTTCTCAGGGAGGTCTGATTATAATCTTGGTACCTTAATTGCTCGACGCCTTGCTATGAATGGTAACAAGGGGGACTTATATGGTGGCATTTATGCCACACTTATCTTAGAGCATCTTGGAGGCACCCCACACCCTGATGATACTCCTTTTACTTATTTAAGCTTTGATCTTGCTGCTATGAAAAGGCATAAGTTTGTTACCATGGGTTCTGAGCTTGATAACCTTGTTTATATCTTGCGTTTCGGAACTACCGCGGAACGCGAGATCCGTCTACCGGCACCTCTTTTGTTTGATTTTTCTCGCAGGAACGGATGGTCCTTTGATGTTGTCCAGTTCGATGAGTTCATGGTCCAGCATCAGTTTCATAACCCCATGGAGGGGGTTGTGCCCGACGAGGAGAGGCACGGTGAGATACCACATTTTCAGGAAGAGACCGCCACCGAGTTTGGCGAAGGGTCTTCCTCTGTTTGGCGTTCGGAACCTTCCTCGTGGGAGACTCCGAGGAGTTCTATGTACGCGCCAGCATCCTTCTACGACCCTTGGACTCACCACCATACCCCTGGAGCAGGAGGCTCCTGGGGGCAGTAGCTGCTACCAACTTAGGCCAAAAGCCTAAGCTTGGGGGAGTACGTGCCCTTCTCACTTTTCCATTGTATTATCCGTTTTATTCGCTTTGATCTTTTCGAAGTTTTTGCCCGTTCTTCTTTATTTCTCTCTTTGCAAAAACAACAAAAAGATTTTCTCTTTCTTTTGCTTTTTATTCAACCTTTGAAAAATCCAAAAAGATTTCCTTTTTCTCTTTAGTTTGCTTTGTTTTCAGAGATCAGCTCGAGTCCGTGATGGCGTTTGATTAAATTTCCTACGTTCGATCGTGCAAGTGACAAGCAGTGATGACGAAGATCGACTGAAAGGAAGCAACAAGGAAGACAGGTATGAACTCTTATTGTTTCTACTTTTGTACATATGCCTGTACTAATGATCTAGAGACCAACTTGTAGCGACATAGTGCTATGTTTACAATGCTCTTCCAGTGGTTCATGCTTTCCTTGTGGCTAGTCCCGAATAACTAGAGTATATAATGTGTTATTGAAATGATCTACATGCATTGCACTGTTCATAGTCTGGTATACTAAGGTGGTATTTCCCTTTAGAGAATTTTTGGATTGACTTGGCACATGCTTACACATGTTTAAGACTAAAAGTCTTCTTTGCCTTGATGATCTTTGAGTTTTAGAATAGTTATATCACTTTCATGCCCGATTCAATGTTGCTTTGTCGCTCTGCATGATTATGATCGTTATTGCTCTCTAGTTGGTCGCTTCCCAGTCTTTTGCTAAACCCCCACTTGTACTAAGCGGACTGACTGCTTGTGCATCCAAACCCTTTAAACCAGTTATGCCATATGAGTCCACCATACCTTCCTATACATGGTATTTACCTGCCATTCCTAACGGAGACTTTCATGTACCACCTCGAAATTAATCAAAAGCATTTCTCTTTTTGTGCCTATGTTTTAGCTCATGAGGAAGTAGTAGTTAATTCATAATCTTTTTAAGTTGGACAAGTTTCACCCCTGGATTGCATGTATAATGTGCAAACCCCTAATATGAAAAGGAACTGGCATTGAGTGCGCCCGGCTCGAAAAGATAATATAACAAACAACCCTCCTTCACGCTTTGTTCATGAGAAATCAGAAAACTTTGGCAGTGATAAACAAAGGAGATTAAGAGGATGTGATCGTCCTCATGCGGGAGCCGTTCCTCGAGACTTGTCTAGCTTAAAAAGTGATTGAGTTATCTGCTAGCATTCGTTGACGAAATATGCACCTCTCAAAAACATATTTACTTCTGTTTTTAAAACCAAGAGCTCTGGTACATGTTTAGTTTTTGTTTCCGATCACGGGCTTTCAACTTTGCCAATAAAAGCCACGGTTCGAGAGTCTCACCTTCTTTCTTCAAAGCACCGACAAGGAGAGCATAATTGTCATTCTGAGTGTAATGTGCATTGTCCCAAAGTATTACATTGTCTTCTGCATACTTGTGATATGATTTATTTTGAAATTCTTAGCTCTAGTCTCCTTTAAAACTCTGGAGGAGTCTCTGCATTTATGTTTTGCTTCACTCATGGAGGCTAGCGAGATACCACCCTAATATGCTCAAGCTATGTGCAATGTAATCTTGTCTTGATTTTCAGTACTATATTATTCACTTTTAAGTATTCGTAACTGGTCACTTGAAAGAAGGATTGCTCCTTGCATTGTCCTCATAAGTACTGTTTCAATACTTGCTAAACTCTTTTTGTAGTACATGCTTATATACATCTAATGAAGCAAAAGAGTTTGTCAAAGTTTTCTTTGTCGCGTCCAGTTCGTCGAACTGAATTGCTTGAGGACAAGCAATATGCTAAGCTTGGGGGAGTTGATACGTCTCAAACGTATCTACTTTTCCAAACACTTTTGATATTGTTTTGGCCTCATTCTTGCATGATTTGGACTAAACTAACCCGGACTGACGCTGTTTTCAGCAGAGCTGCCTGTATGGTTTATTTGTGTGCAGGAAAACGGATTTTTAAGTATCTCAGAAAAATCAATGAAAAATCAGAGAAAATCCACGCACCCGAAGGAACCAAATGCCAGAAGTGGGGCCCGAGGGGGGCCAGGGGGTGCCCAGGCGCTCTGTGGGCGCGCCCCCCTGGGCCGCGCCGGGGGGCGCTTGGGTGGGGCCCACACCCCCTGGTGCCCTACTTTAGCCCGTATTTTTACTCCCGACGCAGAAACCCCAGATCAGAAGTTCTTTCGCAGTTTTTCGTCGCGGAGCCGCCGCCACCCTCTGTTCTTCCTCGGGAGGGCTAATCTGGAGGCTGAATTGGCCTCTGGAGAGGGGAGATCGTCGCCATCGTCATCATCATCACCACTCCATCATCCCTCCATGACTTCTCCCTCCATGTGTGAGTAATTCCCCTGCTGTAGGCGAAGGGGATGGTAGGGATTGGATGAGTTAGATCATGTAATAGTTCGTCAGATTGTTGGGGGCATTTTGCCTATCATCTACTATGGTGTTTATCATCTTTGCTACAACTTGTTATTCTTAATGCTTGACACTAGGGACCGAGTGCCATGATTTCAGATCTGAACCATATGTGTTTGTATGAATATATTTGTGTTCGTGATCCTATCTATGAGTTGTATGCACCTGTTACGGTTCGGAACCGGCGATCCCAAAAATGACAGCTTGGGACACCAAAGGGGATGGTCCGTAGTTTGAGGATTACATGTATCCATTGAGTTCATTGCTTTGTTCCGGTGCTCTTTGACAGGAGCACCTTAATATCCATAAGTTCCTTTTGGCCCCGTTCGTAGCGGGATGGTAGGACAAAAGATGTTGTGCAAGTTCTTATTGCAAGCACGTACAACTACCTATGGGATACATGCCTAATGTTTGATATTTTCCTAGATGATCATTACTTTTCCGTGTGCCGTGCCCCAAGTTAGAATCTACCTCATCCATGCAGCGCCCAACCATCCATCTCCCTAGCCTACAGTACTTTAAACCTTGCTTGTCACTAGTTGCTACTTTTGCCATTTACTACTGCTATTTACTTTTGCTTTTTACTTTTACTATTATTATCATCACTATCATATCACTGTTACTACTTATCTTTTGTTGCAAGTAAGTATATTTCAGGTGCGGTTGAATTGACAACTCAACTGTTAAAGCTTATAAATACTCTTTGGCTCCCCGTGTGTCGAATCAATAAATTGGGTTATTCTTACCCGCGAAGACTATCTCGATCCCTTATGGTTGAGGGTTATCAGCAGCGCCGTGGTGTATTAGGGTGCGGCTGCCCTCTCTCTACCTCTCTATATATAGGGGGAAGGGAGGAGAGGAGGGGGTGCCCCTAGATCCAAACTAGGGGTGGCGGCCAAAAGGGGGAAACCCTAGATGGGTTTACCTCCCTAGAAGACTTGGCCCCCAAGCCAAGGGGTGGGAACACTAGGGGTGGTGCTCCCACCTCCTCTGGCAATGTGGCAAGCGGTGAGGGGGGGGGGCACAGCCCCTTAGTGTGCTGGTTTGCCCCCTCCCCTTGGCACATGAGGCCCCCAACACTTGTCGGGCCCCCCAAAACGCCTTTCGGTCATGCTGGCCTTCACCTGGTACCCCCGGAACACTTCCAGACTCCAATACCCTTCGTCCAATATATCGATCTTCACCTCCGGACCATTCCAGAGTTCCTCATCATGTCCGGGATCTCATCCGGGACTCCGAACAACCTTCGGTAACCAACATAATGACTCAACTATACTAATATCGTCACCGAACGTTAAGTGTGTAGACCCTGCGGGTTCGAGAACTATGCAGACATGATCGAGACACCTCTAAGGTCAATTACCAATAGCGGGACCTGGATGCCCATATTGGTTCCCACATATTCTATGAAGATCTCATCGATTGAACCTCGATGTCAAGGATTCAGTTAATCCCGTATGTAATTCCCTTTGTCTATCGGTATGTTACTTGCCCGGGATTCGATCGTCGGTATCTCCATACCTAGTTCAATCTCGTTTCTAGGAAGTCTCTTTACTCGTTCTATAATACAAGATCCCGCAACTAACTCCTTTGTCAAATTGCTTGCAAGCTTCTTGTGATGTTGTATTACCGAGAGGGCCCAGAGATACCTCTCCATCACACGGAGTGACAAATCCCAGTCTTGATCCATGCCAACTCAACAGACACCCTCGGAGATACCTGTAGATCACCTTTATAGTCACCCAGTTACATTGCGACGTTTGGTACACACAAGGTATTCCTCCGGTGTCAGTGAGTTGCATGATCTCATGGTCATCGGAACATATATACTTGACATGCAGAAAATGATAGCAATAAACTGACACGATCATATGCTACGTTCACAGCTTGGGTCTTGTCCATCACATCATTCTCTCAGTGATGTGACCTCGTTATCAAATGACAAATCATGTCAATGGCTAGGAAACCAATGCCATCTTTGATCAATGAGCTAGTCCGGTAGAGGGTGACTTCGGACATCTTGTTGTCTATGTATCCACACATGTATTTGAGTTTTCAATCAATACAATTTTAGCATGGATAATAATCGATAATCACGAACAAGGAAATATGATAATAACCAATTTATTATTGCCTCTAGGGCATATTTCCAACAATATATGAAGTAGAACCTAACATATTTAGAGCAAACACTAGAACAAGGAACTGTGACAGGGCTTCTAACAGAAAGAGCAAGATACATACGGGACATCAGCAGCAGAAGCACTGAAGTTGGGTTCGACATCCTCGCCAGCCATGTCGTAGAGGAGGTTGTCGGTGTTGGGAAAGAAGACGTCGTCGGGGATGTACTAGTCAGCGTCCGGATCGTCTGTGATGAACGAGCCAGTAGTCGCGCTGAGCGCTCCCCAAAAACCTTATCACCCTTCTCCCGTATAGGACTCAAAGTGGTGCGGTTTCGTAGGCCTACTATCCCGACCTGCGGTGCACGCCGCAAGCCGGGATGAGGAAGACAACAACAACTCAGAGATGGAACCGGTGGCGAGAGGAAGGAGTGGTTCTGATGCGTCTCTCTGAGGAGGAGCGACCTCCCTTTTATAAGCGCAACAGAAGGAGGCGAGAAGCCAGCGGTGGGAGCTGAAGGGAGTGAGGGTGACGAAACGAACAGGCAGCAGCGAAGAGGCGCGCCGTTCAGATTCAGTGTCCACTACAGAAAAACGTTTCAGCTTCTACGTGACCTTTCGTATACCCGTTGTGTGTGGCAAAAATTTAGACATCGGCTCGGCTCATTCCCGCAACCCGCAACCCACAGCGTGGCGAGGCGGGCGGCGGAGGAGGAGCGCGCGTGGATGTCCCTCTTGTTCTCATGCTGGTACAAGTGGAGAAAGAACCTCCCTTTTAAGGAGGTCCAACTCCCTCTAAACTAGCAATGTGGGACTAAACTTTAGTAGTGCCCCTTGCCTTGCACGAATGGGCTAAGTGGGCCTCTAGGCTTTATTAGTAATTTCAGAAATTAATATGGGGCTAGCCCATAAGTAGACAAAATTCCAGCAATCCCCCACCAGATCCCAGAGGCACACAAAATTTGCCTTTGGTTCCAAAACACTATTTTATATACCGGTACTGCAGTGGAGACTGTTAAGTTGAACTTCCACCTAGAACTCTATGTTACACTAGTAAGCAACTTGAACATGTTGGGTAACGTAGTATTTTCAAAAATTTCCTACGATCACGCAAGATCTATCTACCAGATGCATAGCAACGAGGGGGAGAGTGTGTGTACATACCCTTGTAGACCGAAAGCGGAAGCGTCAAGTGACGCGGTTGATGTAGTCGAACTTCTTCGCGATTCAACCAATCAAGCACCGAACGTACGACACCTCCGCGTTCAGCACACGTTCAGCTTGATGACGTCCCACGAGCTCTTGATCCAGTTGAGCTTCACGGGAGAGTTTTGTCAGCACGACGGCGTGGTGACGGATATGATGAAGTTACCGGCGCAGGGCTTCGCCTAAGCACTGCAACGGTATGACCGAGGTGTGTTTCTGTGGAGCGGGTGATACGTCCAAAATGCATCACTATTTTATATCGTAAATTATCCTTATTCATTGATATATTTCACATTACGATGATGTTCTTATGTTGTTTTGGCCTATTTTACACAGTTTGCAACTTTCCGGTGCCGAAGCAGCAGACGCAGGATTCAGTGGTAAAAAGTGGACGCTGAGTTGCTGAAGAAGAATACCTCCAAATTACCTGAAAATCGACGGAGGGTATTTTCCAGACGGATCACGAAGGCACGCAAAAGGGCAGCCAGAGGGGGGCCACAGGGCGTCCAGGCGCCCTGGGGGGGCGGCCCCACCCCTGGCCGCGCCGGGGGGGGGGGGGGGGGGGGG
>LR738709.1:20704021-20717172 GCA_902687465.1 Secale cereale
GGGGGGGGGCGCCTGGAGCCCCTGGCCCACCTCCGGCTGCCCCTTTTTGCCTATATACTCCTCGTTATCCAAAAACCCTAAAAAAAAGAGTTTTGACGGAGTTCCGCCGCCGCTCCGTGGCGGAAACCTACAGAGAAGAAAAAGCCATCTCCGGCGGGCAGATTCCGCTGGGGAGATCACCTCCCGGAAGGGGAGATCATCGCCATGGTCATCACCATCGTCACGGGCATCATCAAGATCATCATCAACATCATCCCCAACATCAGCACCATCTCCATCTTCATCCAAATCTCATCTCACAATCGCAACTTGTGTTGTAACCCGTACTATCTATCCTCTCTACTCCATCGGTGTTGATTACTACTTTGTGGTGAATGCTATTGAGTTTTGTCGGAGAAATATCATTATGTCCAGATTGTTTATCATCCATTTATCTCCACTGATCATGATCTCTTTTATGTCTTGTGAGTAGTTACCTTAGTTCTTGAGGACATGGGAAAAGTCTTGTTGTTAGTAGTCATATGCTATTGAAGTAATATGTGTTGTTTGATACTTAAGTTGTGTTGTTATTCTACTAGTGGTGTTGTGTGAGTCGAACACTCAACACTTTGCCTTACTAAGGACCTAGGGGAATACATTGTGTACAAAGAATGCTTACGGTGGGTTGCCGGAGTGACAGAAACCTGAACCCCAGTTCGCACGCTTTTGCACAAGGGAACAATGGATCATCGATCGTATTGCTATGGTTAGGCTTTTGCCTTAAATACTATCTTGTATTTGCGGATGCTTGCAAGGTGTTTAATCATAAGAGTGCACTCATCTTAGTCTAGAGAGTGTACTAGCATAGATCCACCCACTCAACACTTATCAACACATAACATAGTACCGATACGGAATATGGTGAAAGCACATGACTACCTCTCCCGTGTGTCCTCAAGAACGCTTTAGCCTATATAAGCTCAGTTGCTAGGCCTCTCCTTTGCTCAGAAAGGATTGGGCCACTTGTTACTCTTCAGTGCCTTTTACTTTGCTTGCTTTTACTTTCCTGTTGCTTATATCAAGAAAACCCCTAAAAAGTTATGTTTCAGTGCTTGCAGTAATTCCTTGCTCAGAATCGCTTATCAATACCTTCTGCTCCTCGTTGGGTTCGACACTCTTACTTATCGAAAACGCTGCAATAGATCCCTTACGGTTGTGGGTCATCAAGTACCATTTTCTGGCGCCGTTGCCGGGGAGTGTAGCGCTATTGGTAAAGTGAAACTGGTAAGGAAGTTTTTATATTTCTGTTTTATTTATTTTTGCTGTTGCTGCTCTTTGTCCTTATGGACAACCTTGCTATTGGATCGTTGCTTGTGGGAAGACGCCCCACACCTGTGGTGGTTGCTCCTTCCCCTACTGAAATTGTGCCCTATAAAATACCAGCTTCTATTATCAATTATGTTTTGGCTAATCGTTATGCAGGAGACAGACATCCCGGTGAACACTTGCTATATCTGTCACAACTATGTTCATTATTTAAGCTTGCAGGTGTATCAATGGAGTTTGTCATGAGGAAATTGTTCGCCGTATCGCTTATAGATAAAGCTTCAGATTGGTATAAGCTTCTCGATAACTCGCACTTGCTTGATTGGCAAGAGCTTATGTCTCTCTTTTCTACTAAGTTTTATCCTCTTCATGAAATTCATCGAGACAGGAACTATATCTATAACTTTAGGTCTCGTGACGAAGAAAGCATTGCTCAAGCTTGGGGGAGATTGAAGTCCCTAATGCTAAAATGTCCTATTCATGAGCTCCCCAAGGAAATTATACTTACAAATTTTTATGCCAGGCTTTCTCGTCAGGATAAGGAGATGCTGGATGCCTCCTCTAGTGGGGTATTTCAGACGAAGAGTGTTGAAGAAAGGTGGGATCTCATTGAAAGGATCCAGAGGAATACCGAAGATTGGGAAATCGATAAAGGTATTGAACCCGCTATAAATTATGAGCATGATTATATTGAGAGCTATGTGAAAACTGATTACTTCAATACTTTTTGCTCTAAGATTGGTCTTGATTCCCATCTAATGATTGATTTCTGTAAGGATTTCGCCTCTCACGTTGACTCTTTTAAAAAGAAGAGAGACCAGCATCATGAACCTTTCAAAGAGCTACCTGTTGATATTCATGTTGCTGACCCTATTTTGCCTGCAGTTATATATGAAAAGCCTCCTTTTCCCGCAAGGATAAGGGAGCACTCTCTTGTGACAGGCGTAATAAATAAAAGTGAGAGAATAATTGATGAGCCTGAGGACCAGATCAAGGTCGATCCTCAAGTCGCATTGATTAAAGACCTTGTTACTAATGATGTTTTGGATTCCAATGTAAATTTTTGTGCTGTTTCCACTAACCTTGTCACAGCCAAGAATAAAGGCCCAATTTCAAGTACTCCAGTAGTATCTGTTAAAATAGGAGATCACAATTATTATGGGCTATGCGATTTGGGATCGAGTGCAAGTGCTATCCCCTATTCACTTTATGAAGAGATCATCGGTGAGATTTCCCCTTGTGAACTTGAAGGAGTTGATGTTACCATTCATCTTGCAAACAGAACAACTATCTCTCCTATCGGAATTGTGAGGGACGTTGAAGTCCTATGTGGAAAGGTAAAATACCCTACCGACTTTCTAGTACTTGGTTCAGAGAGGGACAATTTTTGTCCTATTATTTTTGGTAGACCTTTTCTTAGAACTTGTGGAGCTATAATAGATTGCAAGAAAGGTAATGTTTCTGTTGAATTCAATGGTGAGCCATATGAATTTAATTTTTCTAAGTTCTCTAAGCAGCCTCGTGGTACCGATTTACCTAGTGATGATGAAATTATTGAAAGTATTGCTTCTATTGCTATTCCCCCTAATGATCCTTTGCAGTAATATATGGAGGACCACGAGAATGATTTGCATATGCAGGAAAGAAATTAACTAGATGAAATATTCTTGAGACAACCTGCTATCTTGAAGCACAACCTTCCGGTCGAACCTTTGGGAATTTTATGAAAACCAAAAGAAGACCCGGTGTTCGATCTTAAACCTCTTCCCGATACGCTCAAGTATGCTTATTTAGATGAAAAGAAAGTATATCCTGTTATTATCAACTCTAACCTTTCAGGATATGAAGAAGAGCGACTATTGGAAGTACTTCGTAAACACCGAGGTGCAATTGGCTATACCCTTGATGAACTTAAGGGGATTAGTCCATCTATCTGTCAACACACTATCAACCTTGAGCCTGATGCTAAACCAGTTGTTGATCATCAACGACGGTTGAACCCGAAGATGATGGATGTTGTAAGAATTGAGATTCTCAAGCTTCTAGCCGCAGGTATTATCTACCCTATAGCTGATAGTAAGTGGGTAAGCCCGATACATTGTGTTCCTAAGAAAGGAGGTACAACTGTGGTTCCTAATGATAAGAATGAACTAATACCTCAGAGAATTATTATTGGATATAGAATGTGTTTTGACTACAGGAAGCTGAACAAGGCAACCAGGAAGGATCACTACCCGTTGCCGTTCATCGACCAAATGCTTGAAAGGTTATCCAAAAATACCCACTTTTGTTATCTCGATGGTTATTCTGGTTTCTCTCAAATTCATGTTAACACTGTTGATCAAGAGAAGACCACTTTTACTTGTCCCTTTGGTACTTATGCTTACAGGCGTATGCCTTTTGGTTTATGTAATGCCCCTGCTACTTTTCAAAGGTGTATGTCTGCTATCTTTCATGGTTTCTGTGAGGATATTATGGAAGTCTTCATGGACGATTTCTCCGTCTATGGAACTTCCTTTGACCATTGTCTCCACAACCTTAATAAAGTTTTGCAGAGATGTGAGGAGACAAATTTGGTACTCAACTGGGAGAAGTGCCACTTCATGGTTAACGAAGGAATTGTTCTTGGTCACAAGATTTCCGAAAGGGGAATTGAAGTGGACAAGGCCAAGATCGAAGCAATTGAGAGGATGGCCTATCCAAGGGACATCAAAGGTATTCGCAGTTTTCTTGGTCATGCTGGTTTCTATAGAAGATTTATTAAAAACTTTTCTAAGACTTCGAGGCCCCTCACTAATCTTCTCCAGAAGGACGTTCCTTTTGTATTTGATGAGGATTGTAAGGAAGCTTTAGAAGTTCTTAAGAAAGCCTTAATATCCGCTCCTATAGTACAACCACGTGACTGGAATTTACCTTTTGAGATTATGTGTGATGCTAGTGATTTTGCTGTTGGAGCTGTTTTAGGACAAAGAGTTGATAAGAAATTGAATGTTATACATTATGCTAGTAAAACCCTTGATAGTGCTCAAAAGAATTATGCTACTACTGAGAAGGAATTCTTAGCTCTAGTATTTGCTTGTGATAAGTTTAGGCAGTATATTGTTGATTCCAAAGTTATTATTCATACTGATCATGCTGCCATTAAGTACCTTATGACAAAGAAGGATGCCAAGCCAAGGCTTATCAGATGGGTACTCCTTCTTCAAGAATTTGATTTGCAGATTGTTGATAGGAAAGGAGAAGACAATCCGGTGGCGGACAATCTTTCAAGGATGGAAGATATACCGCATGATCCCATCCCAGTCAACGACAGTTTTCCAGACGAGCAACTTGCCGTTGTAAAAGTACAATCTCTTTCCGATCCTTGGTTTGCAGATTATGCTAATTTTATCGTTGCAAAGTATTTGCCTCCAGGTTTAACATTTCAGCAAAGGAAGAAGTTCTTTCACGATTTAAGGCACTACTTTTGGGATGACCCACATCTTTTCAAAGAAGGCCCCGACGGGATCGTGAGAAGATGCATACCGGAACATGAGCAGAAGGACATTCTCAGACAGTGTCATGATAGGCCCTATGGAGGACATCATGCCGGTGAGAGGACTGCACATAAGGTTCTTCAATCAGGTTTTTATTGGCCTACTCTCTTTAAGGATGCTAGAAATTATGTTTTAGCCTGTGATAAATGTCAGAGAGTTGGTAACATTAGTAGAAGGAATGAGATGCCTATGAATTACTCACTAGTGATTGAACCTTTTGATTGCTGGGGTTTTGATTTTATGGGTCCTTTTCCTTCTTCGCACAAGTACACTCACATTTTAGTAGCTGTTGATTATGTGACCAAGTGGGTTGAAGCAATCCCCACTGAAAGTGCTGATCACAAGACATCTTTGAAAATGCTCAAAGATGTGATTTTTCCTAGATTTGGTGTACCTAGGTATCTCATGACTGATGGAGGATCACACTTCACGCATGGAGCTTTTAGAAAAGCTTTAGCCAAGTACGATGTCAATCATAGAATTGCTTCACCATACCATCCTCAAACTAGTGGGCAAGTTGAGCTCACCAATAGAGAGATTAAGTTGATCTTGTAGAAGACAGTAAACAGAAATAGAAAGGACTGGTCAAATAAGTTAGGAGATGCTTTGTGGGCGTATAGAACTGCTTACAAAAACCCCATGGGCATGCCCCCCTATAAGATGGTGTATGGCAAGGCTTGCCATTTGCCATTAGAGTTAGAGCACAAAGCTTTCTGGGCTGTTAGAGAGCTTAATGCTGACCCAAAGTTAGCTGGTGAGAAGCGTCTCATGAACTTGACTTCTCTAGATGAGTGGAGAAGTGAAGCTTACGAGAGCGCTAAAATGTTCAAGGAAAAGGTAAAGAAGTGGCATGATAGGAGGATTCTGAAACGTGAATTTAATTTTGGTGATAAAGTTTTGTTGTTTAGATCCCGTTTCAGGTTTTCTCCAGGCAAACTACTTTCCAGGTGGGAAGGGCCATTTCATATTGAAGAAGTCTATCGGTTTGGTGCAATTAAGATTAACAATTTTGAAGGCACCAAACCTCAAGTTGTGAATGGGCAAAGACTTAAGCATTACATAGCAGGAGACCCTGTCAATGTTGATGTGAATATGATATACACAACAACTCACGAAGAACATGTTGTAGCCGTGTTTCAGACGCCAGCAGAAGCAGAATAAAGAAAAGGTATGTATTACGGTAAGGAAACATCGCGAACCGCCATAAAAGTTCCATATTATGAGTTTTTGCAAAATTAGTAAAATTATAAGCCTAAGTGGAGCCGGAGACAAGCTCCAGGGGGCCCAGGCGCCCCCCTGGCGCGCCCTACCTCCTGGCCGCGCCGGGAGGCCGCCTGGGCACCCGGGAGTCCGTCTCCGACCCCGCTTTAGCCTGTTACCTTCCTTTCTGTGCATAAATTTTTGCAATATATTTGTCCGGATTGTTCCGGCAACATATCTCGCGATTTCGTGTGTTTTCTTTTCGATCTGTTTCTGCCAGGGAATCTTTCAGCTGAATCTAGGTGCCATGGCTTCTCCAAGTTCCCCCAAGGACAAGTTCGTTGTCAACGTCATCATCCCTTACCTCGCTGAGGTGAAGAAGCACCCTCAGGTTGTTCGGATGGAGGACGGTGTCCTCCATCAAGAAGATCTGAAGGGACCTATCAAGGAGGGGAGCATCCAGGCCAGGCTAGAAGAAGTGGAGCAAGAAGTCTTCAAGTACAAGAAGATGATCGAGCGTGGTGTTGAAGCTAACTTTGACATCATCAACGAGCTGAAGACCTACTTCCTGAAGGAGATGAAGGAGATGTGGAAAAGCATCACCGCATCTGAAGAAAGAATTGAAGAACTCCAAGGGCAAATTTATGATCTACATCACCAGAACTGTGAGTATGAACTAAGGTTTATGCGCATGGGTATGGTGTAATGCCCAGGATGGAGCTATATCTCCTACGTGTCGAGGCACGACTTAGAGACATAACCCCATGCTGGAATGATCTCAAGTCTGGTATCTTTGCAGAACTCATGTAAAAAGGGGGATGGAAAACATAAACATAGTTGGCTTACACTCGCCACGTCACACAATTACAATACATGTCTCAATCATCATACATAAAAACATCACAGCCCTCTAAGGGTAAAATCCAAATAACAAGATACCAAACATAAATTAAAACCATAGGTCGGATCGAATCCTAGTAGAAGTCTCCACTACTGATCATCAGGATAACGAACATAGTATCGACTACGCTCCTCGTCGTACTCCCGGTCAAGCTCGGTGCCATCACCTGGATAGCTCACAGCTGGACCTGCATCTGGTGTGGTGAAGTAACTGTGAGCCACAGAGGACTCAGCAATCCCGTTCCCGGGTAACAAGACTATTTAAGCCTTGGGAGAGGATAAGGCTGAAGAAAAGAATAAGTGTCTGCAGCAGCAACTAGCACTAGCTTACGTGAAAGAGTGCGAGAAGAGAAAGCCTCGGTCGAGAGATGATCACGAAGTGATCCTAGCTACAGCTCAACAAACATAACCCCACCGTGTTCAACTCCCGAATCCCTATTCGGAAATTGACAGTCATGGTACACACGCTGGTAGTGTATTAGAACAATGTGTCAAGTTATCTACAACCGGATATTAACAAGCTCCCATCTGCCACATAACCGCGGGCACGGCTTTCGAAAGTTCATAACCCTGCAGGGGTGTTCCAACTTGACCCATTACAAGCCCACGATCCGCGGAGTCGCAACTCCAAAGTGGGAAGACCCGAGTATTCTCGGAATCCCGTGCTCAAGATACTCCGAACTAAGGTAAGGCTAATCCAGCAAATCCTCCCGGCGTGCCGACACCCTGATAGTAGCCACGCGTATCTAGTCTCAGGCCACGACCGGATGAGCACAGCGTACAGTGGCCGAAATACCCAAGTTGCCAAGGGGGGCCCCGCACACGACTCTAGTTTGGACCAACACTCAAATCGAGCACTGGCCCAGGGGGGTTGAATTAATTAAGCCTCGGGTTAATTACTCCCTCGGAAAGTTTTAGTTGTTTAGGCGAATAGTACCAATGTTGGGACTTGCTAAAAAAGACTTAGCACTTAGCGGTTTATCGAGGGGGTCCCATACACCCCAACCGTGTTAGGAACGCATAATCAAGGAACATAACACCGGTTTATACGGTTCCTAACGGCATGAGTGGAACAAATCACCAAGCAAAAGGCTTAACCTTCCATCCTTGCCAATATATAGATGATTTCATTTTAAGCATTTATATAGTGTGATATAACCCAACAAACTTCAACATGAAGAAAGCATCTTCGATCTTCACCTGCAACTAGCAACGCTATAAGAAGGGCTGAGCGAAGCGTACTTAGCCAAGCAACGGTTTGCATAGGTAGGGTGGTTAAACATGGTCATGGTTACAAGTAGGAGGCTGACAGGAAAGACATGGGCATCGAGGCAAAGCTATAGATCGAGACTACTAGCAATAGGCAAAAATAGTAATGTTATCGGGGTTCGGTCATCTTGCCTGAAGTGTAGTCGTTCGGATCGTAAGAAGGGTCCTCGTGCTCAACCTCGTTGGTAACCTCGTGCTCGTACTCGGTCTCAGCTTCCGGCTCTAAACAATACAATCACACAAGGCACGAATCAACAAGATGCAATGCGCACTCAAAATGATGGATGCATGATGGATGCACTAAGGAAGCACACGGAGCACGGAAAATAGCACTCAAGCAAAACACCTCAAAACATGATATTATGAATCTACACGGAAAATCAATCAAGTTTCATATAAGACTCGCTGAAATCGGAGCTACGGGCTAAAAGTTATGCCCGAAACAAGAAATGAGCGAAAGCTGAAAATTACAGCAACATAGCAACTTCGGAGCACAAACTAATTAAGCTACAGCACTCAAACAACATGGCAAAGAGCATGAACATAAACTAGACTTATCCTACAACAATTAAGTCCAAAGGTGCACCCCCAAAGGAGCCACGGATCAATAGCAATAAGCTTGGACATATTGAACTTGACAATAAAATTCTGGCAGCAGAATTTTATTGAAACTTTGGAGCAAAAGATAAACATGCTACAGCCACTCAAATAAGCATGTGAGAACATGAATGGAAAGCCAACAATATATACTACAAGGAACAATCAAGATCCACTCAAAATCTATCATGGTTTGTCCTAGAACATCACTCAAACATGGCATCGGAACATTACAGATTTCAGACTTAATGAAATTTCACTAAGCCCTAAAACAGCAGTTTCATCATGGCATCTAAAATAGCAAGTTTAAGTCACCTCGAAACTAAACATGGCAAGTGGTAAGCACCACATCAAAGTACACATGATGGTGATTCCGAAACACACAAGCATGCATCATGGAGATAAACACAACGATAGCAATGAGCTCAACAATATGACATCTCATAACAAGTGAAACAACATCACAGCCACATGGCACTTTGCAACGAAGGTATACATGGAAAGATTAAATCTATCATGCAACCTAATACAAGCAACATGTAGAGCATGGCAAGACGAACACGTGGACATGTCATTTGCATCATTCGGACAAACGAGCTAAAAGATATCACATAGAAAAGATGGCATAAAAACATCACATCGCAGCAATTATATCGGGATGCACTCTTGCAACGGGAAAACAAGCATCTAGATGACCTCTAACATGCATGGCACAATGGAATGAAACGTAGTGCTATTCACCACGAACGTTTGGACATGCTATTTGCGCGAAACGGACAAACACACACAAAGTTAGAGCAGTAAGAAAAGTGCATCACAGAACAAAACAACAGGGACTTAGGAGGAAAAAGGTCAACCTCTCCCTCAGATCTGAAAAAAAAAAGGATTTCGGGCCGGATCTGGCGCGGCGGCCCGGCTGGAGCAGAGTGGACGGAGGCGGCGGCTGGGCCCTGGAGCGGAGGGAGGCCCAGCGCGGCTGCGGCGATGTGGAGGTGGCCCGCGGATGGGCCGGGGCGCTGGAGCGGAGAGGCGGCCCGCCTTGAGGAGCGGTGGCTCGGGCCTGGCGGAGGCGCGGCCCGCTGGAGGAGGCGCTGGCGCCCTGGCGTCGGGGCGGCCAGGCGGGGCGACTGGGCCGGAGGAGGAAGGGCCCACGCGCGGCGCGGCGAAGTGGACCCGCGGACTGGAGCGAGGCGGACGTGTTGGCGGTCCGGCTGGGCCTGGCGACGCGCGGCCCAGCGCGGAGGAGGGAGCGGCGCGCGAAGTGGGGCTTGGGCCGGTCAGAGGCGAAGTGGTCCACGGGAGGGACGCGGCGCCTGAGCCCTGGAGCGCTGGTGCGGGCAGAGGGGAGTGGAGCGAGGCGGTGGAACGAGGTGGCGCTGGCGGATCGGCTTGGGCCGGCGCGGAGGAAACAAGGCCCGGCTCGGTGATGTGGTCCTCGCGGTGGCCTGGAGCGGTCGAAGGAGGCTGGGCCTCGAGGGAGGAATCGCCCGGCGCTGAGGGAACCGATCGGGGCGGCAGGAGGAGCGATCGAAGGATCCAGATCGGATCGATCTCTCGATCCCAGAGGAGCGGCGACCTGGAGCGTTGACCTGCCTCGAGGCTGGCGGCGGCTGCTCGAGGAGAACTAGCCAAGTGGCTGAGAGGGGGTTGGTGGATCTGAGAAAAAAAGGGGGAGAGAGGAGCTAGAGGTTAGGGATGCCCAAAAATGAACCTAGGGGTCTATATATCTCAGACCTGCTAGGGTTAGGGTTTGTGGGGGTGTTTAGAGCCCTCCGATCGCGATCCGATGGATCCGATCGCGAGGGGAGCTAAGATGGGCCTAGGGGATGTTAGTGGGCTGCTGGAGCGGGTGTTTTTGGGCCACAAAGTGGAGGCACTTTGAGCCCACACAAATAACTGTTGGGATAGCAAACGGAGTCCAAACGCGACGAGATTTGACAGGCGGGTTACACACACCAAAGCAACAACACACGACAAGTCTCGCACCACACCGGTAACGTTACACGGCCAAACACCAAAGTAGTCCTACGGGACGCCACGGACAAGTGAGGGAGCTCCGGAACGCGAAACGGACAACGAGAAGGAACGCGTGGAACCGGATGCAACCGACAACACAAATGCAATGCGATGCACATGTCTACATGATATGAATGAATGCCACACACGCACGCAACAAAACGACGAAAACCCGAAAGACAAAGAACCCGAAATGGAATAGATGAAGCCTGAGATATATTATATGCCCAAAAGGGAAAGTATTACATCCGGGGCATTACATATGGGTGCTGCATGCAGGATTCAGGAGACAAACTTCTCATATGAGACTGGAGAACCCCTTCCATGGAAGCGCTTCGCCGAGGACTACGTGATCAACGTCAACAACAATGAGGAGTGAAATCTCCTTGGGTAACGGCATTCCCTTGGCTTGTTCCAAGCTTGGGGGAGTGCCCGGTATCTTTATCTTTATCTTTTGTCTTTTAGAGTCAAGTAGAGTCGTATCATGTCTAGGGAGGTTATTATATGAAATAGGTGTGTGCATTGAGGTCTATCACTCCTTCGGTGGAGAGATTGTATCCGTGAGTGTGGAGTCGTCTATGATGGAATATTAATGAGAAGTCTATTGGTTCCTTCGCTGCACTCGGTATTCTCTTCACGCAATTGACCTTATATGATGATTCTTATGGGGAGTATTGACCTTATATCAGGTATGGCTGTGAAAACTTTATTTAATCTTGACAAACATAGCTTTGGTCATAACAACAAGCATGATTTTCTTAAAGTAGCAACATAGCCAAAACTTTTATGTTATTATGCTTGAAGTGTTATGTTGACAAGGAAGACAACTTGATGTGTTATGCTTATTTTAATGTTTATGCTTTATATTGCTTTGCATCTTAGTCACCATCAATTGTCTGTTCTCTCAAAACCTTTGCTAGCCTAACTCTGTACTAAGCGGAATTCTGCTTGTGCATCCATACCCTTAAACCAATACCTTCCATATGAGTCCACCATACCTTCCTATTCGTGGTATTCCACTACCACCTCATAAGTATAGAATTTATGTGTTATCCTTAAATGTTAAAAATCTTTTATTTTGTGCCTCTGTTTTAGCTCATGAGGAAGTAATAGTTAATTCATGATCTTTTTAAGTTGGACAAGTTTCACCCCGGGATTGCATGTCTAATCTGCAAACCCCTAATACGAGAAGGAACTGGCAAAGAGTGCGCCCGGCTTATTAAAAAAATATACAACAAACAAACCCTTCTTCACGCTTTGTTCATGAGAAATCAGAAAACTTTGGCAGTGATAAACAAAGGAGATTAAGGGGATGTGATCATCCCCGTACGGGAGCCGTTCCTCGAAACTTGTCCAGCTCAAGAAGTAATTGAGTTATCTATTAGCATTCGTTGACAAATCATGCACCTCTCAAAACTTGTTTTCATTCTGTTTGATTTAAGGATAGCACATGAGTTTTCCCTACTTCCCTAGAGCAGGGCCTATCTCTTAGTTTTAGGTGTAGTCAGTTATTCCTACTTCCTTCTATTCTTAAAGGGAGCAGACATTTGATGTTGACGAGGATTCATTCATATAAAGTTGCATTAAGATTTGTCATATCATATCCTTGTTGACATTATCGTTTGATAAGTAAGTTGTTTGTCAAGCCCAGCTAAGGCAAACATCTTCCTTTATGTTAACACTTTCACTTCTTGCCTAATAACATGTTCTTTCAAAAGCTTCAATTAATCTCATCAAAACATAAAGATAAAGAGCAAAAGTAAAAGCTAGTAGTTGTTCTTTGACCAAAGGACATGTTTGCCATGATTTGATAAGTTTCCTTAGCCCTACTTCCGAATATAAGTGTTACCACGCTTTTATAAGGGCCTTATGAGTTGAAGATTGCTGTTGAGGATATTTGAGTTAGTGAAGAAACTATGATGCTTCTTGTCCGTATTCTATTTATCGACACTTCACTCTCTAAACTTGTGGACAGGTTTACCGAGCTTAGTATTCGCTTGGGGACAAGCGAAGTCTAAGTTGGGGGTGTTGATACGTCCAAAATGCATCACTATTTTATATCGTAAATTATCCTTATTCATTGATATATTTCATATTAAGATGATGTTCTTATGTTGTTTTGGCCTATTTTACATAGTTTGCAACTTTCCGTTGCCGAATCAGCAGACGCAGGATTCAGCGGTAAAAAGTGGACGCTGAGTTGCTGAAGAAGAATACCTCCAAATTACCTGAAAATCGCCGGAGGGTATTTTCCAGACGGATCACGAAGGCACGCAAAAGGGCAACCAGAGGGGGGCCACAGGGCGTCCAGGCGCCCTGGGGGGGGGG